>JAZGUH010000242.1:1800000-2235000 GCA_037893225.1 Hippasteria phrygiana
TTTAATAAAGAAATCAGCTCAGGAAGTCACATTCCTTCCCTTTCCAACTAAAAATGAAACTCATCTTTCTTACAAAAATATTGTTCTGCTCTGTCATCCTCACCTTGTTGACAATTTTGGATAATTTTTTAATTTGACAGTGTTTATTGAAATTCAAAGAATGGTATTTTACTCGGGCTTTGAAAAGTGTTTACATGCTGAATATTAAAGTGGATAGGGTGATTTTTGTTTTACTTCCTCAAACAAGGCACCTTGTCAAAAAATGCCAAATGTCATTTCCTGAAATGGCGTAGTGGAAGATAATATCCACTCGTGTGCACATGATTATCATTGTAATCAGTGAAGGGAAATCCAAGGTGCATTTCCTTGGTCCATAGTTATATAAAATGTACATGTAGTATCTAGAGTAACATGTATGAGGTCTGTTTAAATGTCTGTGTCTCATCAGGTCCGGGTACTAGATTGGACAAATTTGGGTTGGTGGGAATTTACAATGCTATTTCATTTTTGCAGAACCAAATTTTGAGATTTTTCATAACATTTTCAAAACCTCTGTAAATGTAATATTTCTGGTGAGCGTGCCAAACATTCAGAATCTGTAAAATGTTAATGGATATCTCAAGGAAATTTCAAGTATTTTTTTACCTTCCCTAACTTCACACACAAATTCCTTCCCGTTATCGGGACATAAATTGTTAAATCTGATAGCAATTTAAAACCAGGAAAAGCAGGACAGAAAGGAAAAACACTCTGGACGAGCAGGCCTGCACTTTCCATGGTTAGTGTCCATGGCACCCTATTTTACTATCATATACAGTGTGCATTTTAAAATATTCAGCAAAATGTGACAACTTTTGGTAGATTTTGAAGGGGCGAGGCTAATGCATTTCTGCATGTACAATCCCCATTTCATAAGGCAGTCGTGTACGACTTCTTCGACCTCCATATTACAGCAACGGTGATTTAATTCATTTTTGTGGCCCCTGATCTGCATGACCAATTGTATTTGTTGATTTTTTTTCATGTTTTATTGATTATCGTCCATTTTTAAGTCGATCCTTAATATTAAGTACTCGCCCTCATTTTGTGTGATTTTTGTGATTTCCCTGTTAATGTTGGTAACAGTATTTCTGTTCTTTTATCAGCTGTTTTGGGGTTTAGTTTTTGGCAGGTATTTGGCGCAACTTTCTGTTTTCCTTTATAGCAATAAAAAACAAACAGAAAGCGTAACAATAACAGAAACTACAATAGAAACAAACACTCACCATCGAAACTGCCTTGCCCCACAGCACACTGCAGCAAGCCCTGATATGTGGCCTCTGACGGACAGAAGACGAAGACGCCAGAGTTGAAGATGTCAGGCCAGCCCACGTCTGGGGCTGCTGAGAATTCATCCCGCTCAAACAGGTCGTCAACATTTTGAAGAACCTGAATGGAGCACAGAATTGTTTTCAAATTTGGAAATTTCCATAACGATTATGAGCACCGAGTCTTTAATTTAACCTAGCTTTAAATGCCAATTATGCAGAACTTCAAATTGCCGAGGTTATACTTGCACTAATGCAAATATAATGGAGGGGAACTCCTCATAGTGCCATGTTGTTTGTATATTTGCTTTTAATTTATAGTGTCAACAATAACCCTAACCCCTTCAATGTTTTTATATGGCCCCGCTAAATCCAACAATTTCCAACAAAACTGAAATGAGAAGCCTGCTAAATACAACAAAATCCAACAGGTATGTATAGCTGCTACCCTGCTGAATACAACAATATCCAACACACCATGTAGTTTGTGTTGACTGCTAAATCCAACAAATTACAACAGCTTTTTACCATTCTTGGATTTTGTTGGGATTTAACAGGGTTAGGGTAAATGCTTGGCACAAATTTCTGCTGAGCAGAGTTTCACTTGGAATTAAAGAGCGGGTTACCAGCAAAAACTGCGTGTGATATAAACCTATTGGGTCTGGTTTCACATTGATAACATGCTTAGTAACTCCATCTTACTAAGCAATCCGCATCCAGGAAGACACATTTTTTGAACTGGGTCAGCCTCCAGCAATGGATCTTTGTGAAGGTGATGCCTAGCTCCGGCCTGGTCAGCAAGGCCAGATGGGCTGCGTCCTGGCTGTCCAACGGGTCCACCTGCTGGATGACATCATAGATAAAGGACAGCTGTCTCCTGAATGGGACGATGAGGACGAAGAGGAAATTAGGTTGGCACAGTAGCACTCATCCTCCACCTCTTTACAACGCGCTATGGATAAGGTTTTCAGTACCTGCCTGAGAATTTCCCATTTGTCTGGGTTTTCCTTTCACCTCTAAATTTTAACGTTTCCTTCAATATCCTCTCTCCACATTTCCTCAGGATAGCAAATTACAAGACCAGGGGCCAATTTCATAGAGCTGCTTAAGCAAAAAAATTGCTTAACCCTAACAGCCCAAGGCTTTTTACTAGAATCCTTCCCTAACCACACAAACTCCAACACTGTGTAGTAAACCAATGACACATTCTTTGTACTTGGACAAAATCAGGGCATCAAGTCCCATGCAAAGTGATGGTGCCAAGGCTCTGCAGTACTCAATCACACAAAATTCAACACAATGGGGTGTTTGATTTTGGCAGGTTAGGGATGGTTAGGGTTAAGCGCAAAAAAAACTTGCTTAATAAAATCAGGTTAGCAGCCAAAACTCCTGTAATGTATATTGCTTGTGACTGGTATTTAGCTGCTGTTTGCTTATCATAAAAATCACATGGGGTTTTGGCTGCTAACCTGATTTTATTAAGCAAGGTTTTTTGTGCTTAAGCAATTTGTTTGCTTTTTAAGCAGCTCTATGAAATTGGCCCCTGGGCATTTCTGCCTAATGTTTAATAGGATATGCTCACCCTGAACAGTATTGCTAGCATTAGATACGATATGTGAGCATAACATAAATTAAGAGCGTTCCAGTGAGACATTCCAAACAAATATCAACCGAAGATTTAATGAGTTTCACATTTTCAGTGAGTGGGGTTTCTCATGTCTACTGCGTTAATGTATATCAATCTTCACACGCAACACATAATGAAACAACACATTTTAGAAAAACGAAAAAGAATGCAGAGTTTACGTGTACAGGCCTCGACCTTAGCACTAGCCCGGCGTACAATGTCTAGTAAAAACTGCTCCGGGCTAGTCAGAAGCACTCTTCAACTTGCCCGGCGGGCTAGTCAAAAAAATATATACCTACCTGTTTAAAATTGTCACTTTTGCTTGAGATGAATAAAACGGAAGTCCTTGTGAAGTTTGGGTGAATGTTCTTGTTTTATTTAATGACTACTTGTACAGCGCTGCGGGTTCTCATGCAATCAGTATACTTGTGCCGCGCCACCGCACCATGCATGCTTGTTGTAACTTCGGCTATACGTACGTACGTACGTACACACACACACACACACACATACACATGCCATTCATTGCGCGATGTCACGAGTGACCCGAACTGAAGCCAGCTTTGATAAATGGCCCATTCGGGGAATTCCACGTACAATGTACATACTGAGCATACGCATTGGTCCTTTACCAACCTCGTTACCATGGGTACGATCTTGCGGCGCCATGTTTTCCCACCATGCCTTGCGCGATCTTATGCCTTGCGCGATCTTCCTTGTTAGTGAAGGAACGCACACGCGCCCGCGCCCATGGAGTCGAGGATGGTCCTTTACCTCAGCAATATTCGCGCTAGCTTTTGCATGCATGCATGCATGCATGCAGTGCAGTGCACTGTACTGTGAATGAAAGAAAGTTCATGCGTGTGGTAATTCGTGCGTGGGCCTTTGATCGATGACAGCCGGCCGTGTACGTACGTTGTTGGTAGAAAGTTTTCAGTCATGTGGCGATATCTAAATGTGTCTGATCCTTCCAAAAAAGGAAGCAAAAGAGAATATGATACAAACTACGACAAAAACAAAAGACAACGTGTCTACAGACAAGACTGGGAGCGGGACTTCAGCTGGCTAAGCTACGATGGACAAACGATGTTTTGCCGTGTGTGCCGCGAAATGAAAATGGCTGGAGGCAGTGGAAGGAAACAGAACCTTTTCTACTATGGCACAGACAATTTCCGAATAGATTCTGTTAAGTCACATGATCAGTCGGACAACCACAAGATTGCAAAATCACGTATAACTGTTGAATCCTCAAATTTTAATACAATATTTCCGACACATAGGGAGTTATCATTAATGAGATGTTACAATGTGTCCATTAAATGTGGGCTAGTAAAAATTTCTGCGGGCTAGTAAAAAACCCAGTTAACTTGCCCGGTGGGCTAGTTAAAAAAAAGCTTAAGGGCAAGGCCTGCGTGTAGTATTAGTTTTCTCCCATAATGCATTAGTAGAGGAAATCCAATACACTGACATTTCAGTCACAGCATGGACAAAGCAGCATTAACCCTCCCTGTCGGTGCCAAAATGGAGCCAACTACCCTACCTATCAAAACCGAGTTTCAGGTTGAAACACACAAGCTGTTGGAGAGGAAGGGCTTAGGTTTTTTGATAGGTTATGATAGTTATAACAGTAGTAGGGTTAATTAAGTCAAGTTTTTTTAAATTGATACACATCGCAAAAAACTGACAGCACGTACATGTAGGTAACTTCAGAACCAAATGATAGCAGTGTGTGTGGAGTGGGCGGAGCATGAGAGGGAGGTGGGTTACTCAATTTACCCCCACAAATACAATGACTATCAAAAGTATTCAAGAGTTTTATGCTTATTTCTTCCAGACAGTTCTCTCACCTCATTGGCTGGCTGACTTGTTTTGTTACCATGACGGCCAGTTGTCTGGTTGTGCCTACATCTCGTAGCGACTGGCCGAGGACTAGTGCCCCATACCCATACGAGTCGTTGGTTGTCAAGGTAACAAAGGCTTCATCCTCAACTGAAAACAAATTAGTGTACACACTGGACTCAATAAAAGACAAACAGGGATTTTGACAATTCAAAGAAAATTGAAGAGGGCCGTGTCAGAGGTCATTCAGATGGGATATCAAACAGAACCAAAATTATCATCCGAGAGAACTACATTGTAATGATGTGCACAATCATCAGACAGACCATTAAGCAAACTACATATTTAAGATTTAAAGGCATATTTAACTCTAACCTCACCTAAAGCTACAAACTACTAACTACAAGTAAATTTGAGTATGTAGTACTCTTACGTCACTGGCATATTAGAAATTATGTCGTACTTTGTAGTATACTATATATTGTACTTTACCCCAAATGACTGCCTATGTTAGGATTAAGGTACATAATATAATAAAATTAATAATCGTAAAAATGAAAATCTTTTTTCTAGAACATCTGAAATATTGAACAATTTTAAAAGACAGAGAAAAAAAAATAGAGAATAATTAAAACTTGTTGCTCCCCTTGCCCATATTTTTTGGCAAGCATCCAAAATATTTCTGTCTACAAAATGCATGAATGAGTATTAATTATTCATCCCACACAAAGCCACTCCAGTAATCCACATCCCACGGAGACAGCCAACATATTCACATGTACTGCATGTCTGGCTAGGACAGCTCCATTGCAGACATAGGGCATTTTCAGAAATCACTCTTCATGTGCCACATGTGTGTCCTGCATGACAAGTCTCATGGGTATTACACAGCCTACATGTAATTCACATCAAGGGTTTTCTGTTTTTTCCCCAGACTGTGTCTGGTACATGCATCAATTTAAAGGACTATAATTTAAACTCATGTTTCTGCATGATTTTTATGAGCAGGGTGTGGGCTTTTTTCCATGTATGGAACATGACTCACAGTGTCTGCATGTGTCTCTTTTTGTGAAATAGAGTAGCGAAGTGATGACGTCAATCAATGCAATGTTTGGAACCAGAATACATTCTAAACTGCATGTGTTTGGAACCATTGCGGCGGCAACTGACGTCAGACTTCGGTACTCTAATACCCTAATCCTAATTGAAAAGACGCAAATACTGCACTGACTAGACAATAATTTGGCCAGTCTGTTTGTTGAGTCTCTGTTGAATGTCTGTTTGTCAGTTTGATTGTTTTTCTGTTTGTCACTTTCCTGTCCTAAACACTTTCTTTGTCTGTTACGCCATTCTAGAGGTCACAGTTTCTTTGTATTATGAAGTATTTTATCGTAGCAATTGTGTTTCCATTTTATGGAGAAATCAATTTAAAACCGAATTCTCCATAAAAGGATCGCTACAATACACTAATTCATAAGACAATTACAATTATTTATATGTAAATAATTGTACTAAAAATGTTTTATTGCAGAATGCATATTTCAGCTTCTTGTTGTTGTAAAAAGCAATAAAATAAAATGGCAAATTTGCAGTGTAATTTGTTTAATTGCTTAGACATTTTCAGAGGATGAGGTACGTCATACAGTAGGTTAATCATTAGCTAATCACGAGTCCAATACATTATAAGCCAAAAAATAAAAATTGTCTGTAACATCTAAAATATTTTACTAATTTTAAAATACAAAACAAGCAAGAGGTCTATAAAAGCATGGGTTACATATGAAATTATTAATTAACTATGACCGAAACTGAATAAACCAAAAAATGACAGGCTGAAATCTAAAAATAACTGACAGGGTCGCAAGGAACATGTTAACCTTATAAAGCTGAGATGATGTCCAGCTGTTTTCAATTTTATAGATAAGGCAGTATTTAACCAACTTGTCAATAATGATTCAATCTACATGTAATGCTTTGCAGTATTTATGCACTCGTTCAATTTCCAGACATTCACTCTAGCCGGGGATAACATTTCAAACCAGGGTCATGGGTGCTGGACCATCAACCATGCCGTAAATTGCTGACCGCAGGCCAGACAACTTGCATACAGCTTGTGTGAAGATGGAATTTTTGCATCAGGGATGATGCAAATTAAAAGAGATTTGTGTCCTTCACGAACACTAGTGTATTAAAGGCAGTGTACATGATTGGTCATTGTTGCAATTTTCAGAAATGGGCGGATTTGGGGGTTAGTTTTTTATAGGAAATATCCTTCCATTGACCTGTTCAAAGTTTTGCGTTGTTGGATGGCGAAAACAATTAGAGAAAAACAGCGCTCGTTTTCAACCGTCGGGCGGATGATAGCCTTTATTCAAGGTGTGAGTGGCTATCTGGGCGCGTGACGCGCCCCAGATATGCCATGGCGCCATCATGTCTGGGGCGCGCTACTCGTAAAGGTAGTCACACGCGCCTTGACTAACGGCTACAGGGATGTTTTTCAATGACTTCCAGCTGGAAATCGTTAGAAAACGATATATATTTCCACTTTTCTTGACAATGACAGCACACCTGGTGCCATCATTTCACAGGATGATTGAGACTACTATTAACTTACAGTCTAGTAATGTATTTCGTAATAATTCAGTAAAAAGAAATTGAAGGATATACCAATTGTGTACACTACCTTTAAGCAGTGTACTTGTATGCTCAGTGCTTTCCAAGAGTGTGTGGGGAAAAAATTCACAGGTTTACTCGGGCGGGACTCGAACCCACAACCTCCTGCTACATGTAACTATTGTAGACGTCTTAACCACTCGACCACTGAGCTTACCGGGGACGGCTGGATGATTTGAAACCAATGTAGCACTGGCTACTGTGCAATCAATGTGAAGGTGGAATTTTTATGTCGGGGATAATGTAAATTGAAAGAGATTTTTTCCCCCTTCCCAATGCAGTGTATTTTAAGCACTGTACGCTCAGTGACAGCATTTTAGACAAATATTTCTCATTGTGTAGTGTGGTGCCCTAGGGAACAAAAATCCACTTTTAGGTTATTGGAATTATGCAAACTAGTTAGCGACATTACAAACCAACAGGTATGCCATAGATAAAGGGTAGGCCTAGCCCTAGGTTTTTTTTGGAGGGACATTTTGGGGTAAACAACGCGACGATGAAGATGACAAAACGCAATGCGAAATTAAAGATGGCAATCACCCTGATGCACAGTAAGAAATTTGCATTTTCTACCACAATAAACCGTTCAAAATTACAAAAAAAATATGTCAATAGAATTAAGAGAAGTCTGCTTTAGGTTGACTACACAATCGCCATTGCTACAGTCAAATTTCTGATTGAAACTAGCCTAATAAATTTGGCATGTGTTTGGGTTTGTCCATGGAGGTATACCTCCATGGTTTGTCTAGCCCCACCAGTGTGGCTGGCGGATTTGACATCGGGCTGATCCTTAGCCACACGTCCTACCCATATGTTTGTGTGGTGAGAACTTCAACAATTCGTGCGGTGGGGTAGCGCTATCTGGAGCGCGTTTTTAACGGTCTGGCTGTGTTCTCTACCTTCTTAACTATTCCAAACTGCTAGCGGCTTGTCATCTTACTCACCATTTTCCGAAATATTGGACATTAAACTTGGACTCCATAGTCTTGCGTGCTAACGATTTCAACTGGTATCAGCCATTTTAAAATGACGTCACTGGGTTCGAAACGGCTTGCCGACGGCTGTTTGATGAGAGCACAGCTTATCACGAAATTCGCGCGAGATGTTCCACTGAAATCGTGATAAGCTAGCTGTGCTCTCATCAAACGGCCGTCGGCAAGCCGTTTCGAACCCAGTGACGTCATTTTAAAATGGCTGATACCAGTTGAAATCGTTAGCACGCAAGACTATGGAGTCCGGCCAAGTTTAATGTCCAATATTTCGGAAAATGGTGAGTAAGATGACAAGCCGCTAGCAGTTTTGAATAGTTAAGAAGGTAGAGAACACAGCCAGACCGTTAAAACCGCGGTCCAGATAGCGCTACCCCACCGCACGAATTGTTGAAGTTCTCACCACACAAACATATGGGATGGGTAGGACGTGTGGCTAAGGATCAGCCCGATGTCAAATCCGCCAGCCACACTGGTGGGGCTATGGTTAGTCATGTTGTAACGGGACTATCCTGCCGACTACGTGTAACGCGCCATCGCGCTACCTAAGGTTCGGATGGCCACCGGATTAAGGATTAAGTCTTACTCATTGGTTACATTATTCGGATGATTGGTTTATTCCAAATATGTACAACTACCACGGCCAGTCGGCCATGATGAAGAGAGCACAACACATGCTATTTCCCATCATGCACTTCGGGAGCACTATCGATTAGACTTAACTGTCCCTAGATCGGTGTGTATACAACATGTACAATAAACGTGTATAAAGACTGGATAGTCCCGTTACAATGTTTGTGATCATATACATTTAACATTAAAAAACAACTACACTGTACATGTACCTGTAGGTCTTTGCCTTATCAACAACTAGACATGGGAAACTAAAAATGCAGTTTTGTCAATCCAGTATAAAAATGATCCCCGCTATTTCCTCATTCGATTTCCACACTTCAATCAAGCCCCTCCCACTTGCACAGCAACTGAACTGCACAGCCAACGGCTCGTAAAAATGTGTTTTGATGATAGAAAGATCTGGTTACTATACTCGATGACCAGTGAATCCATCAAAAAGATAACACTGAAAGCCTCCCGCCAGTAACTAGACAAAGAGATACTAAAAATCATACAAAACCCACCAAATTTTAACCGCTCACCTTTATTCATTTGTGTCGCCATCTTCACATGCCACGAATGGTTGGAATAAGTTGACCGGCCAGCGAAACACCAGCGAAAATGCCTTGAACGTGGTGTAACTTTGTGGGTAACCAGTGAAACAAACGCTGGGCGGGCACGCACATGTCTTTATAACGGAGCCTACGTGCAAATTTGATCGGATACGGTTAATGAGGGGTGTGTCTTCCAGGCCTAAACTGGAGGGGGCAGATGAAATGGTGAACTTGAAGGGAATGGTATTAATTACCGCTTCCACCCACCGCAGAAGCTAAGAATAAATGGAAAACACCCTGGAAAAATATGTTGTCCTAATTGCTTGCTGATTTGTTGCCATTAGTTACACGTATGAGCTTGCCAATAAGACATTCCACGAAAAGAAATTGACTGATGATAATGAACAAATTTATTAAGTTTGCAATGTTTAATTAGGAGCGTCCCGCTCCTGCATTTTCTTGTAATTTTTTTTGTAATGTCCTTACATATACGACGCGTAATGAAACAGGCGTAGGAAGATAGACGAAGTAGAGTGCGCAGAGCTTTCTTTCCGTAATTTGTTTCTTCAATTAGAGAAATGTTCAATCACAGCATGGACACACAGCTTTATTGATAATTATTACTACCGACGAGGGCAGTGTCAAGCAAGCGCCAGATTCAGCCTCACATTCGTGCGTACATAAATTACTACCGGTGGGGTCATATAGACCAGGAGCCCAGAACATTTATTCATGCGAAAAGCGCCGGAACAGTCGACCTCATGGGGTGAAAGGGTCTGATAGGGACATCACAAAAATGCATTGCTGCCGGGTCTAGGGCGTGGCCTTAGCTCCTAAATGACGCAATAATGCGCCGCCATTACCGAAAATCCCGTTTTTGACAATATCTCGAAAACTATACTTGGTAATATCACAAATGTGGTCTGTACAGCTATGTTTTCATGGTCAATCTTTACGTTGAACACCATAGTAGTGCCTGAAGATGTGTAGTTTATCATGTATCAACCCATGAGGTCGACTGTTCCGGCGCTTTTCGCATGAATAAATGTTCTGGGCTCCCACTCTAATACTACATATTTCTGAGAATACAATCATCCATACAATTTATGTTCCAAATAATAAGAATCGTCTGTACTTGTTCTCGGGGGGGGGGGGGGGGGGGGGGTGTTCTGAAATTTTCCCAGAAAGGTGACTCCCGAAATGTTTCTTCTGCGAAAAAAAAATACAAGGGATGCTCCCGGGGCTGACACACTTTCTCACCGTTGGTGGCGCCATTTAACCTCTTTGTTTTGTTCTAACCCAAATGCAAAATAAGACCTGTATGGTTTCTGCTTTTCTGGTTTGCAACTTTAGGCGTAGACCCCTACAAGTAAAACAAAACAAATTGCCAACGAGCAGCGGGAGGGGTTTCGACCCCCTTCCCCTCCCCCAGATCCGCGCCTGTAATTACTTGAGTATGTTGTATACTTACAATCAAGAATTTGCAGTGATGAGACAGACTTCACTTCTGACATGTACAAGTACAACATGACAACATCACGTTCATATACTAGCCTACACAAAATAGAGGGAAACTCAGGGATATTCCACAAACAAACATTGTTCACGTTGACAGTCATAGGCCTAATGAGCAGCAGAAGTTGTAGCCTTGTCCGGGCGGCTTGGGATATTTTAATTTGTAGAAGTAATTATAGATATGTCTGTATAAAGGGAAAGTATTAAAATACAGCTGGACGGCTGATAGGAACTGAATCCGGTGCTGGTGTTGATGAGACCACTACTCAAAAACGACAGGGAAGACATTTTTAAAATACGAAATCATTCTATTATTGCACAAGCAGAGACTATTCTTATTAGGAACATACATTGTACATGGATGATTGTATTCTGAGAAATATGTAGTATGTCCCCACTGGGACATCGTAGTAATTTATGTCCGTACGAATGTGAGGCTGAATCCGGTGGTGCTAGCTTGACACTGACATAGGTGAGAGTTAATTAATCGAGCTTCCAGTGTTTATAATTATACGTGCATTTTTATGGTAGGCAACAGCGCCCTCAAGGTTGGATAAACCTAGCCAACCCCCCCCCCCCCCCCCCCCCCCCCCAGGCCCTCCCCTCTCACTACCACCACCACTTTTTGACACAGATTTACGCCACTGCAGTGATACGGGAAATACGACGGAGGAACGGAATCCGCTTTAAAACTTCCCCAACACCCTGGCGCATGGCGCACGGCACACACCAAGTCTAGCACAACTTCAACTTTCTTATTTTCAAATGGAAATGTACTAGTGCGAGGCACTAGGTAACGGTAACTTTACTTTTCCGGTGGAAAATTCTGATGGTCGACTTTTCTGACAAAATTGCTTTTTTCAACCCCCCCCCCCCCCCAAAAAAAAAAAGACAGAAAATTCCGACCCTCTGTTGCAAGGCCAAGATGCTACTCTAACATTAGAAAGTTAAATTTATCCCTGGTAAATCCAACATGAAATATTGAAGGGTGATAATTCTAGGTTTCAGCATCGATATACCACGATTTGTACGCCTACTTAATTACACGAACTACAAAAACATGCGTGTTCGAAAACTTAGGCGAACTTTTCTCATGGATGACGTAATTAATTGCGGTTTTGTGGCGGGAAACTCGGGCTGCTCTGCCACGGGGACCAGACTACGTCAATTTACAATGCATTGTCAGTACGCCAAAGACTTGCATAGAGCATTCGCGGTGCCAGACATCTCCTTTACAGGCTTTTCACGCACAGCTGATTTTTCAAGGTTTGCACAGTTCTCTGATTCTGTTAAAAAATAGTTTTTAAAAGCTAAATTATGAAAGGTTTTAGTTTGTGGTACTTATTTGAGATATTGCAGAATTTAGTGTGATATGTGGTTATTTTGGGGGGGTTGTTTGTGGCAATTTAAAGTGGTAAATATGGCATAGGTTCTGCAGCATTTTTATCTGAGTTTTCGAACTATAAAGTTGGTGTAACGTTAGGCCTACGTACGTACGTCATGTACGTACATGTACATGTACATTCATGACATTGTACCACCTGTTAATTTCCTCCACTAGTCCTAGTAATACTAATACTATTACTAGGCCGACTATGAAATGAAATGTGTTACAGTTTATTATAGTCATTCAGGAATTTCTGGTGGTTCAACCAGGAGGTAGGAAATGGTTCAATTATAGGCCCCCAAAAAATAGTTGTGTTGCCCTCTGCGACCATGGCGACCGATTATAAACTGTCGTTGTCAAGAAAAGTTGAAATTTATATCGTCTTCCAACGATTTCCAGCTGGAAATTGTTGGAAAACTGCCCTGTACTAGCCTTTTACTATAGTTTTAGTCAAGGCGCGTGTGGCTACCCGGACGAGTGGCGTGCCCTGGACATGTTGGCATTCAGGGCGCGTCACATCTCCTGCCGCTGGTAGCCATGCGCGCCTTCACTAAAGGCTATCATCCGCCCGATGGTTGAAAACGAGCGCCGTTTTTCTCTCGGTTTTTTCGCCATCCAACAACGCAAAACTTTGAACAGGTCAGTGGAACGATATTTCCGATGACATACTAACCCCCAATCTGCCCATTTTTGAAAATTGCAACAATGACCAATCATGTACACTACATTTAAGTTAAGTAAAACTTAGTCACAAAAGCATTTTTAAAAATTATTTAAAAAATAATCATTTTAAAAGGAATTTTTTAAAATCTCACCCTTTTCCGCACAAAATGAACAAGTTTTATTAAAATCATATTGTCTTTAAATACAGCTACAACTAACGCCAACGGCACAATCCTCGATCCTGCCTCCTGACTTCCGAGTTACACAACATTTAGGCCTAGTATTGTTTTCATGGATGGTAAAAAAAAATCGACCGCCTGACCCTCCCGATTTTTTTCATTTATGGGCAACACAACTTTTTTTGGCCTTATCACCAAAGATGTGGGTTCTACAAATTTATTCACAATCACAGGTTGACATAAATGTGTAAGCCTAGTCCGTAGTCGTTGACTTGTAATAACTTAAATGTAAGTTATAGGCCTAGGCCTACTTGACATGTTGTAGGCCAAGTTGAAGTTTGTTTTTATGTGCTTTGTTTTGGTGATGCGGGGGAGGGGGGGGGGGGGGTGGGGGTTCTCACCAGGCATACTACGATTGTGTAGTTACGGACAATCTTTAGGTTTGGTCCAATTTGAGTCAAGGGTGTTTTTATCATTCCAGAATGACTTAATCGACCTAATCATGCAGTGTCATGAGGCTATTGTATACTTCTCTCAATAAGGACATCATTTTTTTGTAATTTTGAACAGTTTCTTGTGGTAGAAAATGCGATTTTCTTTCGCGTTTTGTGGTTGGTGTCTTGCAAATCAGTGCTGTTTTGCATGTTCACTGCATCGCGGTGATCACAATCGTTATTTTCGTGTTGTGTTTTGTCATCTTCGTCCTTGTTTTACCCCAAAATTTCCCACAGAAAATCAAAACCATGCCTATTTTTTCCACTTATTTTTTCAGCACACTATCACCAACTTGAAAAAGAGAACACAAGTCTGCAAGGCTGAAGTCCCCAGTCACTCAGGATCCAACATGGAACAGCAAGATATCTTCTCAACCATTGTCAACATTAGAAACATCCCCAGACGTATTGCACAGACTGCTCAACAGCTTCTGCAGTCCTGGAGCTGTGGAAGAATTACTGATTTAACGGCCGATTTGGCAACATATGCAGTCTGTGCTCTGTTCACGGCCACTGTCATCCACAGGTATGACTTGGAGGAAAAAATCTGGTGGAGACACATTTTCTTTTTTTAATTTGTCACTTTTTGATGAAGGACATTGTGTACTGAAGTTGAGTTACTAATTTGTTGTATTTCGGCTCTCCGAAGTTCATTGCATTGTGGGTATACAAGACTGCATAATAAGCATGAAATCTTGCGAGGTGCATAATTTTCAGTTGTCCAGGAATTTTGTAACACCTTGTTTTGAATTTGACACCTTGTGCCAGGTGACAATTTACAAACTGCGGCTATAGGTGTCAACCGGGTTCAATGGGTTAACCCCTTGATCCCGGTTATTTATAATGAGCCGTCGGGATGCCCTGTGCAGCCAAGCAAAACGGACACAAGAGGCTTGTGCAGCCAAGCGTAACTTACACAATAGTCAAAAAATGGATTGAAAATGCAGAGAATGACGTGTATAGACGTCAGGTGTTAAATTTCTGTTTACGTCTATAGACGTCATCCGCCTTTAAAGTGTCAAATACCCTGTAATTTTGTATTTACTTTCAAACACCTTATAAACAATTTGACATCCAGTTCAAACATTTTATATGAAATTAAACCAAATTGGAATTGTTCTTTTTTGGGGGAAAACAGGACAACAGAAAATCAAGAAAGCCCACCTGCTGTTAGCACTCCAACACTGTCGGACATTCTGGAAGCTGGAGAAGTACAGTGAGTATTAGAACCTCAACCCTCCAACTCCCCCAATCCCCAACCCTTTAACCCCCTCCAATCCCAATGCCCAAACCCACAACCCCCTTCCCCCCAAACGCTCCCAACCCAAATACGACAACATTTAAGACAAGGACCCTTCAAAATATAGTAAGGTACACGGTAATAACCCCCCTCCCTACCCCCATGTCTGGTATTGTCCGTTCAGCAACATTATGGAATCTATGAGAAGTTTCATACTTCTTGTTTCTGTTGGGAAGGTTGATAAATTATGCATATTAACTAATTTTTATTAATGAATGTTATTTATTTGAAATTAAAATGAATTCATAATTGATTTAACTGACAGTATCAAGCATTTCTTTGATCTGATGGGGAGGTTGCAGTCAGACCACACCCTTCATCGAGCCGTCAAACCCAGCCTAAAAGCCGTCATGCAGAAGTACTGTGTCACAAGTGCACTATACCACAAGTTCCAACAGTGAGTTAGCAACATTAGTGTGTAAATGTTCAGTTTAAACGGATCAAACATACATGAATCCAGGAAAAATTTGAAAAGGAGAGGGACAAAATGTTTGTAGGAGCTAAAATGCTTGAGTGTTTTATAATCTGAATTTAAAAAAATGTCTTGCTTCATAATCTTCAAAACTTTCTAAAATGCATGTGATATTTTTAGAAGTCTTCACGACTATTTATGCAAATTTTATTGACACTGAAAAGAAGAGGTTTTTTTTGTTGGGGGAGCCTCGAGGGTGTTCTATACAAATGTTGAGGGAGGCAGGAAAAGCTACAAAAGAGTATTTGCATATTCTTATTTACTTGCGAGTATAAAAGAGGTATTAACAACAACCATAATGTTTCCAGGGCTCAAATTTCGGAAAAAAATTGTGCTGATCCCAAGGGCTTTAGCTCAAGAAAGAAATTTTCAGGACTGACACACCATAGACAAAAATTATGAAGATGAAGAACTACTTTCTGCCTTTATGCGGTGCATCATTGAGCAGAACAGAAATCAGTACATAATTTGTACATAAATTGCTGTTGAACTTGAAAGTGCTCTGTGCTGCTTTCTCTGTGAGGTGAGTGCAGCTTGGAAAAGAATTACTAGACCAATGGACTTGTTAGGTTTGGAAACCACTAGACCAACCACTCAAATTACTAGACTCTGTCCAGTGATCCAGTGCAAATTTCGATATTAATTTTTGGTGAGAATTCAATATTTGGTAAATTTTTGTCAGAATAATCCCCTGAAAAGTAATTTTATTTTGCATTGATATGGCAAAGTCATTGTTTTTTCTGTTCCATGCCTTCATGCAGACTCATCAAACGAATTTTTGTTCAAGACCCCGATAGCCCGTCTCCCTCTGAGTTTGAAAGGTCAGAGGTCAACCCAGGTCACCTAAACAGGAAGTACATTTGCTGGACACTCTTCCTTCTTGCCAAAGGTCAGATAGATATTCACTTTGAAACCTAAGAGATAGAAATTAAAAACTTTTTTTCAACTGCAGCGCAGCTACGGTTGTTTTCCCGATGGGAGCACATTTCAAGTAAAGAAACAAAATTCATTGTGTTCCCCAAAGGCACGTTCAAGTGGAAAAGTTTGAAAAAGCTTTGGTTCCGAGACTGCAGAAATTAAGCCCATGGTGATGTGTACACAGGTGACCTGGCATCACAAAACAAGTGGAATGGAGCAGAATTTGAAGTGACATGGTGGTATTTTCTAAAAGCATTTTTTCCCATACCTTTTGTCTACATGCCCTGCTGTAACCTTTTCAGTTGCCGAAGTCATGATTCCTAGTTTTGAGACGATGAAGCTCAGTCAGTGAACCGTGTAATCTATACTCTCAAGAACATAGCCCAATATGTCACCTCAGCATCCACTGTGTTCCATAACAGTTTGGGATGTCATAGAAGAGGGTTTTTTGGATGTGAACAAGTTAAAATCTTAAACAAACTTCTCTGTGAGGTAACTAGTTTGCGGTAGCACCATGTGAAAATCTCTTTTGTTGTATGTGTGGTTCTGAAGAGAACCGGTGGGAACTCAACGTTTCGGACAGTAAGCTCTGCCTGTCGTCAGGAGACAGGGGATTTGAGAAACGTTGGTTAATTTGTAATTTGAACTTGACCTTCTTGACCTCGTCCAGGAAGCTTGCGGCAAGCAGCCAATGAGCTTGTTATTCCTCTACACCTGCTGATCTGCTGCATTGAGTACACAGCTAAGCTGTCGCCTGCTTTCTTGCTCCAAGAACCATTCAGTAAGGCCCTTTGTCATTGGCTGTTTACTTTCCTTCGTTTAACCCCTTGAACCTGGGCATACCGGGTATTTCATGGGGGCTTGGGCGGCAGGCCGGGTTATGTAGGCAAGCGAAACGGAAACAAGAGGCTTGTGCAGCCAAGCATTATACACAATACCCCAATAATGGATTGCAGGGGGTCACATGCTTGTGTCCTTGAGCAAGACACTTTGCCACAAGTTGCCTCTCACCACCCAGGAGTAAATGGATACATGTGCGATTATCCCATGTGTGCTTAACTTGCAGTTTTAGTTGTATGCTCCCAAAGAACTGGGGTTTCAGGAATGATTAATATGCCTGATGAGCAGGGGTAATAATTTAGTGCCTTGAGCACCCTGATCATGGTGGATATCTGAGCTTTACAAATACTAAAATTTACAAATACATCATTTTATTACATTCCCTCAGATATCCTTAGGCCATCAGGCTAATAAGTACAAGTGGTCTACCATTTGAGTTTTTTTCCTACACCAATGACTATCACAATACATGTACACCAAGAATGATGTACAAATTACACCATGCAGGTATACTGCTAACTGTATCTTAGTCCTAGAGTGTCCCAACTTGTTAATTATTGAACATTTATTTTAAATTAACCCAAAAAATTAAAGAATTCATTCAAATTTAGAAAAATATTCATTTAAAAACACGGTAAATTTTTTTCCAAGATAAATTACCAGTCGGCTGGTCTAGTTTAGTCTGGAAATCTGCTAGATCGATGTGTAAATTTCTGAACTCGGTCCACCAGTCCAGTGCAAATTTCAGCTTTTAACGGAGTATTAATTTATAAATCCCACTTCCAACAAAATTAAATACAAGTTGGATTCTTTTTTCTGCATTTTAGATTCGGCTCACTACTTCCAGGAAACGGAGGACGCCATCTTGCAAGCGCTGTGCAAGGAGATGGGTTGCCATGACGACATAGCCGATGTGATATCGGTCCGAGAGACTTGCCTGGTTCCAATCCTCTGTGCCATACCCCAGGAGAGGCTCAACCAGGGACTAGAATGCCTGCCGGAGGTAATTACTTCACACAACTCTCAAATTTCTCAACACTTTTCCAGTAAAACGTTTGCCTTAAAATTGATAAGCTTTAAACAAACAAATATTTGTGAAAACTGTTTACGTGTATGTGCCACAAAAAATAGATGAAACTTTTCTGATTTAATCGGAATTCCAATTTTGTTTTTTTTCTAACAAAAAATCTGATTTTTAAACAATTTTTCATGAATTCATACCCATCAACCATGTGAAGTTGTTTATGAAAATTAAGCTTGGAGTCAGTGAATTGTACAAATTGTTCTCTCAGTGCCCCCAAAAAACCAACCCTATAACAGGAGATTAAATTCATTTATAGGTTAAATTTTTTTTCTCGTTTTGTCGATTTGTGTCACATACTGCTGTATCTTGCGTTTCCCTAGCTGGAATTCCTACAGCAGCAGTATCAGCATATATACCGGACTGCAGGCGATATCGACGAGTTGTTATTCCTGGACAGTTCTTCGCACCTGTTTGTCGAGAAGGTCTCTCCCAGTCAGCCTCCTGGCTCTCCTGACAGCAGCCGAGAGAGTGACCACTCACCAGCTACTGCTGTGACTCCCGTCAAGTAAGTCACAAGTCCGTTCATGGCACAAATTATTACAGGCATTTATATTTAATTTTAAACCTCACAAAGTTGATGTCGTGATTCCTGTTAAGAGTAATTGTGTGAATAGAGCATGCGAGTAGACCTCAGAATCCTTAGAGAATAGCGAGAATCGGTACTTCTGAGCACACCATATAAAAACTGCGTGTGCGATGTGTGAGGCGTCTTATTTTATGAAATTATTTTATTTCTGGCTGAGCTGAGCCTGGGAAACTACAATGATGTGGTTTTGTGAAGAAAAAAGAGGTGTTTCAATTTGCAACATGTTTATAATATTGCAGATTGATGACAACATTTATACTGAAAAGTTAGTCTTCAACTTCTGATCAACCTGGGCCCAATTTCATGGCTCTGCTTACCGTTAGCGAAAAATCCCCGCTTACTGTAGCAGAAAATTCTGTGCTTACGGCAAGCGTATTTTACGCGTTAGTGGGGAATTTTGGCTCCTGAGCATGCATACATCCCGTAACTAAGGATTCTGTGCTTCAGGGTTTTTAGCGCAGAAATTTTCTGCTAGCGCTGTTAGAGCAAAATGGTGATCGTGAGCGCAAAAAGCTGTAGTTAGCAGAACCATGAAATTGGGCCCTGCTCACTATATATACTCATGTTGCTTATGGGTAAAGGCAGAATTAAGAGTGCGTCACCAGACTAGTCAGTTGGTACCAAGATATTCACATACAAATTGACAAAAGTGAACATGACATTGGAGACTTGAAAGTTCTATTCAAAGAAAAAAAAGGGAGACCGCCAACATAGGGCAAGATAGCTCAGTTGGTAGAGCGCCGGTACGCTAACCCGGATGTCGCAGGTTCGAATCCCGCTCCTGCCAGTTTCTTTCAGGGTATCTGCAGGTCTTTAAAAAGTCTTAAAAAATCTGAAGTTGACTTTTCTCAATTTAAGGCCTTAAAAAGCATTAAAAAGTATTAAATTAAGTTCTCCAAGGTCTTAAAAGATGGACGAAGGGAGTAATGATTTTTTTATCAGCTCGTAAATAACGATCACATCGTGTCTGTAAAAAATCTGCTATTGAAGCGCATAGTGTATTTTTTTCCGGAAAGCTGATCGCACGTGGCAGAGCGTTCCAATCCCAGGATCCAAAATCCACATCTATCTAGTGTCGGTCCGCTTATTTTTGGTCTTAAATTTCATTTAGGGCAGCATTAAAAGGGTTTTAAAAAGTCTTAAATTTGACTTTCTGAAACATGCAGATACCATGTTCTTTGTTCACTTTGAAAATGTATTCAAATTTACCTAGTCAGTTTCCCTTGTGGATTGTTTTGAAAACAAAACAAATTACATTGTATAAGCTAGAATAATGTGTACCAATGCATGATTTTATCACAGGAGGGCCATCAATTCCGTACAGAGTTTGAAGTCTCTACTGTCTCAGGCAAGTGATACGCCATCATCGCCACTCTCCAAGTATTTCAAGGTATGCAAAGGGGTTTCGTGTCCCTATCACAGAGATCCAACATTTTGGTTTAATTGGAATTCATTTTTTGTTTCAATTTTCCTTCATTTTCTCTGGTCGAAACAAGGAAAAACTTCCACAAGTAATATATATTCGCAAAACTTTTTTAATTTTCAACTTCAATACTTTTATCTTCAGAAGGTTGTAGCAAATAGTAAGAATAAGCGACAGCAACACATAGTACATCAAATAAAGCTTTCAACCTTTATTTTTTGGAAATACTACATTGTCACAATCTTCAAGTTTAGCTACATTCCCCCACAAGGGCTCAAATTTCGGGGCGAATTTTCCTAGACCACAGGGATATTGGCTGAACAAATCCACTAAACCAGAAAGGAATTTCCAAGATTGAATTCGGACGACGGCCATAGCTGCAGTTTGAAAAAGACCACCTGGCCGGTTGTCCTCTACACGCACATTCCTGCACGTACTTAATCCATTCATGTTTCAACTATATTGTTTTTGAATTGGAGTGTAATGAATAGATGGAGCTTTTTCAAACAAAGCTTTGATTCACACGACAGGAGGGGCTCCGAGTGCGATGAATAGGACCACTCTATTCAGTGTGGTGCCTATTGTCTGCACTTATTCTTGGCTGCACCCCCCCCCCCCCCCAATCAATTGCAGCCGGTCAGAAGGGGTTAACTGTTCCAATTATTATTGTTGACAGAACTGCAGTCACAACCCAACCAGCAGCATCAGACAGCGAGTGGGCGACCTGAAGGTTGATTACATTCATCACTTCCAAAGAGTCATGGGATCCCCTTCAGCTGAAGTGGCACGGTCCAGGTTCCAGATTGGTGTCAAGCTGTACTACAGGGTCATGGAAGCGATGCTAAGAAGAGTAAGGCTCGCAGTATTTGAAAATGGGGGTGTGCTGTAAATTTTGACGCTAATTTTGTTTGGGTCAAAAAACCATGTGTACTTGGAATGACTATTTAGTGCAGCAGTGTGTTGCCTGTGGCAAAGTCTTCCAAATGTGGATTTCAACCCAGCAGGGGTTCGTGGTGTTTGTGTCCTTGAGCAGGACACTTTGCTGCAATTGCTTCTGCATAAGTGAATCTCTTTTGTACCTATGAGGGCTGAATTGGTGGTTGTATGAGTTAGGCTGTTGCCAAGTGCATCTAAATGGTTTGCTCTGTGAAGAGTTGCATTCGAGTCCCTGCAAGTCCTTTCACAAGTACTTTCGCAAGCCCAGTCAGAAGTCCTTTCATAAAGCCAGTCACAAGTAACTGGATGAACAATGACAAAGGAATGCCTTTGTCAAAGCTCATTTGAATAGCTTGTGATTGGGATTAGGACTGGAGGGCTTGTGATGGGCTTGCAGGGACTCGTGATGGACTGGAATACATCCCTTGCTCTGTGGGCCCTGCTGGGAAGGTTGAAGGGTGTTTTATGGAATGTACGTTTGTTGATGTGTGGTAACAATAATATTGGAGCTCATTGCAACCTCAGCAGAAGCAGTATCAAAATAGCAAGTGTCTTAAAGAATTGCCTCATCTTCTGCATGTGACCTGGACTAGGCTTCGGCTAGGAGTCCACCCCCCCGAAAGAAGCCGAATCCTGCTTCGTTGCAGCCAATTCCAGGCACTGCGATACAATTCTGAAAATTACCTACTCCATTAGGATTTGCGTTTCTCAAAAAAAACCACACGTGACACTTTGCAAACCAGTTCTGTTGCCCGTAAATAAAGTAACTAGATCAAATGTGGCACTGCTTACACTGCGCTGGCTACCCACTGTATCGGGGCTGAGCTATATCTGCAGGCATGTACTTGTACTTAGATGGTGCATTTCATAGTAAATACATGTACATGATATTGGGAGTCGATTCCAAATGGAATCTTGATTCCTGCTCAGTCGGAGTTGACAATGTTGGAGTCGCCCAAGCCTAAACCCAGAAAGATTGTACATTACACTGTTCACCATTAAACAGGCTGGTTGAAAGCTTACGACATCTGTTCTAGTAATCAGGATGAAGATGTTGATCCAACCTCTGCTCAAGTTTACATGATCTCTAAAAATACTGAGTGTACATGGCTGCAACATGATGATTGTCAGAACTTTGCTTGATTTCCGTCATATAGATTTACAAATTCCCTCAGTTCTCTTTAGCATCCAATAAATCACAAATTTCTTTTTCCATCAGTGATCCACATGCATGGGATGGTTAAAGATTGATTTTGTTTTGATGGTAGGAGGAAGAGCGGTTATCAACCAAAGATTTCTCGTCGCTGCTTCTCAGTGATCTGTTCCACAAGTCACTGCTTGCCTGCGCTCTTGAAGTGGTCAGCGTAACGTATGAATACTCACGTAAGTCCTCATTGGAGTGGACAGGTATTGCGCTGTCTTTAAGATGAGAGTAATAGTGGGAGCCATCAGTAATGATTGTAGGTCACAAACGATGATATCATGTCAAACATTATCCTTTTTGTCAGATATATGATGCAATGTCAAAACTAAGATAGCAAGGCATCCTGATTTTTTTCATCGTTAGACAGTCTTTTAGAGTGCAATTGATTAGTTTCAGTCTGAAAGCTTACTGTTTAGGCCCCAAAAATAGTTGCGTTGCCCTCCACAACCGACCCTAAAAGTCACAAAAGTCGGGTCGCGTTTTGTTTTCAAAATCTCACCTTTTTCCCGCATAAAATGAACAAGTTTGATTAAAATCATTGTCTTTAAATACAGCTACCACGGCACAATCATGCATTTCGCCATCTCACTTTTAAATAAGCTCTTTTTGCCTCCCGGCACTTTTGGACCGCAAATTTATAGAATGACCCACATGTTGAATCGCACAAAGTATGAACACTGTCTGCAAATGTGTGGTTAGCTCTACTAATGCTGTATTATGTCTTTAGTATTTATTGACAAATTCCCAATCACAAATTGTGGTTGTTACAGTTAGTCCATTCACCAGATGTAAATGAAATCAATTTATTTAGAATAATTTTCCTCTTGACAGCAAGTGAATTTTCCTCAATGCCTGGCAACGCATCCAGGCTTTTGTTTCCATGGATACTGGACGTGTTCTCCCTCAGGGCCTACGATTTCGGCAAGGTGTTGGAGAGCTTCGTCAAGGACGAGCCCAAGCTGACTCAGGAAGCCAAGAAAGTTAGTCAATTTGAAATTCTACTGCAACTTGCCAAGATTTTATCGGTCATCGTGGCTTTTAGAACCCACTATAATGAATATTCATGATCGCCCAATCACAGTGCATAAATTTGAGTTTAGCTGCACCAAGAAGTTGACTGAGTGTTGCCCTGATGAAGGTTGCCCCAGGCAACCAAGCAACCAGGGATGAGACTTTTGTTCCTTAAAATTGTTTTTATCATTTCCAAAATTACCTCTGCAGCCTATTAACGGACTTTTCATTCTAATGATCCCAGTTTTTTTTCAATTTTGAACCGTGTCTTTTGTTAAAAAATTAAACGCCTCCGGATATTAAGTGGAATTTTCACTTTCCTCAAATCTCACCCCCGTCTAATAACAACTTGACGACTTTGTGTATTGCTTCGTTTGCTTCACAGCATCTTCAGTCTATTGAGACGAGAATAGTCGAGAGCATGGCTTGGACGTCCACATCCCCGCTGCATGATCTGATCAAGACGGCTGATATCACAGTGCAGAGCCCATCGCCTATGGTATGAACAAACTACCGTTTCAATTTTTGAAAGGTCTACTCTTGTGCAGATTATTATCAAGCACTATCCATTGTTTTTTATGCAAAGCTTGGAATTTTATTGACATAATAATTACTGTTTCTAAGCCTGAAATCTTTTTCAAATATCTTTGGTTTGGTTTTTCAAACAGGTGACCGGCACGAGAACCAATGGTATCAACACGCCCAGGACCACTGCAGCGGAATTGTAAGTAACGTTTTGCAAAAAAATGTCGGATTCTCTGGCGGGGAAAAATGTTTTTTTTGTGTAGGGAAGGAATACATTAACAATTTTCTTTTAAATAGCTTTTTGAGTAATCGTAAAACAACTCACAAACTTAAAATTACTGCAGTATACGGTACAGTATTCCTGAGTCGCAGGTTCGAGGAGTCCTGCCAATTTTCTTTGTTCACTTTGAAAATATTAATTTAATTCTGTGAGCTCTCATTAAAATACATAAAGATAAATTTCATTATTAAGAAATTGCTTTAGATTCTACAGAGTGCTATAATTTTGATGTATGCTAAACTGAAATTGTTCCTTTTCCTCTTAAAGTTTAGTTACAGCTGAGCTCAGACCCCCTCATGAAAAACTACTTCAAGGTATAAACTGTTGCATGAAAGCGATTCATTTAATTTAAAATAACATGTAACCTCTGGCTTTCTTCACGGTCATAGGTACCTATCCCCAATCAGGCCGAGCCCACAGGCCGCCAACTCAAGCGAGGCAACACCCCCTCCATCCGCCCTAGCAAGCCCTCTCGCTCGATCCTCTCAAGGAAGCAGAGCCAACCCCTCCCCCCAGCCCAGCAACATTCCCATGTCGCCCCGGAGGACGCATTCGGTCTCCCTCAACATGTTCCTTGACAAGGTTCGGCAGCTGGCCTACGAACGGCTAGAGAGGCTGTGTGGAATGCTTGCCGTCTCTAAAGATCTGGTGAGTGTGTTCTGAGTAAGGAGTACATCCTTATAAAACGGGCAGAATAGTAAGTGGTACTGCTGTTTTTTTGCTGGGGCACCGCACTCAGTGTTTTGTATAAGGCCTTTGAATGGAAATCTCAACTCTTTCAAAACGTGAACAAACATGAGGTCAAAAATTAAGCACAGAACTCATTAACTCTTTGTCGGTTATGAATTATTCTATGACAAAACTGCCTGTGTAGTCACAAATCAAGAATGAGGTTATGATCAAAGCCTACCAGCAGATACACCAGTACCTCAATAAAACCGGTACTGCTCATGTTACCACCGGTTTAATAAATATGTCATCCCTCATTAAAATATGAAAAGCAGGTTTAAATTGTCTATTTCCCATTTCTGACCAAATTTTTGGCTCCCTTTTTTGGTTGATGTGGATGTAAATTTGTAAAGCACTACATTATTACCCCTACTCATCAGGCATATTAATCATTTCTGAAACTTCAGCTTCCTGGGGAGTATACAGCCCCGGCTGCAAGTTAAGAGCACATGGGCTAATCACATAACCATCACTGCCCTCACAGGTACCCATTTAATCCTGGGTGGAGAGAAGCAACTTGTGACAAATTGTCTTGCTCAAGGATACAAGCACCATGACTCCTGCTGGACTCGAACCCACAATATGTAGTATCACCATGATCTTGAGCCCGGTACATTAGACCACAAGGCCACAGTGCCATCTCTTCATAGAACACCACTGCGTTAACAGATACCCATTTACTCCTGGGTGGAGAGAAGCAACTTGTAACGGTCTGCTACGCAAGGATACAAGCACCATGACCCCCTGCTGGTCTCATACCTACAATCTTTAGTATCACCAAGATCTTGAGTCTGATACACTAAACTTACATCTTTGAAAATGTTTGACAAATTTGTTTATCCTGGTCTTTAGGAGAAGTTCATGTGGACGTGTGTGGAGTACTGCATGACCAGCAAGTCAGACCTGCTGAAAAACAGACATCTTGACCAAGTGAGTATTTATATTTCATTGACCTGGGATGCAATTTCATAGAGCTGCTTAAGTACAAACAACCTTCCTTTGCAAAATTGGGTTATCAGCCAAAACTCTGTGTGATTGTTATGCTAAGTAAACAACAGTTAAATAGCTTTCACAAGCAATATACATCACATGGAGTTTTGGCCGATAACCTGATTTTATTAAGCAAGGTTTTTTGTGCTTAAGCTAATTTTGTGCTTAAGTAGCTCTATGAAATTGGCCCAAGTTAGCATAATAAAGGCCCAATTTCATAGGGTTGCTTAATGGTTAACAGAAACGTTCTAACTAATACAGAAAAACGCTGCTTATCAGCAAAGGAGTTTGAAACTTAACTTTTGTTGACAGCGCAAAATGAGTAAAAACTGTGGTTTTCTGAGCAGAAACAGCATTTGTTTTCACTGAAAAGTTGATTTTTGGATTTAACAACTGTTAATTTTATTAAAAATTTGAGTTTTTAAATTGAAGCTGTTCTTTTTGAACTCTGGTTAAAGTGTGCACAGATCACAAACTTTGAGCTTCATTTTCTCAAAACAAGGGGTCAAGACTCTGACAACTCTAAAAGGTTGTATCAGGGGCTAGGAATGAGGTACCACAACACACAATATATCAAATTAAAGCTTTAAACCTGAACTTTGAGGAAATACTGTAATCTTGATTTTCAAATTTTGCAATTTCCATCCATTTGTGGGAACTTATAATTCAACTAATGCCAGTAAGCTCCGACGCGATGAAAATAGTGATCTGCTATTGAGAACATTGTCATTTTTCTTCATCATTTCCTCGCTTCATAATTTCTATCCTGTGATGAAAATCTGAGATGAACTATTTTATTGATTTTGTTTGCTCCTCGGCAGATTATCATGAGCTGCATCTATGCCATCTGCAAAGTGACTGATAGCGAGCTGAAATTCAAAGACATCGTCAACGCGTACCGATCCCTTCCACATGCTGAAGCCACGGTAGGCTAAGATTAACAAAAACATTCCAGGACAAATGAATGATTCCTGCCAGACAGACAAAAAAAATGAAATACCCGATCAGTGTGGCAACTTTTCCTAGGATCAGCTGATTTCCTCGTTTTTCACTTCACACTTATGCCATTGAAAATTGAAAAGCACTACAAATTCTTGTAAAGATTGGAATTTACTCGTTTTTTGTTACATCCAAGTTGCATGCCTGTTTCTTCATAAACTGCTTACTGCCAAGGTGTTAGGGTTTAAGTGGTCTTGCCGTTTTTATTATTTTATTCAGACATACCGGAATGTGGATATTGATGGTAAAAAGGAAGATTCCATCATCGCGTTCTACAACAAAGTTTTCATGCCAGTCATGAAGGTCTATATACTGCAGTTCCAGCCGAAAAACCTGGTAAGTTGAACATTTTAGGAGACAGCTAATTTGTACTTATTTTAGATCGTGTACGGTTATTTGCAAAATATGTCATGTGAAAAAACATTCTTCAGGCAGAAAATGTCCTTGAGTAAAAGAAATTTGATTGAATTAGGATTTGAACCTGAGACCTTTAACGGAGCTAGTTATACATGGTAGATGGGTTGGCTTGGGGTGAGTTTGTTTTTGTATTCAATAGGGAACCTTTAACAATAGAGAACAATAGGGTCCCCGGTTGAGAAAGGTCCCCCGTTTGAAAATCGTGTACAAAACCAATGAGGGTCCTTGAAAAAAGTATGAACAATAGGACAATAGGAGGTCCCCGATTGCAGGTTCGGGTTGGGTTGGGGTTTAAACATGTTTAAAGGCTTTGAAGGACTTTGAATAATATTTGAATTAAATGACAAATTTACTTTATTTTACAGCAAACTCCAACAGCATCCCCTGTCCCTACAAGATCATCTGTTGTGTCACAAGCTTCGCCGGGAGTAAGGCAAGTTCCTCTTTTACTTGTCCCCTTGCCCCAACACCTACTCCCCCCCCCCCCCCCCATTCCCCGCCCAGACCCATGTATTTGGCATTGGGATACATTGGGATTTTATTATAATGTGGGAATGCACACATGCAGTAAGTGATGACACTTTGTGTCTTGGTATCCCCCTTCAAGTTATCGTGACCGTTTTCACGACCTGACACTCATGCGCACCTGGGTGTCAGTTCGTGAAACCGCGTATTGGTGTGTGCGCCCACATCAGGCACTGATTCGTAAGAGAAGAATTTTCGTTTTCACGAATTGACACGCAAGCATGTAGCGGAAATACCATTCCAAGAAAAACGCTTTAAAAGCTTTGACACGAATCTACTCCATCTGTATACTTGTGGGGTTACAGAAACATTGAACTGAAAACCTTTAAACTTGTAAAATTAAGAATAGTTTCAGTTCGTGAAAATTAAAATGTTGTTAGCGCGTGCTGCTGTACTTGGGTGTCAGTTCGTGAAAACGAAAATTACTCGGTTCTGTAAAATACGCGCGCGTGCAGGCTAGAGAGTGTGAGTTCGTGGTGTTGGTGACGTTATGATATATTATTTCTTTTTTCAAGGTATATTTTCACCCATGAGTCTTTTTTTACTCATTAGCGGAGCCGCCATCATGGATCCAGAAAATCTAAAGTTGATGGCGTGCTTCGCGGAAAAATGTCAAAATGGCAGATTGACACAATAGAGATCAGCAGCTCGCTTCATTGTGCCAATCCACCATTCTGACATTTTTCCGCAAAGCACGCCATCAACTTTAGATTTTCTGGATCTATGACAGAGGCTAATTCAGTTCAATTAATAATTAACCTTATAAAACTTACTGTTTGAATACTTGGTTATCTTTGTTCCTTTATGTACTGCAGGATTGGACCCAATCTGTACATCTCTCCTATGAAGGAATCACCGTTCAAGAGCCCGCATCCAGTCAGAGAGTTCTCCTTCGGATCTCCGAGCCAACTTTCATCCAGGAAAAGGTCAGAAAAGCCATTCATTAACGATTTTCTCATCCATTGATGAGACCCAATTCATTCTAATTTTTTACTCATCAAATTTTGTCATTCCCATATTTTCTTGCAGTGGTTTTTAACAAATTTAAACATTTTTTAAACAAGTTTTCTACTAATGAGTTAGTTCTCCTTTATTAAAATTTACTTTTGAATTTAAAACTTTCATAGGTTTGGAGTTTTGGTTACTTATTTTTTAATCTGGGGTCATCTTTCATTGTTATTGGCCACTAAAAGTGTCACACACAATAGCAAACAATTCTGCATCATAATCTTAAATGTTACCACAAGAGGAACAAACTGAAACTTTCTCTTAATATTAATTTTGTTATAATAAAGTATTGGCTCAGGCAGCTGAGTCATACTTCATAACAGTTTGAGAGTGAGGCAAATTAGTTGTGAAGACTGTAATAAAGAAACCAGCAGTTGTTGGTGTCATTAAGTTCACTTCACTTTTGCCTTCTCTGTCTGATAATATTGTGTCTTTCTACGTCCATTTTACACCGACTCTCTTCTCTCTACAGGACTCATTACAGCTTCGGGGAAGGACCTGGGGTGAGTACGATATTGCTTCACCACCTGTCAATCTCTTTTGATCACATGGTTCTTGTTCTGGTCCTATTTCCACCTCTTCGCCATGTTGTCTTGGAGACTTCTTCTTGGGCTTCATTTAGATAATTTCAATCTTCCCCCCTCATTTTCCCCCCATACCTCCCGAGCTGCTTTGTATTGGAGGGAAATGCAAAATGAAAGAGGCGGTATGCCTAGGTTGACCTTGATGCTCTGTGGGGTTGGAGTGCAATAATTGCAAGGTACATGTACTCCGTAAAGCCCTGCGGTAACACGGGGCTGAATATTAAGTTACCCTTCTTTAATTCTAAATGTCCCTCTTGTCCTCACAATCATGCTCAAGATGCACTCGATTCCAACTCGTATTTATTCTTGAGCAGTGATATGAGCACTCTTATCTGTACTCGTACTTACTCATTTAAATTTGTTCAACTCCAACAACTGTTGAAGTACCTGTACGTACATGATTACCCCTTTCTGTAGTCCTATTTATCCAGACGTTTTGTACTCTAACTACAGGGATGCTGTACTCTAAATGTTACTCGTACTTGGTTTTGTAAAAAGGTACAAAACTAGTGTTCAAAGATTATGGGCTCCGTGCACAACTACCCCCTCAGCGAAAAGAAAAGGCGAGTTGGGGGATCAATATCGACGCCATCTTACCTGACTTCAATTTAAGTGTCTGGTTCCCGCTGTGATATTCTTATTGAAAACACAATTATCGAGAGTCAGCGAATAGACAAAGCAATCCCACTGGTATACGAGTATCAAATGAACGAGGAGTGCGGTGCAGATATCAGCGACGTACTGCCCATGGAAGTGCGGTTGCTATGTGGACAGCGCCCTCATTCGATGGCGCACGGAGCCTATATGAATCATGGATGTACTTCTGGTACTTTCAAAGTGGTGACTCACCCAGTGCATTATGTGGGTTAGAGTTTCAGTCCCTCCCTGATTGCATGGGTTTTTAAAAAAGAATTTGACTTCTCATTACTATTAGGTCCTTATAGTTGGACCATTGCACTAAAATGTCCTTGTTGACAAAACCTGTTTTAAATATCAAATACGTCAGAAAGAAAGTGTAGAATTAAAGTCAATTGCCAGACTGCTATAAGGACCTTCTAGTATTGAACTGATGAATTGTTCTCCAGGGGTTTTTCTACTGCTTTTAAAACAAATTTCCTTCCTTGGCTTCTGAAAATTCAGAAGCTGGCGTCAGAGCAAGACAATGCTGTTGCACCGATCAGGCTACCCAGGATAAATGAGAAACAATAATTTTAAAGAACCTTTGTCTGTACTTGCACATTTATTCATTCAAATGTACGCGGCAACAACGCAAGGATTTGAAGAGTACATTTTGTTGTGCTCGTACATGTTTTCCTCGAAAAACACTTCACTACAACTTCTGCTGTCGAATTCCCTCCTCAGTTTCGAAGCTGCAAAAATATGCCATTCCTTGGTTATTCTCTAATTCTCCTTGTTAGTCTGCAGAGAAGCTGCGTGAGATCAACGAGAGGATGAGGGAAGCTAGTATGGAAAGCCCGAGTAAACCTCGCTCCTCCACTTCTAAACGACTCAAATTTGAAGATGAGGAGGAAGACATCTTAGCATCCTCCGCATCACAAGATGAAGCAGATGGGTTGGTGATACCTTAACAAGTCAAACATGGTGCTATCAGGGGTGGAGTCGGGGAGCAGAAGGACCATGCCATTATTTCTGACCTGTTGGAAATTTTAAAATTTATATTTGATAATTGCTTGATGTGGCTCAGTCCTAGCCCTTGCTATAACTTTTGAAGCTGTAGTCTTGACTCTGGTTTTGAGAAAATGAAGCTTAGTCAGTGACAGGGCGAACTGTAGATTACCATAGCAACCACAATCTGTACTCCTTTTTTGGTTTATAAAAGTTTTGGGTTATGATTGAAACTGATTTTGGGATGTAAAATGTTAAAATCTCTAAATTGTTTTTCCTTTCTGTTTGTAACTCGGAATGTCATTTCAGTGTAATGCTACATGTGTGTACCACGTCATATTTGGAAAACTCATCAAGTACAAAATTTGAAAATTTGACAATGTGTTATTTATGTACTTCATGTATGATCTTAACGTTGGTTCAATTTTATTCAGAACAAAGGTCAAGGTCTGTACACTCGTAAAAATGACAAATGTCAGTGTACTGTAAAACCTCAATCTGATGTATCCTCACCAAATTTGATGTGAGGTTTACCCTTCAAATACTTCATACATCACAGCTGAAGATACGGTTGCTGCAAAGAATAAACATTTGTTTAGCACAAAAAGGTCTTGCTTTGGAAAAAAGAGTTACCACCCCAAACTCCAAAACAATAAAGTTGTAGTCGAGTCTCTGCAAGTCCTTTCACAAGTCCTTTCGCAAGTCCAGTCAGAAGTCCTTTCATACAGCCGGTCACAAGTAACTGGATGAACAATGACAAAAGAATGCCTTTGTCAAAGCTCATTTGAATAGCTTGTGATTGGAATTAGGACTGGAGGGCTTGTGATGGACTTGCAGGGACTTGCAGGGACTTGCAGGGACTTGCAGGGACTTGCAGGGACTTGTGACGGACTCGACTACATCCCTGCAAAACGGGTAAAAACCAGCCACAAGCAATATACACCGCATGAACACTTGAATGGTAATCCTGTTTCTACCAAGGAAGACTTTTCATGCTAAGCAAATATGTGTGCTAAGCAGCTCCGTTGGCCGCAGATTGATACCTGGAATTAATACTTAGTTATGCCAGTGACTGGCTCAGACCGAGTCTTCTATTTTGACTAAATTGGTTTGTTTTAGCGCTGTCAGTAATGGAAGCTCCTCAAGCAATGGTGTGTCATCCACAAACGGTCACATGACGTCAAAGACAACGGGTCAAGAGCCAATCAACATGCAGCCTCTACCTCCCAGCATGCAACACAGGGTAGCCATGATGGGTATGCAACTTCAGAAACTTTAGCGGAACGAAGATAATGTGACTGAACCAGGCAAAAGTTGTACAATTTGTTCTTGATTTTTCTTGTCCAGGAAAAATTAAATGAAAGTCTAAGGTCAGAGAAAAAAAAATTAAAAATTGTGGCCAAAAATTACATCAGATTCATCGGAAAAGTACAAAATTACAAAAACTTGTTTGAAATGTTTGGAGGATTGCCAAAAAGCGAACCATTTATACATGATAGCTTTGTTCAGTTATTGTAAAGGCTTGCTGTGCCCGTTAGCATTTTCGTTGACAGAAGCAAAATTTCAAAGCAAATTCTTGAGTCTAGTGTAATATTTTTGACAAAAATTTAATACTTTTTTTATTCTAGCTGAATCAGAATCTTTCTGAAAGGTTTTCTTTTAGCTAGAAAACTAAACTGACAGCCCCCCCTCCCCCCCAACAAAAAAATGTTATTATCAATTATAAGTCATCCCAGAGTCCTCCTTCATAGAGACCGTAAGCTTTAAGCACAGGAAAGGCTTGTTAACCCCTTGACACCAGATTTCATATGGGCGCCAGGCCGGCTTGTGCAGCCAAGCGAAACAGAAACAAGAGGCTTGTGCAGCCAAGCATAACGTACACAATACCCCAATAATGGATTGAAAATGCAAAAATTGACGTGTACAGACGTCAACCGGCCAGGTGGCAATTTCAATATGCACGTATTTGTGTCAACCGTACGCAAGGGGTTAAACTTCAGAGGAAGAATTTGCTTGAAATAATGATGCGACAATGATGCAATCCTATGAAAGTGGGCCCGGGTGACAAGCAGGTTGTAACAGTATATTGTTTCATTTTACCCTTTTTTTTTCGCTGGCAGATTTAAATTATTGTTAGAGAGTCAAAGAATTGTTTGTAAATTTAATGTTTGTTGTCTTTGTTTTTCCTGGCAGCATCCGAGAGACAAGCAAGTCTTACTCCAGTTGAGAGCAAGGAGAAAGAGTAACCAACCAACCAACCAACCAACCAACCGACCAACCAACCAACCAGGAGAAGACTGGCCAACCAGAGACTGGCGTTGTTGCTAAGTACAAAAGTTTTCTTGTATCAGTAAAACAAATCCTAAGTTCATAAAGATCGGAGCATTATTGCTATGGCCAGTGGTGTGTGTTTGGATATATGGCCAATATTTTATTTTTTTTAAACGGGGCATTTTTAATTTTCAGGGCATTTTAATGTTCAACTCCATCCTGACCTGCCTGTAAGAGGTGTAAGATGGGTACTATATTTAGCTTTGTTAGTAGGTTAGCATTACAGCCGAATACTGTCCAACATTTTTTTTCGGGCCCTTTTGCTAGCTGCCTCACTTGTCAGTGTCAAAGAAAAAGCTGTTTCACATCTGCGCGCAAAATTTGTTTTCACTGTGGTTTGTTTTACGTAGCTAAAATTTGACATTTTTACACTAGAGCTAAATTTGAAAACGTGAAAAACCTTGAAGTTTACATGTTCATAATCCATCAGTTCTAATCTTTAGAATTTCTTCTGTGGGGTACCTTTGTTCCCATTGTGTGGGTATCCCACAAGGATGTCCTTACAAGAATACACACAAAATTGGCCTGTTTTACATCAGTCCATATTCTAACCTACAGTACATAGACTGATGTAGGTAGCTTCAAAATCAAGAAAAATTTAAGATGAAAAATTTAGCCGACAAGGCTTGAGAGAAGTTGACACACTCCCAGTTGTGCCTTACTTATTGTGTTGGAGTGTGATATTTCCATCAAATGGAACAGAAAGTTGGACGATGTTGAGGATTTTTTTTTACTTGACGGCGACATTACGTATGCAAGAATCTTGCGAATTAAAAGAATTGATTTTTGTGTCTTTCATTTTTAATTGATTGTTCAGATTTCCTGAAGAATGGAGAAATTCAGACACTTCTGTAGAAAGTTCACAAAGTTTGCTGAAATATTGATTTAATTTCAACTATTTCCAGTTAATTTTTTGATTATTGTAAGATACTTCTTCATGCTGCAATACGTTATCTTAATTTGTACAGTTATAGATTTTTGTTACTAGTTCTTTTATGACTTTGGACTTTGTATTAAAGTGAAATTGTTCTTTGAAATATTATTCCGTACGATTCTTTTAAAGAAGAAAATCCTCCGTTATTAATCTTGGTCATGGATTATAATATAGTTCCAGTAATTTGGAAATGAATGAAGCACATTCAGACTTTTTCAGGGAAAATGTGACATGCAAATGATTAGAAATATTTCAACATTTAATGAATTTATGTTTGTATAAAGTGATCGAAATTAATGTCAGAATGTTGCAAGTAGCATTCTATAGGCTACCTGCATGTGTGGCCCTCTAGTGGTCAAAATACAAACAGATTTCTGCCATTGTGTGGGCAGCGATATTTTTGTTCCTAGTCGAGAATTGCCAGTGTTTCTGTGTACTTGGCTGCAAGGCAGATTCTCTGACTTCTTTTTTTTCCCTTAAAATAAAATCCCACACTATAATTAGAACAAGAAAAATAAATATAGACTTGGCAGGGAATCGAACCCCGGCCTCTTGCTCCAAAGCCTAATACTCTACTAACATAACCACAATGACAGCTCGACCAAATCGGTTTACTGCAACGTAAAAAATATCACTAGTAATGTCAAAATATTTAACTGTATCTAGCGTCCTCTTGCGATGCTCATTATGTAAGATCCATAATCATGAATATTCATGATGGCACTCCAGTGCCATATTTGTTCACGCTGGCTCTTGTTGCTAAGCAACACATCTCCCTCGGGATGGAACAGAGAATGTATTACATTCAGTTAATAAGAAATGCATTCTAGTTACCTGTGTTTTCCTTTCTTTTTTTAAATCATGCAATTGTAAAAGACCAACCTTTGTTTTATCACCGTTCATTGCATGCCCATTTTTTGAAGAGTGTGTGACAAAAAAATGTATTTCTTAAAGAAGATTCCCAAATAAACAAACAAAAACACATTTCCTTTGTATTGTAGGTGTGTAAATATGTTTCAGGTAGTACCCTCGATATACTTCCACTTGTAGTAATTAGTTTTACAAATTATATTTATTTTAAATGTTTTTTTTTTAACAAAGACATAAACATAAATCGAAAAAAACAATGATTTTCATGAAAGAAATTGTTTTAATGTTCGTTAAACCTGCAGTATCAAATAATGTACACTTGTTAAATACACAATCTTGCTTTGCACACATAAAAATAGGCTTAAAAAGGCACAAGTTTGTTGAAGACGTCTAGAGTATTAAATGGGGGCTGCCCTTAGTTTATATAGACACATGAAGAAGAGTGCAGAATTAAAACCCAAAATTGGGAGTAAACAAATCATCGGTTCTGAGTAGAAAGGCCTACAAGTTAAATATAGCGTATAAGCACTTTCTCTTGAGAGCCAACAAAGTCAAGTCTTTGCAAGTTATTTCAAATGTAATGAAACTAGGTCTACCCCTTGAGAATTTTTCTCATACCAATTCGGGTCCTTCATGATAATTTCACCAGTTAACAGGGTGATTATTATAACAGTGTTAATGCCGATTAATCAGGATAAATTGTTCTTGATCATAACTAGCCCCAAAATTCTCTAAAAATTGTACATTATTACAAATTATCATACATGTTCTCAATATTTTGATAGCTGTACGAAAGGCAAATGTCCGAGCATTTTTTTTCTGAGAAGTTTAAAAGAATGCTCACGTTCCTTACTGTTGCTTGTTTGCAGCAGGGTGACTGCTTTGAGGAACAAAATATGTTCTGGGCCTGTCATCAAGGTTGGTTTTTTAGTTTTTAGCAATAGATATTGCTAACATTTCATCCCAAAGTTACCAATAATTTGACAAGAGGTATTGAAATGAAGAGCTACATGAGTTATTTGTAATTAACCAGTTCACGTCGGGATTATTTTGACATTAACGGACCCAGCCACGGGAATATTTTTCCCGAGCCTAGATGCCAGACCGGTTCAGGCAGAATCAGGCCAAAATCTGCAGGCAGAACACCCCGATATTTCTGGCCTCGCTCGCTGCCAGCGGGTCGCTGACAGATAGATACCGGTCTCCATCCAGTGCGTGTTTATCAGTCATCCGTTCCGAGTACGGCAAAACTTTTGCATGTTAACTCGTCATCCGACTCGAACTGGTTAACAAATTATGACCCTTTAGCATATTGAGGAATACACATATCTCCCAAGATTAACATATCAGATTTAAAGAAAAATGAATGGGCTTTCCAATAATACCACATTTATCTTTTTACTGTCCTCCAATCTAAAAATATGACCTGAAAGAAAGGGTACCGTACTGCAAAAATTGATAAAAAATGGAGACAAATGGCTTTTAAAATTCACACAGTGCACGCAGCGCCAATGTCACCAGAACACAAAAAGTTTTTGAAAATGGCATGAACTCGTCTTCTAGGATTTTTTTAAAACACTGCAACAGAAGTTAAATTGCCAAAAAAAAACGAGCGAGAAAAAAGCAGATGAAAAAATGCATTGCAAAACACAAATTTCACAACAGCCGGCGTAGAAGTGCAATTGAGGAAATTCTAATAAAACAGGAAAAAAATCAGCTGAAGTTTGTAAAACATTTAAAGTTGAACAGTTCTACTTACCCTGTTGTAGTATTAATTTAACGAAAACCGTCACTGGCATTGGTTGGAAAATGTCTGATTTGTAACTTTCCAAGCAGTTTTTGTGATGTGACAATAATCAACTGTTTGCCAGTTCCAAAGATTACATTCAATCCTCTTCAGAAAAAAGAAATTAGTGTAAAGTTCATCTTGGCCAGGATGTTGATTATTTTCCTGCTAATGAATTGCTCAAAACAATTGTAAAAAGACTTACCATAGTCCGAAATATTGAGAGAAAAAAATTTGAACTCAATGGATTTATGAAGAAATGGCATCACACCGTGTTTAATACATTTGCAAAGTGGGGAAATATTATGTTGTATTAAACAGTTTCTCTGACGAAATGCACATTGCACGCACATGCTTATTGTGAGCATTATTTTTACTTTGTATCAAGGACAAAAGGAAACCATTGTTGAAAAACGAAGTCTTGGTGTTTGTCACACAAAAAAAACAGGCAGAAATTGACATGATCCCAACTTTTATGTACTGAAGTGCATGCTGTGAGACGATAGCGTGCTTTTCCATCCGGGTTGTTCTAAAAAAAACCTTGACCCCGTCGACTCCCACGACCCCGTCGACTCCTACGAGGTACTTTCCGAGTCCGATCGTATCCCATGTCAGTATGTGTGTGCTTCGTTTAAGTTGAGGGGTCGTGGGGGTTTTAGAACAACCCATTCCATCGCCACCTGGCTGCAAGAATTCCAAAAGGTAAAACATGTCTCGCTTCATAGATCCATTTAAATCAATCCATGATCCAACCAGCAGGCCATGGATTGATCAAAAAATGAAAGTAATTTTGTACTCGGATTTTAAAGAGATTATTAATTCGATATGCTCTTTTAAAATTCATTAATTTGCTTTAAAATAGAAAATGATTTTATTACATTCTTAGGATAAATCAATTCAGGGTTCAGATCTTAGATCTTAAAACCTGCGATGTTTTAGTTCTTGGGTTTATTGTTAGCTGTTTTAGTTTTGTTTGATTTATTGTTTTGAGCAAAACTTTGTTCACAAAATAACATTTTCAGCCAAACACACCGCAACAGTTACGCAAACTGATTGGTGTACAAATTTAATTTAAAACAAATTTTGATTCCTTAATTAATTAAAACTGTACACGTCAGTGTGTTAGTGTAGAATGTATAATGTTGTGCAATGTACCTGGAGGCAGTGTACAGGTTCTGTATATATCTCCGAGGAGAAAGGAAATACAAAGAAACCTTTCAGTCCTCGTACGTCAAGTCTTTTGTTGAAATCGGTCCTCACTCGTAGAAGTACATGCTTAGTCTATGGGGTTGGGTTATATTAAAGGAACAATAGGAAACACAAAGCATTGTCCTCGCACGTATTGGGAAAGTACGACTGTGTGCACTTGAATCTCAAATACTCGTACTTTGTGTAGGAATTGAACAACCAATAGATTGTCTAAGGTTGAAATTTAATATCAATTTCATCGCAGCGTAGATCATCTGAAGATGCAAAAAATGAAGAGGATTGTGCAAAGATCTCCTTTCATAAGAATGAAATTACAATATACAAATAAATTAATATCTGACATCCACAGCATATTGAGGAATACCTCCCATGTTTGCCTTTTTGAGATTAACAAGCCAGAATAAAGATTAATTAATGGTCTTTCCGATGACACCAAATCTATCCCAGTACCGTATTCCAATCCTGAAAATATGACCCGAAAGGAGATAACGGCTTTGAATAAAATCACGCGGTGCACACACCGCCAGTGTCATCATTTTTCAACTTTGTCCTTTTTTTGAAAATAAAATTGTACCTGGAGATTTAATGATACTCAAGCTTTCAAAAAATACCCAAATGTCAACATTGATTCTGCCATGATTTTTTTGTTATGTTTACATGATTTAAATGGAATATTCCTGATTACTCTTTGAACTCGCCACTCGGGTAGTAAATTTCTTGAATTATCTTCACTGGACATAATTTATGCATTAAAAATTCAACACCATGAGTGTGCTTAAAAGGCAAGCAGTCAAAGCCACTAAGATACAACTAACACAAATAATGTTTAAAACGTTTTAGAATGCTCACATTATGCCTACTTAGCCTGCTGTTCTGTTGTTTGTTCATCCTCTTGCTGGATTTGCTGCGTTGGCTGCTGTGGCTCCTCTGGCTTAGCCTCCACTTCAGCCGTATTAGTCTCTTCTCCAGCCGTATTAGTATCTTCTCCAGCCATGTTAGTCTCTTCTCCAGCCATGTTAGTCTCTTCTCCAGCACCTTGGGTTTCTTGTTCTTTTTGCTTACTTGTGCTCTGTCCTTCTCGTGATCTTGTGCGTCCTCTTGATTTGCGACCTGAGCGGGGTGTTCCATTCTTCTCAGCCTCCTTTCTTCTCCGCTGTGACAAAAACATAATTTCCTTTAACTATCAATCGGATTGTTTCTGGTAGGATTTCAACCCAGTTTGCTGTGGTTGAAATTCCACTACACCAATCTGCACCCCCATAATGATAATGCACTTCGATTGGCTTTACTTGTTTTCCCACAATTCCAGGCATCATTGCACAAATTTGGTTTTCAATATTTTTAAAATTAATATAATTTAAGAAAATTGCTTCATCTTTGTCTTTTTCAAAAGTTGTTTGCGTAATCTTCAAAGGGCCAAAAAGCTAATCTTCCTGGGATATAGGCATAATTACAGTGCCCCTGTGCAGAAATGTAAAAAACAGAGATGCCAGTCAGACTTCTCTTTAGCCTGAAATTACAGCCAAGATGAATGGATTTAGTCAAATATTAAAAATGTAGAGGATTTCAAATTTTGTAAAAGCCTGAAATCAGGCAGGGGAAAAAATTTCTTTATTTTAACAGATCACAGTTGAAAATTCCACTGCAAAATTTTGCTTTATTTTGTTTGGCAAATTGCATGACAAATTGAACATTCAAACTTGGCAACCATTTTTTTCCCTTTGACTTGTACACACTATTTAGCAGTGTTTATCAAAATTTGAACAGTGGTCGGCGTACTGCACATGTACTGTCGTCATATTTCTCACTGCGATCTGGCTTATTGCACGGCGCCTCCGGCGATCGATTTACACAGCTGTTTCTTGACAACTTGCGGAAGCGTTTGATTGAGACGGCCGTCTGTATAACCATGACACAATTTTTATTAATGCAAAATATTGATCCTCCAACGAACAACCAATATACTGTTCTCGTTTTGACACCCCAGATATTTCCTGCAATGTCACCTCATTAGCAATTACCCTTGCACAACTCTGTTTCCGCGCCCAAAATGGAAAATCGATTTGCGAGATATTTTTTCTTTAGCTATGGTGTGTTTATTTTAAGAAAATGTGTCGCCTTGCAAAGGCCAAAAATGGAACACTGAAGTAAAGAAAATGTTGACGATAAAATGACTAATTAATGTAATCAAGGCGTTTACTTTTCAATGATAAAATTCATTTTTTCCTATTCTCTTTCTGATACCAAAATTACAGAAAATTATTTTTAATTATATTAATTTGATATATAGATGGTATGTCACTGAGAGGTGATTTTCAATGGGCCATCATTGATAAAACTTAGTTGTGTATTTAAAAACGCCTGTACAAAAATGCAGCTAAAAGCATTTTTTTTTAAAGAACGTTAAGTAAATGTCAAAACATTCCATAAAATATTACCATTCAAATTAAAAAAATTATAAAAAAACTCACCCCCTCCCCCGTCAACACTCGAGGAATCTAAACCATACCATACAGACCATAAAAACAAGAAACAGACATAGCGTACAGAGAGACAACTAGAATGAACTATTGGAATAAGAGTTTATCCAAAGTGTGCTCTTGTCAAAATGTATGCCCACTTAGATAATGAATCAATAATCATGTTCTGCTTTCATCTTGAATTTCCTCAATAGACCTGAGACGTAATGGCTTTGTTTACATTTGCGCTTTCCTACGCAAGACAATCGTCCCCACCTGGCTCCCATAAGAAAAGCGCACGTGTAAACAAAGCGTGACGTCGATACATCTTCGGTCTGCTGAAACACCACTGCAAAATATTTTATGTAAATTAGGATTCTTGTCTATTTTCTGGACATTATACACGGAAGGTATTGAGCTGTGTCTTTTCCAAGGAAAAATCTATATTCAGATATAACATCATTCAATATTTAATGTGTTGCCATGGTATTATGATAACAATAAACCTAGCTGGCAAGTGATGACCTCTGAACAGATTCGTTGCTGGGCAACAGGCCTGAAATGGGCAAAAATGCTGTTGTTGGCTGAATCAACAACTCGCATCTCAATGCCCAAAATAGCACAGTTCTACGATTGAAACGTGTAGAACCACACCGGAGTATACATGTAGTAGATCAAAATCTACAAAACCAAACTAAACTGACTTAAGATCCCTGTAGCACTTTACTGCAAGCCAACTTTAATTGTGTTTTTAAAAAGCAATAAATTCCTTCTTCCTGAGAATAAAAAGTGTTCTTGGAGAAAGAAAGAAAACCTTTCAGACTCGACCAGCATTCGATAGCACGTCAACATTTAGTTGTTTGAAACAAGCATTTAACCTTTTCTTGACAGTACATCTGTTATTAGAAAAAAATAGTAAATCTGTTACTGGATAAAAAAAATGGAAAAGTATGATGCAGAAAGCAACATTTTCACAGATCAAGATCAAACAGAATTGGAATATAACATTTGACATTCTGTGAAAGACTAGAAAAAGACTAGAAAAAAAAATTGCATATGATTTGAAGGGACATCGTTTGAACAAAGGAAATTCAACTGAACATTTAATTTCTTAAAAGGACCACTGGGCCATCTCGCAAAATACTTTAAAAAAATAAATAAAAACCCCCAAAGATTATATAATACAATTATAGAATGTAACCTCTTAAATACGGACAAAAAAGACCACCTGGCTGGTTGTCATCGATACGTGCATTCCTGCACATACTCAATCCATTGTTTGCCTACTGTATACATTATGCTTGGCTGCACAAGCCCACCTTGGCATACCAGCACCCCATTCATAACAGCTGGCCAGACGAGTTTAAAAAGATTTTACTTCAACTAAGAAAATTTGCAAGATGTGTCACACATCTTGCAAATTTTGTTCGAAAGAGTATGTACACAATTTTATTTTAATAACCCAGGAAATTTGAGGTATTTTGGTAGAGAAACACCTCTTATTCTTACCTATTACTTTCCAATTCTTTCATTTCATATTCAGAAAAAATAAATTTGATTGATGATCTCTTTACCTCCCTGGTTTCCACCCGGATGCGTTCTTTCTCCTCCTGTTCTATCTCCCACCAGTTCCGGGGGTAGCGGGCGATGTTATTCATGAACGCTTCATTCTCTTCCCATTCCCGCTGCCACTGGCGGTGGTTATACTCAGGCTCACGAGCCAGGATACGCTTCAAGATCTCCTGGTTCTCACGAGTCACTCGCAGTAGCTCACGTTGCCGCTTCTCCTTGTTCACACTGCGATTGGCAAGAATGGGTTCACATACTTACAAGTGTCATTTCTGCGAGCGTTAGTTTGTGATGAGTCACATTTACAAGATTTGGGGCTGTGCATTTATTTTCAACAAAATTTAAAACAGGAATTGAGATTTCACTCCTCAAATTCTTTCCAAACCAAATTTTAAAACTTCATGGCGAAAAAAAAATCCAAAAATAGAAATGTGATGTAAAGGATTTGCAGATATACCTTTTATGACTTGGGGAAAAAATATTCAATATCGAAATGCGATGTGAAAGATTTGAAGATGCACCTTCTGTGTAAGTAGTTATTTCTGTGATCTACCCGTCCCGTTGTTTTCATGATCTCGGACATCTTCTCCAGCAGGATGCGATTATCCCTCTCAATAACAGCTAATCGTTCCTCCTCAAGCTGATGTGAATTGAGCAAGAAAGCAAAGTTAAAATTTCAGAAGACTTTATCTGATTGCGCTAAAACCATATCGGGATATTCCCAAAGTGCATGGTTGGAAATGAACCTGAGACCTTCTTAATGTTTTGAGGTAAGTTTCCCCAGTTATCATCAAGAGACTTTGTAAGCCAACCATATTTAAATTACGCTTTGCTAGGATTCTATTTGAATGTACATGTAAATGCTGACTTGCTAGGAGGTGCATCTTGAATGCTTTTGTTACTTCTCAACGATTCTGTACTGGCACAAAAGTTCTTACTGACAATACAGTGAGCAAGTCTCCCAACTTCAATGATCACTTTTTGATGTGAATGTCTAGATACCAAACACAGACTAGTCAAGCCACAGACTCCTCTGCAGAATTTTCAACAAGTCGTGAACAGAAATTGTCCTTCACATAAAACCACAGAATTGTTGTATATCATTATAGCCAAGTTCCAAACTTTTCTAAAACAACAGGAATTATCACAAGTTGTTACTCCAATACAATGTACTAGAAGTACCCTGTTTTCTCTTTTTTGGTTTTTGTTTTGTTCTGTTTTAGTTAGATGAACTTGCATACTTTACTGTACATTTTAACTGAAGTATTTAGCCTTGACCCAAACACACCTTCAGTTTTAACCCAATTATTGCATAGGTCACTTCAAACAATAAATAATGAAATACCAAAAATTAAAGGCAGTCCATGATGTTGACTGTAACATTTTTTTAAAAATTAAAAACTGACAGCTCACTATGAAGCTTATTAGGTTATCTCACCTGTAATTTCTTCAGTTTAAGGTGTAGATGCACATATGTTGTTGGAGCTTTTGTGTCAACTATTGGCTGGGCCTCTCGCACCTATTTACCAAAGCAAAAGATCAGACTCTCTTTGAATTTGGGTTCAGCAAAGAAACTTTGTCAAGTCCAGTACTTGACCAGACCATTGGGTCATCGTTCTAATTCTACCTCCAGCCAAACAATTAGCTGGGCAATTTCCAAAAGAATGCTACCACTAACTGTGGATTCTACCAAGTCGATTCCAAACACGTAAAAGATTGACTTGGGGAAATTCTTTTCTTTGATTTACACTTTGTATTATTTATTTATTTATTCGTCAAACAATCCACAAGGGAAACTGCCAGTTTCATTGTTCACTTTGAATTTTTTTTTTTTTTTTTTTTTTTGGGGGGGGGACAAAAATTAAAATGCATTGCCTATCAGGGTGGGGATGTGGGTGAGGATGCTAATGATTGTTAATTTGTTTACTTGGCCTAACACCAATCAGTTTCCAATCTTGATTTGTGTTTTTTAAATAATCACTCTGTGCTTTCAATATGTATTTTCCTTCAAAAATATTTCCAATCCAAAACACTCATTCTTTTTAAAAATTCAACAATTATAAATATGATTACAAGTTAATTGTACATTTGTTGTACACACTGCGGTTTCATGGAATACAAATCAGACATTATCTGTTTGCTCAGTCTATGGTGAAGGGCCCTTGAACAAAGCCTAAAGGCCCATTCAGGCCTGAGTGACATCATACATGTACATGAAACGTGCTTAGATTAATTACACTCAGAGGAAACAAGCCTGGGAATTTGGCCAGACTTGTCCAATCGGAGTGTTTACACAGCTCACAGTCATTACATTAACAAGTCCCATGGAAGGACTTTTCAGGGTTTGATTTACGGTCAACAAACATACAATATTGCAGTTTAATTGGAAGCACTTTTTGTGCAGCAAATTCCAAACTAATTCATTTGCAGGGTGATGCAATATATCTGCTGCTGGATTCAGAAACTATAGTTTTATTTACAAATGTAGGTCCCGGCTATATTTTTTCATTAAAATTCAGATAATTGTGAACAAAATTGATCTGTATACAGCTAGCTCTGTCATTTGGAAGGATTTTTAACGTATTCATTTATATTGCAGTTTAAATGGGAAGTGTTTCTGTGTGGAAAAATCTAATTTTCAGTGGCTTATAATAATTTGCTTGGATTAAGAAATCGTGCCATATGTTTAATTTTTGGCTGTATTAAAATAGACAGATATGTAACTGATAAACTTTTTCATTTGTAAGTGAACTAAAACTTTGTTTACAAAAAATTGAACTGTATGACAAAGTTTTTATTTCAACCTTCTAAAAAAAAAAAAAAAAAAACAGTTAGGAGGTCCTTACAATTTGATACTAGTAGGATCTTTTTCAAAGGCTCAAAAACTTGACCCACAATGGCCACACAATCATGGCCGATATATGGGTACATCTTCTTTGGCGTCATCTTATATTAGAAACAACTTTTTGAAGAATGATAACATAATTTAAACATTATTTAAAATTTTATGAATTAGTTTTCTAGCTCCATTTAATTTTGTAAACCGTGAATATACAGTTATTACATCAACAGAGTTATTTCAAAATTTCTCTGTTCATAATGGCGACTGTTATAACAAAAACAGTTCCCCCATAACTGTGGCTGTGTATTCATGCATTTCCAAAAACAAGATTTTCTTTTGGAAATTCAGCAAGTTAATACTTTCGATCTCCAAATAAGACCGACTATTACTAATTAGGCAGTGCAGTGTGCTATGTGCAGTGTGCATAAATTCGATAGCACAGTGGGATTTCAATGCATCAAGGTTGTTTGCAATCCCAACAAGGAACTTTGTAAACTCTCTGTTCCTCCATGGTCGGAACCGAAACACAAACCTTTTGCATGTGCTCTTCGTAGTATTTGCGGTCCCATCGCGCCTTCAATATCCGACTCTGGCACGGCAGTGTGGACTGATACGACTTATACATGATCTTCGTCTAGACGGCCACAACCAACACTCCACTCCACTCCCTGAAATTCTAGCTAGAAATGGAATTTACACCACTCTGTTTGAGGTTGGTTTGGCACGATGGACACTCAATACGTGAATATCGAATGGGGGCATAAAGTACACGTACACCTGTGTGTGCCGCTCGGGTGCTGGTAACCAAGCAATCAATTATATGACTCGGTCTGCGTGGCTTCTGTTTAGTCACGTGACGCGGAAGTGTAACCAAGGCAAGTGGAGACGGGGGTGCGCGCGACGACTGTTTTACTTATCCGACGGCTGTTTCATGAATCGAGTATTGAAAACATTTTAACGGGTAGAGTTGCGCAAAGGGGGCGCACTGAAATGATACTTGCATGATACATGTATGAATGATGTCGATTTGCAGGGTTTGGACTTTCGATTTCACACGCTGAACTTCTACAAGGAATATTTCAAGGACTGATAGAAAAACAATGAATTCATTTAACATGAAATCCTTTTTACATAATACAAATATTTATACTTTCAAGCATCTTTGATTCTTAAAGTTAATCATCAAAATTAGCTGGCCTAATGTTTCGAACTTCGAACTACTTTTAAGGAAATACCTTTTTTATCGCACTCATAACATGTCTCGTATGTTTATTTAGTTCAATGAGTACATTCTGAACTTTCCACCAGAGCATCTTTTCAATCATTTATAGAAACAAATTCTTCAAGGATGTAAATTGGACAATTAAACCATCTTTCCATACCCAGAGGGGGGGGGGGGGGGGGGGGGGGGGGGGGAACTTGCCCCCCCCCCCCCGAAGGCATTTGAGGCGTCATAAAAAAACAAAAGGAAATAGTGTTTTTGCGACGGTTCTAAGACGGTTCAGACGTTGTTTTCTCTCCCTGACACAAAACGCTGGATACGCTACTGAACAGGAGAAGATAAATTTCTGCCGTCTGATTGACAAACCTCAATATTAAACAATGATTGTTGAAGTGAGTGCAGTTTGAAATTGCCAAAATTTACAACAATGCCATGTGTGGGGCTTTGGAAAACAAATCGACCTGTGGCGTTTGAGATGGTTTGTGTACACTATAGATACGTAGTGCAACGAGTCACATATTTTGACGGAAAAACAGCAGAATATAAATGTCTGCCCTCTGATGGACAAACCTCAGTTGTAATCAATGATTGTTGCAGTGACCACAGTATCGAATTTTCAAAGTTACAACGATATAATAGGCGTAACGGTCGAAAACACAAATCGACCTGTTGCGTTTGAGATGGACATTATTATAGATGCGCTTGCCGTTGAGGGCGCTGTGTGATAAATGGCACAGATTGGAAAGCGCCTTGTGCAGCGGGATAAGATAAATTGAAATAGCTACTAAATTTGAAACTTATTTCAACATTTCCTTTCAGAGTGGTCACCGTGCTTGCCGTTTAAAAAAAAATTCCTTACTTTCTTTTAATTTTATTATGGCGTTAAACTCTGAATTTTGCGAGTCGACCTGTAGCGTTTGAGACGGCAATTGTTATAGTTGCGTTTCCAGTTTCTATAAATATCGTTTCATTATTGTGGGGAACCATCTGAACTGACCAAAATCTACAATGCAATAGAGCACAATAGTTCCTATACTATAATGGTTCCTGAGATTATTTGTCTTTATTGACATAATTAGCAAGGGCGAGGCCTTGATTAGAGCCCATTATAAATCGACCTTTGGCGTTTAAGATGGATTTTTTTTAAAGGGCACATAGCGCAGATAGTCTTGTTTTCCACGGTAAAAATAGCTTATTAATTTCTGCCCTCTGATGGACGAACTACGGTATAAAACAATGATTTTTGCAGTGACTGCAGTTTGAAAGTGCCCAAATTTACAACAATATCACATGTGAGGCGGTAGAAACACAAATCGACCTGTGGCGTTTGAGATGGTTTGAGTGCACTACACACAATATTGCAGCAAGTCCCATATATTTTGCCCTCTGATGGACAAACCTCAGTTGTAATCAATGATTTTCGCAGTGACTACAGTATCGAATTTTCAAAGTTACAACGATATAATAGGTGTAACGGTCGAAAACACAAATCGACCTGTGGCGTTTGAGATAGTTTGTGTACACTAGATGCATATCATAGCGCAACGAGTCCAGTGTTTTTAGTGACGGGAAACAACAGTCAGTGGCGTATCCAGCGGGGGGAAGAGGGGGGGGGGGGGGAAGAACTACCCCCCCCCCCCCCCCTCCCCCCCCGGCGGCATTTGAGGCGTCACCGACAAACAAAAGGAAACATGTTTGCGACGGTTTTAAGACGGTTCAGACGTTGTTTTCCCTCCCTGGCACAAAAAGCTGGATACGCTACTGGTGGGAACATAATAATCCCCGGTTCCCTAGACTTGATTTCAAGTCCAAAATCGCGGCTCATGAACGACATTCCCAAGTCTGTGATCGTGATCCAAAGTTAACTCACAAGAGGACGCAAGAGGGCGCTATTTCCGGCACTATTCTGTGATTGTATTGGCTATCAGGCGGGCCGGCAAAAACCACGATCACAGACTTGGAACCAAGTCTACCTGTTCCCAGGATCGCTTCCCAGGCCAGTCATTCAACAATAACGAAAACCAAACAACGAATGTTGGAGATTACATACCCATATCTTGCCAATGCTCCCTCGGAATAATGCACTATCAATTCAAATTTTATTACATATTTTATCGGATAATTTCTACTCGATTGGTGTCTCTTGTGTGTCTTGGGAAATTTTTGAAAATGTGTGCTGATCTTTGTGTATTTTGGTTTATGTAAAAGCCAATGACGTGACTCGCGGTATATGACAAGTGGGAATTATACTGCCATATAGCCGTGCCATAAAGCCGTTCCCTCCCCCCCAAAATATGGGGGCGTGGGGGGGGGGGCGTGTCCCTCGTCCCCGGGATCAAAGCCCATTGTCCACATTTTTGACACGGATTTACACCAGGGGCATCCACTCATTTTCAAACCTACAGTTACAAAGCCACGTGATGGATGGGAAGAGACAGGACGGGTTATAATAACAGTGGTGTGATTCTTAATTGTGTTCATTCAACCATGTTCGGGTATTGTACTGCCGCCGTGTAGTTCCTTCTCTGTTTCAATTAGTCTAGGTTTAAAAAGTGCTCACAGATACTTACAACTCAATGGCCGAGTGGTCAAGCAAGTCATTCCTTGATTCCTAAGTCGGGGGGTTCGAGTCCACGCCTTTCATTATTTCTTTTTTTTCTCCAGAAATGTGATTGTCATTCTTTATAAGAATATTCATTTGCCGGCTCCAAACACTAACTGTACAGTGGCTTTGTCGATAAGCGCAGTGCAGCTGGGACCGCTCGTGGAGTCCAGGTGATTCGTACAGGTTCACGGCACGTTTGGTTGACTCGGCAGTCAAGGCTTAGGGTGACGCCATGTTCCTCCCATTTATGGTGCTTAGACCTTCGGGTTATATGGATGTGTGGGGAAGGAGATGTGATGGACCGGATCGATTTCTGACGGACTGGAATCTGAGACCTCAGGATCGATGCCCCATACATGTCGCCGGCGGAAAAAGGACACATCTTGCCTCAAGCCCCCCCCCCCCCAACCCCCGAGGCCCCGCCCTCGAGTGAGCCACTACCAATATTCTTATTTTCATTGTTAACACATTGGCACTTTTGAATTCTTTCCCGTGTATTTTGAAATGTATTTTCAAGCCTTAATCAGGATATTCTAAAATTTGAAATGTGTTTCTGAACTTTTTGTGCACTTTAATAAGGAATTTTTTTTTATCTCAAATTAGAAAAATCACAAAGGGCTAGCTAATTTTCCTCAGCATTTAGTCTTTTTTCCAAATGTTTTAGAAATCCTTTTTAGCCAAAAAGAAGGGCATTTTGAACTCTCCAATGCAATTTTTCGAATGTTTGTGTCCTTTTGAAGGAAATTTACATTAATTCAAACATGGGTAAAAATGAAAAATGTAAGAGGTTAGCCTTACATTTCATAAACATTTAGCAAAATGTTTACTTTTTTGCAAATGTCATAACAATTAATTTTTGTAAGACAATATAACGATTTTAACAAACTAATTATGTTTAAAATCTAAAAAAAAATGATAAGGGGTTAGTCTTACAATTTCAAAAAAATTAAGATTTTTTTCAAAATGTCCTAGAAATGTTTTTTCGAGCCAATATAATGATATTTTGAACTCCCCAATGCATTTCTTTTTAAATGTTTGTGCATAACGCACTTTTTAAGAAAATCAATTTCTCATAATAAATTTCAATAAAATGGCAAGGGGTTAGCCTTACGTTTTTATCAACATGTTGCCACATTTTGAATTCTTTCCCGTGTATTTTGAAATGTATTTTGACTATTTTCAAGCCTTAATCAGGATATTCTGAATTTTTAATGCGTTTCTGAACTTTTTGTGCACTTTAGTAAGGAATTTTTTTTATCTCAAGTTAGTAAATCACAAGGGGCTAGCCTTACATTTTTCTCAGCATTTAGTCTTTATTCCAAATGTTTTAGAAATCCTTTTTTTTTTGCAAAAAAGAGCCTGAGGACATTTTGAACTCCCCAATACATTTCTTCGAATGTTTATGCCCTTTTGAAGGAAATTCACATTAATCCAAACATGGGTAAAAATGTAAGAGGTTAGCCTTACATTTCATGAAAATTTAGCAAAATGTTTACTTTTTTGCAAATGTCATAAAAATTTATTTTTGTAAGACAATATAACGATTTTAACAAAATAATTATGTTTAAAATCTAAAAAACAAAATGATAAGGGGTTAGTCTTACATTTTCATCAAAATTCAGAGTTTTTCAAAATGTCCCAGAAATGTTTTTTTCGAGCCAATATAATGATGTTTTGAACTCCCCAATGCATTTTTCTCAACTGTTTGTGCATAACGCACTTTTTAAGAAAATCAATTTCTCATATTAAATTTCAATAAAATGGCAAGGGGTTAGCCTTACGTTTTTATCAAAATGTTGCCAAATTTTGAATTCTTTCCTGTGTATTTTAAAATGTATTTTCAAGCCTTAATCAGGATATTCTGAAATTATAAATGCGTTTCTGAACTTTTTGTGCACTTTAGTAAGGAATTTTTTTTATCTCAAGTTAGTAAATCACAAGGGGCTAGCCTTACATTTTTCTCAGCATTTAGTCTTTATTCCAAATGTTTTAGAAATCCTTTTTTTTTTGCAAAAAAGAGCCTGAGGACATTTTGAACTCCCCAATACATTTCTTCGAATGTTTATGCCCTTTTGAAGGAAATTCACATTAATCCAAACATGGGTAAAAATGTAAGAGGTTAGCCTTACATTTCATGAAAATTTAGCAAAATGTTTACTTTTTTGCAAATGTCATAAAAATTTATTTTTGTAAGACAATATAACGATTTTAACAAAATAATTATGTTTAAAATCTAAAAAACAAAATGATAAGGGGTTAGTCTTACATTTTCATCAAAATTCAGAGTTTTTCAAAATGTCCCAGAAATGTTTTTTTCGAGCCAATATAATGATGTTTTGAACTCCCCAATGCATTTTTCTCAACTGTTTGTGCATAACGCACTTTTTAAGAAAATCAATTTCTCATATTAAATTTCAATAAAATGGCAAGGGGTTAGCCTTACGTTTTTATCAAAATGTTGCCAAATTTTGAATTCTTTCCTGTGTATTTTAAAATGTATTTTCAAGCCTTAATCAGGATATTCTGAAATTATAAATGCGTTTCTGAACTTTTTGTGCACTTTAATAAGGACATTTTTTTTTCTCAAAATAATTATAAAAAATCACAAGGGGCTAGCCTTACATTTTTCTCAGCATTTAGTCTTTATTCCAAATGTTTTAGAAATCCTTTTTTTTAGCAAAAAAGAGGACATTTTGAACTCCCCAATACATTTTTTCGAATTTGTTTGTCCTTTTGAAGGAAATTCACATTAATCCAAACATGGGTAAAAATGTAAGAGGTTAGCCTTACATTTTATGAAAATTTAGCAAAATGTTCACTTTTTTGCAAATGTCATAAAAATTAATTTTTGTAAGACAATATAACGATTTTAACAAAATAATTCTGTTTAAAATCTAAAAAAAAAATGATAAGGGGTTAGTCTTACATTTTCATCAAAATTCAGAGTTTTTCAAAATGTCCCAGAAATGTTTTTTTCGAGCCAATATAATGATATTTGGAACTCCCCAATGCATTTTTCCCAAATGTTTGTGCATAACGCACTTTTTAAGAAAATCAATTTCCCATATTAAATTTCAATAAAATGGCAAGGGGTTAGCCTTACGTTTTTATCAAAATGTTGCCAAATTTTGAATTCTTTCCCGTGTATTTTAAAATGTATTTTGACTATTTTCAAGCCTTAATCAGGATATTCTGAAATTTTTGTGTCCTTTTGAAGGAAATTCACAATAATCCAAACATGGGTAAAAATGTAAGAGGTTAGCCTTACATTTCATGAAAATTTAGCAAAATGTTTACTTTTTTTTGTAAATGTCATAAAAATGAATTTTTCAAAAATAATGATGTTTAAAATCTAAAATACAAATGATAAGGGGTAAGTCTTACATTTTCATCAAAATTCTGATTTGTTTTTTATAATGTCTTGGCAATGTTTTTTCCAGCCAAAATAATATTTTGCATTTTTTGCAAACTTAAGGAAATCGAATTTTCACCGAAATTTGAGAAAATAACAAGGGGTTAGCCTTACCTTTTTATTGCCATATTGAATTCTTTCCAATTTCTTTTGAAATCCATTTTTAAGCCTCAATTCGGATATTTTGAACTTGTGAATGCATTTTCTAAACTTGTTAGGAAATCCATTTTCATCTCAAATTAGAAAAATCACAAGGGGTTAGTTAGTCTTACATTTTCCTCAACATTTAGACTTTTTTTCCAAATCTTTTAGAAATGCTTTTTTTTGCAAAATTTATGGAAATTTTGAACTCCCAAATGCATTTTCTCAAATGTTTGTGAACTTTTGAAGGAAATCCACATTACACCAAAAATGGTTAAAAATAAGAGGTTAGCCTTACATTCCATTAAAAAAAAATTTGTAAGACAAAATTATGATCTTTTAAATGTTTGTGTACTTTTTGAAGACATTATTTTAAATCAAAATTTGGAAAAAATGAAAAGGGGTTAGTCTTAAATTTTCATTAAAATTCGGAATTTGTTCAAAATGTCAAAATAAGAATATTTTGAACTCCCAAATGCATTTTGGGATGTTTGCACACTTTTTAAGGAAATCCAAATTTTACCAAAATTGCACAAAATGACAAGGGGTTAGCCTTTCATTTAGAAAAAAAGGCCCACACTTTTTTTACGTTCGAAAAACCTCAGATTTGAACTTCAAAATCAGAGAACAGTACAGGATACAGACATTAAACAGATAAATGTTGCAATAACTGGCGTTTTCGTTATTTGATGATTAAAATATTACAAAAGTTTGCTTTTTTATAATTAATAAAATTTCATGTATCAGTCGGTCTTAATTTTGTTTGACAAAATGGGACAAGGTACAACATAAATTTGTCAGTTACTTAAAAGCACAATACATGTATAATAAATACCTTAAATTTAATAAAATGCACTTTTCAAAATGACATTTCTGCTCATATATGCACTTAAAAATTATTTTTTATTCACAATTTCGCTTGGCAGCCAGATCCGCCACGACACCCCGACGTCTCCCATAAAAAAAAAGCACTCAAGGGGTTAAATGAGGTCACACAGTGTTTACTAAGTTTGCCGAGTGGTAATAGTATATAGTTTCTCCGACGAAATGAACTTTGTGCATACATGCTTATTTTGAGGATTACATTTACTTCATAGTACAAACCTAAATAAAACCAGTGTTGTTTGAAAAATGTAGTCTTGGTGTTTGTCGTAAATACAGGCAGTAATTGACATGATCACAACTTGTTGTATGTAGTGAAATACATGCTGAGATACCACAGCGCAGTGTTCCCTCCTCACCTGGCTGCATGAATACAATGAGGTAAAAACACGATGTGACATCATTTCTTCGTGTGTCCATTCCAATTTGTCAAACTCAAAGCCATAACTACTAGAATAAACCAGTCTTGCTAACCTCTAGGGCCTAGGCTATATATTTCTATCTTGCCTTAGAATTTATTTCAGAACATCTTAGGCAATAGCGGCAGAGTTACGGTAGTATCTTGTAGTATTTCACTCTCGGAAGAACACAGAGCATCTCAAAAAGAAGGTTGGCTGCAATGAGGGCTGTCGTACCCAGAGGATCATAGGCTGGACAAACCTGCCAAGAAACCAATGACAGAAACATAAGCATCCTTGTAAAAAATTAGCCTTCGTCAAATATGGTGGCAGATCCCTGCGTTTTTAGGAGTTGACCCCCCCCCCCCCCCCCCCCCACCCCCACCCTTCTCCTTTGGTGTAATTTTGTTTTCTTTAACGTGAACAGATTCGGACGGGGGGAGGAGATGGTTCTACTGTAACAGTCTCAGAGCAAGCCAACAATTAAACATAAATCTTTCAGGCCTGACACACCCCCCTTTTTGCAGAATTTCCTGGATCTGCCCCTGAGTAGTGTTCAAATGACTATAGGCATCATACTTCCACCATGTCTCCACCGATGACGTTCAGTCCCCTACAACCTCTGAGGATCTCCATGGCTTGAATGGTTGTCAACCCACCCAGCTCAGGTGTACCTGTGAAAGAAAAAAACAAGCTTGTCATAAGTTAATCAACAAACACAACTCATAAAAAAAACCAAAAAAAAAACGTGACAACCTGCTCTTGATGCTCCAACCTAATTTAACCTTAAGTGTAATATGAAACCTGTGAGTACTGAATCTTATCGGTTTTACGTAATGGCTTATGGATTTTAATTTTTCCCTTATAGATTTTGTAGTATTTATTGGGGGGTTGAGGAGAGGAAAGGAGAGGGGGTGGTGGTGGTGGTGGGGGGGGGGGGTGTCAAAACGTACCCTCTGCCTTGCTCTACTCAATGTTTTATATATTTTGCTAATACAGTAGAACACCACTATATTAAACATCATGGGATCTGCAAAAAAATGTTCACTATAGTGTTCGTTCATTACAGTAAATAATAATGAGTATAAAATACATCAATCTGGGAGACAAACAGGATGTTCATTATAGCCAAATGTTCGGTTTAGGGGTGTTTATTATAGCAAATTTCTACTGTAGTCTTATACAGGACTGTTCACATACCATTTTATTATTTTGTTTCTTTCAAGGGTTAAACTAAACAGAATCTGTTGCGCCTGACACCCCCTTCCCTCTCCCCTCCCATACTGGATAGCCCCTTTAGAGCCATATCTCACCTGTTCCTGGGGCTACTGATGGGTCTAGTGCATCTATATCAAAACTGATGTAGACTGGGATATCAGGGCCAATCATGGACCGTACTTCATCCATGAGTGGGGTCATCGACTTGTACCAGCATTCCTCCACAACGACAACCTTGACGCCCTGTAGTTAGGATAAAAATGTATTCAGTTCTGAAAAAAAATACAAAATGATCAGTGGATCATGTTTTCATCTAGTCTGACCTTTCCCCGAGTCGTACTATGTTCAGTAGTCACAACTTTGAGCAAGTTTAACCAACGATCGTTGGTCAATTTTCCAAGTTTGGTTTTGTTGTGGGCTGTCGTAACAAGACAAAACTTGTCCTGATAATGTAACCTTATATAACCCCTTGTGTCCAGCTGTTATTGATGGGGGCACTTGGAGTCCTCCTCTCGCGTGAATAAAAGCTATTCAATACAATCACATTCAATGACAACATAGTTGAAACATGAATGGATTGAGTACGCACAGGATTGCGTGTATAGACAACAACCAGCCAGGTGGTCTTTTTCAAACCACAGCTATGGCCGTCGTCCGTATTCAAGAATTTAAGCAACCAAGCTGTGAACTAGATGCTGCAATCTAGCTCTGACTGAAGGACCTGCATTAATTTCCCAACTACTCCGAGGTAGTCCAGCACGACAGCACTACTGCTTCTGGTCACGTATATCATGCACCTCGTAAAAACATTTCTTTCTTGGATAAATGACTGTTTGAGAGACTGAACTCTGTGCAAAGCTGCCAACTGTTTCAAACATAAAAGGTTTTCATTACCAGATCTTTCTGCCACTGGTGACAGTTGGCCGAGTACTCCGACCCTCTCAAACCAATCTGGACCATCTTCTTGGGGTCGATGATGCCTTCCTCTAAGGAACGTCGGAAGGGCGTACCATGGGCAATCTTTTCCCCCAGCATGGTGTCTTCACAGTCATTGTGGGCATCCACGTGAACCAAACCAACTTGGCCGTATTTTTCCTGTCGGGCAAAAAACGGAGCAGCACTTTGAGCTGAAAGAGGAGTGTTACACAAGGCAATTAATAAGACAACCTGTTTCTACCTGTCTTCAAAAACATAAAATGCTTCAGCTCATCTCAGCATTCCTTGGTTTTCCTCCAACACCGAAACCCACCATTTTGTTCCTCACTTACAGATCCTCTCATTCAAATTTGGAACCCGATAGGGAGAACCGTGCATAAGAACTTATATCAGGCAACCCAGAATAAATAATAAATAAATAGGGCAAAATAGAAAAGAGATTTTTAACATCATGTCTTTTTCAAATACGGACTAGAATAGGCCCTTTTTTTCAAAGATTTTTTTTGTTTTGGAGATAAGGGTGGTGGGATGGGAGAAAAGGGTGGTGGGATGGGAAAAAAGGAGACTACCTCATCACAAAAGGAAGTGGGCGGGATGCTAAAGATATTTTTTCCTTTTGCCTAAACAAGGAATCACACTGTAATGTCAATAATGCCCATTTACCTTCACCGCTTGAAGTATGGGATAAGTCAGGGTGTGATCCCCACCCAGTGTTAGTGGGGTACAACCGGCTGCAAAGATCTTAACGTATGCCTCCTTGATCATCTGAACTGCCTTCTTGAGATCATAGAGGTTGAGATTGACGTCACCAATGTCAGCAACTTGGAGGGACTCATAGGGGGCAGCACCTAGATTATGTCAACAAAATAACTCCTTACAAACTGATTTTAAAAAAGATATTATCGTGATGTGTCGGGGGAATATTCAGTCCCAAGACTCACCACAGTTAACCATGGAAATGTTACTACTGTGCAGCTTCCTAGAGTTTTTACACATCACCAGGGGCACACCCATTTTTTATTACTCATTTTTTTTTTGCGTCAGCTGTAAGAGTATTTTTGTTCATACGTCATAGTTACCAATGGTGCTAATGCTTCTCACAAGAACCGACTCCATTCTGATCTGTCGTGGGCCCATCCTTGCTCCAGAGCGGTTTGACGTTCCTATGTCCAATGGTATGCCAACAAAGCAAGCATCCAGTCCTGATGGGAAAAACAGGCATTTGATTGTGAAGCTCAGTTTTAGACATGGGTTATAGAGAAGATCTGTCAACACAAAACTTAAATGTATAGTGGAGTAATTACCACATCATAGAATCCGGAATCATCGTGTGTTACCGAATAAGCCAAACAAAGCTTATTACACTGCCAGTAAAGCAGCATTCAGGGTGGACAGCTTCAACCCCTTGATGAATACAGACGACGGTCATAGCCGTGGTTTGAAAAAGACCAGCTGGCCGGTTGTCATCTATATGCGCATTCCTCCATGTATTCAATCCATTGTTTGCCTATTTGCATTACGCTTGGCTGAAAGAAGGGGTTGGTACCGAAGTTAAATTTCATTGAACTACATGAACTTAGCATAAAATCCTGCTTACCAAAAGTTTTCCTGGTTAAGCAAAAAAGAATCAGCCATGAACCAATTACAAGCAGTGAACATACAGTACTTGGAATTGTGGCGAGTAATGACAATGGAATTTTGGCTAACTCTATGACATTGGGCCGAGGCCACAAGCCATCAGCAAGGTGGCCTGCAGGCCATCCAACAAGCCAACCTATCAGCTCAGGGAGATATGGATTATTAGGGATCATTTCATTGAAAGCGTTATCAATCGCGGTAACGTTGTTCTTTCTTTTTGCGGCATCAGCATTAATTCCCAGCTGGTTGATATAATGAGCTTATTCTATACAGGTCAGTACACACAGGCAGTTTGGTCACTGCAATATTCATGGGGAGTGTGTGGTCTTTTGGTCACGAGTGTATTAATCCCTAATCACTGATCCCCTGGCTAATCCATTTTGGTGGACAACTAACTCCTTCTATCTGCCTGACTGTTAATAATAAACACCCCTTAATAACAGCTGGCCAGATGGGGTTAAAGAAAAAGGGGTAAATCGAGGGTCAACTCCAATTACCTCTTCTTTAAAACTCTAACACTGCTGAATCCATCAAAATGTCCACACACCCTGGGGGTTAGGGTTAATTCTGCATTCCCCCCCCCCCCCCCCCCCCCCTACGTAACTGGCCACCCAGCAAGCCACTTACCTCTTGGATCTTCCTGGAACGGTAGTCTGTACATAGTAGCGATTCCCCCAGCCCTTGCACACTCCATACCGCTCAGTGGCTGATTGAATGCTTGACTTGTCAAAGCCCGATGAGAATTCTGAATCACTTTGATGCACGGTCTCAATGTCATACTTAGACGTAACGACAGATGCGTTAGAATCCCCATCTCTGTATATGAAAAACACTATTGTGTAATCTGCATGACAGAAAAAGTCAAAGTATTTTCAAATAATAAGTTGAAAATTTTTCCCTCCTAAATTCGTGTTTCTTCATCAGATTTACACTTTTTGGTAGTTTTTAAGTCATAAGGGAAAATAAGTGATGTTCGGATATGGAACTCTTTCCCTTATCCTACACATTGTGTATAGTCTTTGCAAGATGTTGACCTAACAATAACAACATTTCCAAAAGTGCGATGTACCGGGAGACTGGGAGACTGTGTGTGGGAGTAGGGCATGGCATAGCCCCACTAGTGTGGCTGGCGGATTTTGACCGATGTCAAAATCCGCCAGCCACACTATAGTGGGGCTAGGCTGCCCCCCTAATTAGAACTTACCCCTAGATTGGGTTCCGACAGGATTTTTTTATTCTAGGGGTAGGGCTATAGGCATGGCAGAGCATTTTTCTCGCTCTATGGGCACAGTAATGACAGAAATTTCAGCCTTCATGAGTACCAAATTCAAACCACAACAGTATGAACATTTCCCGTTTATTACCTTCTACCAGCGACTGTCAAAAAACGGACAGAACACGCAGCACTTGAAGTCGAACGCGATGTATACACGTACACATATCCGATCCATGCATCAACTGGTACAGTTTTCAGGTCGACCCTTGACCTTGAAATCCCGGGATGGATGACGTAATAAGACGGGCTCGATGGGGCCGGCCAGGGATTCCCCTATGTTTACATTTTCGCATGTAGATGATTTCAAACTTTTAATATTTGGATGCCAAAACTATCAAAATAAACCCCTCCCCTCCCACCACCCTCTGACATTTACACAGCATCTAAAACTACAAAAAGTTCTTCAAAAGCGAGGTTCTCAATATTGGTTACCTATACCTGAATAATTTTCAGCCCCCCCCCCCCCCCCCCCCCCAAAAAAAGTCTGCAGCCTACCTTGCGCATTTACATAGTTACTTTTCAAATCCCCGCACCCCAAAAAGTGAATCAAAATATTCATGGAATGTCTGAAATTTATTGGCAGCTTTTACAGCATCTAAAACGTCTAAAAACAAACCCCCACCCCTCCAAAAAAGCTATTTCCGTCTAGAACAGAATCTGTATAATTTCAGCTTGGAATGCCTAGGCCCTATACATGAGTCTAGTTTTTCCTGAGGTCTGACAAGTTTCTGCCGGTTTCTGTCAGTCAGCCAGTGTACAGTGGAGCCAAAAGTGTACATACAGTAACAGTGCATTTCTGTAAACAAATATCCATTTCATCTGCAAGTTGTGAACCAAATCCAACTGATTATACATGCACCGAGGACTTAAAACATGTTTGTATTAATCAGGGGCGGATCCAGGATTATTTTAGGGGGGGGGGGTCCGGATTTTTTTCTGTACATTTAAAGTCGACTCCCAAAATGTTTTGCTTGGGGGGGGAGGGGGGAGAGAACACACTTTCTCAACATTGGTGGTGCCATATAACCTCTGTTTTCTTACCCGAACACCAAAAATAAGACCTTTACGGGGTTTTGCTTTTTTTTCTGGTTTGCTACGGTACTTTAGGCATTTACACAAAAAAGAAAACCCCAAAACCCCCAAAAAACCCGGCACACTTGAGTTGTCAAAACCCCTGCTCAGTGGGCTGGATTAATGAATAAGTCACTAATTAAAACTAAACCAAACCAAACAAAACAAAACAAAACTCAAACAAAATATCACTTGACACTTTTTCTTTAATACATGCAAAATACAAGGCTCTGTGATACATTTGGTTGGTGTTGGCAAATTCTTACACAAGAATACACGATGGTTTCACAATGCGGTTACAAAAACGTTTACGCGCATACTGTTCTCAACCAATAAATCACCAATTTGTCTAGCAAACCACCCTCTGTTTCTACATGCAGTAATTAGATTTATCTATTTTGCCCAAGTTTGTTTTACTTATCTATTAAAATAATTATTTACAAGGTGATTAAAAATGAGATCTAATGCTAGTATCAAAATGCATTTCAATGAAAAACTCACCTTTGCGTGCAAAAGCAGTAAGCAAGTTGTTTCATGTTTGGTTGAATTGAAGATATAAAACAGGGCTTTTTTCTCTCGTTAACTGTCAGATAATTAAAAAAAATCATTTATCTCCCATGCTGTTTAAATTACAATGTCTTCACAATGACTAGTCTTAAGACAATATTATTCACAATTCAATAAAATTAACGATGCATGTACCATTAAACAGCCATCTTTTGTAATTTCTGGAACATCCCTCTACAGTCATTAAATGCCCCTTATGAATTTACATTTACATTTAACTTTAATAGGAATTGAAAGGAGGGCAGTCCATATTTGGTTTTACATTTTCAAGACAAAACTACATAACGGTTTTCTTGAAGGCTGAAAGATTTGAATCTGTTACGGAGATAATTACAGTCAACTCTACTCCCAAAAGTCTGTGTTTCACATCAACTGGACATGCGTGAGAACCAGACAATAGTTTGTACACATTTTATTGACTCAGCCATTCAGCATCAAACATTTCAGAAGGCAGTCCAACATGCTGAAATAAACGGCAGTGAAATGACCACAGGAATTTCCTCAAGCTCAAAAAGTCGTAATTACAAAACAAATGAATAAACACAAGGAATAATTGAATACATAATGCTACATTAACACTGGCAAACAATTACACATCAGTTAAAAAGTTTTCTTTTTCTTAAAGGGGTGAACAAATTCTGTATTGTTTTTGCCAACTGGTTAAAAAAGAAGAAAAAAAAAACAACGATAAAAAGAAAACAAAGTGTTATTTTTTTTAAAACAGACTTAACAAATCACATATTGTCGTTACTAGCTGGTAGTAGAGTTCCATGTAGTACAGAACCACATCTGTCTCCTACCCCCAACTTTTGATCAATTCTTAATTTTGCTTCGTCCAATTCAGGGAATAACACAGACTTATAAACAAATTTTCGTTTCCATCAAAGGCAGTACAGAACACACACATCACCCAATAAAGCAAATCATTCCCCCCCAAATGGAACAAAGAATACACAAGGGTGCCCAAGCCAAAAAGTGTGGCCTTAAAAATAAAGCGCTCTCTTTTAAGTCTGTGTGGCTCTCAGCTAACTTAGATGTTGACAATACAGACTAAGACAAGTCTATTAGGGGGGGGGGGGGGGGGGGGGGTGGATGGCATGGAGGGCGGGGTTTATGATATTCAAAAAATGGGTAGTTCCTAAATTGTTAGAGGGCTTAAGAATATTTTTGGAAGGATTTTTAGCCAACCAAACAACACTACATTGAGTCCAGCTCCCTTTCCCCCTACTAAACAGGGAAAAGCCACAACTCCTTTCACAAAATGGCATTTTTTACAGACAATTAACATTCAACTCTAAAGCTTTATCCAAGTGAAAATTCCATGAGAGTGGCATAGTATGTTGACCCCTTCACTGCAAGTGCATTACACCTTGCAACAATAACGAATAGTTGAGCAAATTTTTGATTAAAAAAAGGTTGTTAAACAAATTAAACAAATTCATCAAAACAAAGATAGCGGCACCCATTATACCAAATTATATGCTACAATTACAGCCACGGCTGATAAAATACAAACTTTACATTTGTCAATATTCATGAAATATTGGACAAATTTATAACACAAACTGATCAAATGCTGACACTTTCTATGCAGTTCCACGACAAAAATTACGACAGCAACAAAGCCAAAAAAAAGTCCCTTATAATAAATAGTATGCAAACTGGGCTACACTTTACATGCTTTATACAGAAAATGCCAATGACTGTCAGAGTTATACTAACTAATCGTAAGTCTGAAAGTTCAACCTTTAGATGTAGCTTTCACAGGCGAGACACATTCCTTCAAAAATGGTTTGAAGGACTCATTTTAGAAATGTCGATAAGCATTATGTATGGCAGCCATCATTGAGGCTAATGTCTCCGTTACCCTTGGACACGTATGGGTAGATCTTTGTGCCTACATCGTTACAGAATGTGTACAATGAAGAACCCTTGAAGATGGTCAAATGCCTTGTGAATTTGTCTGCACCACCCCTACCCCCCCACGCCAAACGTCTCGGTTTATCTGTTGAAGAATATTAAAAAAGAATACGATCTCTCAACCCCCATTTTCAATCAGGATTAGCTGACTTATCTCAACGTGATAACAAAAAAGTGATAAAAAAACCCATTTTATTAAATCGCAATTTAAATCAGTGATTTAAATCAGTCAACCGAAATGCCTTTTCACATCAGGGCTGGCGGATTTAAATCAAAGTGATTTCAATCAGCCGACCCTGTTTTAAATCTTAAGGGACACAATTCACATACAAAAAGATAAATAAAACCGCTAATACCTTCATAGAAATGGTTGAGTATTGGGGGAGTGGTAAATTAAAAATGACTTTGCCCCGCCCAAAAAAGTTTCTCCTACCCGTTCATTTGCCCCTCCTTATCCACCCCAACATTTAGCAGGGCGGAGCAATTGTTACATAAGTGGGTAGCTTTTTTGTGAGCTGCTACAAGTTTACATGTGATATAACATCTTTAAAGTGCCGTAAATTTACTCGCGCAGATTTCTGTATGTGAATCAATATCCCATTCCTATGCAATGCTAAAATGCCACACCTGTTCTTTGAACAATAGCATAAGCTACAGAAAATAGACGGCCGCCTTAAAATAAAAAGGCAATTAGTAAGAATAAGCATTAGCCATTTTCAAAAGAACAACAACAAATCTAATGGAAACTGTACAACTGTTGGAGTATGTTAAGAACTATACAGATTAGCATACGCATAGAAAAATTCACCTTCAAAAAGATATAGGTACAATAAACCATTCAGAAAAATGGTCCAAGGTATTTAAAAAATAAACTAGTCTGCCCAGAAGTTCTAAATGTAAACTCTTTCACAAACCAAACATTAATTTGTGGCTATCTTTGTATCGTATCCCGAGGCTCAATCAGGACTGCTATGGTCATCCTGTCCCGTTCTAGGCACCAGAGTATCTTTGAAACTAACTTGCATTCTGAGCTACACAGATTTTGTGACGGGATAAACCAAAGTAGCAAGTTTTAATCAAGGTATATTACTCTCAGATTATTCATAATTGATACATTATTCTTATCCTTTTTCAAAATACATCTACACACAAAATCATTATCTTCTTTCAAACAAATTTCAGCACACGTAATTGACGGGTTTCTGGTTCTTAAAAAATATTCATTTGTAAACTTGGTCTAAATGTCATCTACTTTGTATTTCAAAGATTTTTCATACCTAAAACTTTTTGAACACTTACCAGAAGTGTTTTACATGTGAAAGTGAAAAGCTTGCAGTTTGTATAGCCAATCAGGGACCATGTTACACAGACTGTGGTGCGTTTCTTTCAGTCGCTGGTTTTGATTGGTCAAAAAGTTGCTCATAGGACTACATATAGTCAACATTTATACCAAATCATCTCACAAATTCCCATAATTTATTTTTTATTTCAAAAAACTGACAAACAGCAATACCTTTCCTCTTGGTCCGAGCACGATACCATAATGTACTCTATCCATGACTGTAGTTAAAAGCTTTGTACAGGCAAGTGTTTACAAAAATGAATACGTTATTTGCAAACTTTTAACTCTTAACACTGCTCCAAGTCCTAGTCATCATTCTTATAGAATATCCACAACCAGTGTCTATAGCAAAAATATGTGATGCCAGAAAAATATTTGCAAAAAAAATACCTGCTGAAGTTTCTACATTCTACTGTGAACATTTGACCCAGGTTCAATGCACGATCATTATTAGAGTTGTACCAGTCCTACAAAGACTTTCTGGAAGTACAGCGGCAGACAAAGAAACTGTACAAGCATTGCAATATTGCGCGTTTGTGAAAGTTTTTGAAAGTGTACAGTATGCTTCGTCTTTGTAAATCACTGATCTAAAGTTGACTGTTTTAAGCCAAGTTTCCATTTTTACAAAAATCCACAAATTCCTTTTAAAATAGTATTCAATGCATTCTTGAGGTAATCATTTTTTTGTTGCGTCCAATTTTACAATGAGCTTCTCAAACAAATTATTTTTACAGTAAGAACATTTTGCTCCACACATTCAAGAAATGTTGAAATATCGCCCCAGAGTTTACGAAAAACTACTAGCCAATCAGAAGCAGTGTCATTAGGGAGCACGTTCGGGCAACAACTAAAAACTATTGTTGACAATGGTTGGACCAGCTTTGCCCGAACCCTATCTGGTCAACAACGTCCAGTCATTCATTTGGAACCAGCCTACAGGGTATGGTCTCGCTGGTGAAGGGGGTGCCTCAAAACCCAGAACATTCCTGTTCTATTTGGTAACACTGGCTGTTCCTGAGTAACCATGCACAGGCAAAGACCATTGTTCCTAAACACAGGATTGTGCCACGTTTCCAAACTATTTCCAGGAGAAACAGCAGGAAGTCGTGGGTTCGAATCCCGCCCGAGTAAGCCTGTGAACTTTTTCACACAGGCTCTCGGGAAGCACTGAGTATACGGTGCTTCATATAATACGTCGGGACAGGGAGGGCAAAAGAGAAAACATCTCAGTTCTAATTTACATTATCCCCGCGCAAACATTCCATCTTCTGACTAGAAACAGCGTGTGCTCCTGATTGGAACAGACAATGTCCTCGATAGAACATTCCAGACCTTCCGGCTTTTGAGAAGCTCCCCTATCTAACAACAACATTTTTGTACTAAGCTGTGACATGTGAGGACAGGCCCAGTGGCACAATCATTTGACAAGAGTAATTCACGTTTGTACATTATTGTGCAGGTATAAGGTATGTCACAAACCAACCACTGGTCAACCAATGTTCCTTGCTCACAATCAAAAACCACTTGGTATATTTTCGTAAAAATATTCACATTCACATTACCTTAACCCTTCACAGGGTTAAGGTAAGCTATTGGTTATCATAAAATCTAGGTGCTGCACGAAAGGATATGTATAAAAGGTTTGACACCGATTGCAAAAAAATGCCCGTCTCGTTTATCCACGATGGCTCCTGTTGTCTGGTTTGTGTCTGCAGAAATTCCAACAATCCTTACCCACATCTTACAGTTATCTGATACCTGCCTCCGACTTGTAAACAATGTTGAGGAAACTGGGTCAAAGTTCAGAGTTCATGACCCATAGGCAGGGTTAATCCATTTTCCTGTCACCTACCAAAATCCATGAGGAAATGATTAAAATCAAGGAAAGTTTGCACTGTTTTATGGTCAGTTAATTTAGGGAATCGGTTGGAGAACCTTACAATAATGGGGCCACAGACTGAACTAGCAAAAGGGTAAGTTTCATATTCTGCAGCAGCAACAATCCATCTCTTTAAGTTGTAGTATCAGAACTTGTCTTGACCGATGGTAACAAATTTGGGAATTTTGGTTGGAAGAGCAGTTGTTTTTCATTTTTCGTTTTGTGTTTTTGGTGTGCTGTTGAAGATGCTGATCCTGTCTAAAAGAGATCCTCGACCTTTGAACTGAAGGTGGCGCTCTTCAGGACTTCCAACCACCTGTAAATAAAAAAAACAAGAGGTCTGATTCAAAACTTTCAAAGTATTTACCACGTGCCAACTCAGTAGAATTTAACTTTTGAGTCTCTGACAGGTGAAAGGTATTTCATCAAGTACAGAGGGCATGTAATATCAAAAGATCATTTTTTAAGTATCAAAGGCCAGTAACGTTGGACCATCCAAGTTAACAGATGGTTGTCTCACAGGCAACTCAGCCGTTAAACTGTTGTGACAATCGGTTAAATCTGGCACAAGTACTACATATCGGTGATTAAATCAAACGAGTCACGCCTTTCATATTTCACATTTATTATCACAATCACAAAACCAATGTTAACTGCTATGCTGGTGGCAGTGCAGTAATCAAGTCATTTCACAAATCATCGTTTTGTCCACAGCAAGTTATTAACAAGTCATTTTCCTGTTGTATTTACTCCACTCAAATTCACAAGAATTTGGGGATTTAAACATGTTAATAATTATTTTACTGATATTTTCCACAAAAAAAAAAACAACTTCCAAAACGACTCATTTTTGAGTACTTAAATAATATTCGTTAGTTTTTGCTCACACCAATATTTTACGCCATTTTAACTTTTTGTGAGTGAGTTGCACAGAAAATAATTTGTAATGCCACGGAAATTTGAATTGCAACTAATTTGCCTTTGAGAAACAATTTGTTTATATTAAGTGAAATTGACTCAAAAATGAATTGATTGCAACACTGAATGGGACATAGGATTTTCACACACCCATAGAACATATGACACTTTCGGTTTAAAAAAAATGCCAAGTCCCCGCTTGACAAAATTTGTCAGACACTACTCTTGGATAAAGCAGAAGTTTCCGCCAAGTACCTTGAAAACGTGTACTCGCTCTCGGCACGGAAGAAGTAAACATGGGTCTTGAACTGTAACTTGAAGACGTAGTCCTTCCGGATGTCATCCTCCTCTGTAGGGAACGCAATGGAGTAACCTAGCAACGGGAGGCTGGCCAAGGGATAGTCATCCTGAGATAAATAGTGAAAACAATCACAATTTTAAAGATATGATCTCGTGAACTTCTAAAGTCATTTTGACAGTAACCCTGAAAAAACTTTTACAAATATCCACTGAGGCAAAAATATTGAAAATATTGCAAATTAATGACAGAATAATTAAGAAAAGATTTGTCCAAAACTTCCAATCCATCAATCATGCATATTACTTTTAGGTAAAAACAGAAGAGTCTGTGGCTAGACTAGTCTGAGTTTAGTACCAAGATGTTTACATAAAAGGTGACATCATCTGACCATGAGATTTACCTGATGGTTCTTGTAAAAGAAAAGGCAAAAATTTGTGAAGACAACCCAGAGTTTCTGCCAGCCATTGCTGTTCTTGAATTTACGCAAGAGGAAGCCGCTCAGTTGGTTCTACAAAAAGTAAGATAAAGATGACAAACATCAAGACTGTAAGCAAATTCACCCCTGGGAGGTCACAAAATGGACATGGCAAATAAATACTAAATGTTAGTGTAAACATCAACGCAAGGTTTGCGTGCATATGTACGCCAAAGAGTATTTACATGTTGGTCAGTGTTGTAAGGAGAAACAGAAAACTGGGTTAGCATTCGAATATTCATGGAGTCGGATACTTATATGACACCGTTTCTATTTCAAATGCAGACCGAAGACACCGACTTGAGTTGAATCCCTTGACATGCGTCACAGTCACTAATTGAAGTCGCTACACCAGTTGTACATGACTGAAACCTATTGTATTTTCCCATACCTCCATGGCTCGGACATGGTCTGCCATACTGACGCTTGTGTTCCGATGCCAGCAGACGTGCACCGTGGTGTTAGCCCTGTGATGCGACTGGCGCTCAATCGACTTGGTTGGTGACGCTATGTCGTCCTCCGATTCTTCGTGCGTGGATGATTCTGGATCCGATAAGGTACCTTATCAAAGAACAAAATAAGGAAATTGTACCGTGAAAATACAGCAGTACTGTGAAAATACAGCTGGTACCGTGAAAATACAGCGGCACCGTGAAAATACAGCGGGTACCGTGAAAATACAGCGGCACCGTGAAAATACAGCTGGTACCGTGAAAATACAGCTGGTACCGTGAAAATACAGCTGGTACCGTGAAAATACAGCTGGTACCGTGAAAATACAGCTGGTACCGTGAAAATACAGCAGGTACCGTGAAAATACAGCTGGTACCGTGAAAATACAGCGGTACCGTGAAAATACAGCGGTACCGTGAAAATACAGCGGTACCGTGAAAATACAGCTGGTACCGTGAAAATACAGCAGTACCGTGAAAATACAGCGGTACCGTGAAAATACAGCTGGTACCGTGAAAATACAGCGGCACCGTGAAAATACAGCGGTACCGTGAAAATACAGCTGGTACCGTGAAAATACAGCTGGTACCGTGAAAATACAGCGGTACCGTGAAAATACAGCGGTACCGTGAAAATACAGCGGTACCGTGAAAATACAGCTGGTACCGTGAAAATACAGCAGTACCGTGAAAATACAGCGGTACCGTGAAAATACAGCTGGTACCGTGAAAATACAGCGGCACCGTGAAAATACAGCGGCACAGTGAAAATACAGCGGCACAGTGAAAATACAGCGGCACCGTGAAAATACAGCGGCACCGTGAAAACACAGTGGTACCATGAATCCCTAAAAACTTACTATTTGACTCCGGTGAATTTGTAATGTTGGATGCAAGAGCCATGGCAGTCCTTAGATCCTGTTGGACATTAAAATACAAATCAAATCAAAGATTGAATGTTTCATATTTCTTCAAGGACAGAAAACTTTTCATTTAAACTTTGTTACTCTTCAGGAAACATGAGAATAAACTTTTGACAGAATAAATTCTTACCCCCATCCATCGTTCCTTTTCCTCTGGTGTGCTGGCTGCGATTACCACAGTCTTGTTGGTCCCGTATAACGTGAAGCAGTTGGCCACCGAACGATCATGCTCACTGTCCTCCAACTGTTTAAATTTAAAAAAAGAGAAGATAAAAAAAGAAAGATAAATAGAAAGATTTTCTTAAATGTGTCTTAAAGATAGAAGGTATGCATTAAAGAAAAGGTGTGAATTTTTCCCAAAGGCTCTCTGAAAGCACCGAGTATACACTACACTACACTGCATCAGGAAAGAAAAATAATCTCTCTTCTAATTTTACGTTATCCCCGACGCAAAATTTTCATCTTCACATTGATTGCACAGTACCAACTGGTACACAGGATTTTAATTGGCTAGCCGGCACCGGCAAGCTCGGTGGTCAAGTTGTATAGGAGGTCTTGGGTTCGAGTCCCACCAGAGTAAGCCCGTAAATTTTTCCCAAAGGCTCTCTGAAAGCACTGAGCATACAGCGCTTCATACACTACATTGGGAAAGGGCAAAAAAAGTCTCTTCAAATTTTAAACATGTCATAATTAAGCACCCCAAAAAAGGACAGTATTATACAGACAAAACTAAACAAGAGATGAGGAATGAAAACTGGTTTATCAGCAAAGAGCTTGATTGATCAATGACAACTCACCACAACTCCTTTGAGAGGAATCTGGCCGTGCACCTTGAACTGATTGGTCGGAGTCACTCCCTTGCTGGTGTAGACCAAGATATCAGAGAAGAGAAAAAACATCCGTTGTTGGTAGCCCTTGCGTGACAGCTTGTGCAGGCAACCCTCTCGGATAAAATGCTGAAAATTATTGCAAAGGTTGTTGTTAAAACACTGGTGTGATTTAGTCATATGACATTGAATCATTTGCCCCATTTCACTGACAAATATTCCATTGTATGATTTACGTGCACCTCGATATCGATCATGGAGCATGAACTGTGCTATGGCTATGAGATTGCAGCGTTACGCTTTGACCGTAAATGGCCTGGAAATGAAGTAAAATTGAAGGTAAGCTTAATTTTTTTCCACAGAATATCACATGAGAAGCATCTACTTACATCTACTAGGTGTTATTCTAATTAGTGCAATGAAAAGAAAAAAGTTATTCGGTGAAAGATTGACTGTTCCATTCAACTCGGCTACGCCTTGAATGGAACCTAGTCAAACTTCCATTGCACTCATAAACATTCATTGTTTGTATACTAATCAATGCAAAAATGACAAGAAATACACAGACCCCTTTCGTGTGACATCACCATTCCATATTGGACTGCCTTGTGTATATGTAGCCATGGTAGCAAAACAAAATACAATACACGAGGAACAGAAAGTATAGTGAATAGTACTAAAAGAATAATAAACACAAAGCATTTCCCCAGAGATGTTTTGAATTATACTCCCACCGCAAATTCTTGGCAAACGTGACAAAGGCTCATTGTTACATCATTCCACTGCGGAAAATATTACCACTTATCAGCAAAGAAAGGGCAGTCACTAACCCAAAATACCTTGTTATTTTATCTTTTTTTAAACCTTTCTTCCCAAAATCCCTCCAATCCACCAAATGATACATTATTTGCACTTAAAGAATCAAACGACATCAAACCCTGTGTGAAGTCACGGTGGGTGTATATACCCTGCAAGATATGGGACCTATACCATATACACACTCCAGACTATTGTTACCTAACACACCTCCCTGGATCTGAAAAGAATTACTGAGATTCCGGGAACACAATGATCAACACAAAAGAGAGGGGGGGGGGGGGGGGGGGGGGGTTTGTCCTCAACATGGATTTTGAAGGATCTGGGAGGCCTAGGGTTAACTACTTAAAGTCAATTTTCAAAGTGAACAAAGAAAACTTGTAGGAGTGGGATTTGAACCTGCAACCTCTGGAATACCATACTAGTGTTCTACCAACTGAGCTATCTTGCCCTATGTTGGCGGTCTCCCAAACTGTCAGTATCTTTGTTCGGGGACGCCAGTCAGAAGTCATAAACCCTAGTCAGTTTCCCTTGTGGTTTGTTTGAGGAATACTTTAAGGGTAGTGTACACAATTGGTATATCCTCCAATTTGTTTTTACTGAATTATTACGAAATACTTTACTAGACTGTAAGTTAATAGTAGTCTCGATCATCCTGTTAAATGATGGCACCAGGTGTGCCTTCGTTGTCACGAAAAGTGGAAATTTATATCGTTTTCCCAACGATTTCCAGCTGGAAACAGTTTTTTACTTTGAAAAATAGAAAAATCAGAAAATTGGGTTGTCCATTTTGATCCTCCATATTGTGGTTCATGCACATGACACTTACTCAGGAATGGACAGTCCAAGTTGGGAGAATGGCAAATTCTCAGTGAGAACACAGTCTTCTGCACCAAGTTTTGAGACGTTTCCTAAGTAAATAACTTTCTTAATCCTTTATCTTTGAGTAAAACCCATGGCAGAATGCAGTATATTAGAGTAAATTTACATGCCCCTGATATTTTATATTTTAAAATATGTACTATTATAGATGCAACATTCTTATTATTTTAGTAAACCCTTTCTTTCCATTTTTTTGCTAGCAATTACCTGCTCAGAACGAACCAAGGGAACGGGCTTGTTCTGAAAATCGAATACAAAATAATGGTCATTTTTCGTTTTTAGTTTTATTTTCAGAAGAGCGTGGTGTTAGTCTGATTGCCAACCAAATCAATATTTTTTGCTCAGATTGTATTAAAGATGAGCAGAGACCAGGAAGAAGAGAGTAAAATAAATATATTCCGAAATTGCTGCAAAATTAAAAAATGTTGGCGTGAGGTGTCAACTGCCAAAGTGAAGAAACAGAACAGACGAAAGCAAATAATATTTACGAAAGAAACCAGTTATTATTTCTAAGTCCTCTATTTGTTTACACCAGTAAAAGCAGAGAATTACTTCAATTTATTAATTTAATTGGAATACTATTTATCTGACCATTAATTTCTTTGAAAAATATAACTGAATTATCAACAAACAAAATAACGGTACTGATAGTACGACTGGACAAATGAAAATTGAAAAAGTTTCTTTTAATCAGAAAAAGAATGAAGCAGTGATAGTTTCTGGGAAATACTTGAAAAGTTTCCAAGTCAAAATTTGACACAAGTTACTGACACTGTCCGACAACGAGAGAAATAATATAAATGAAGATACAATTATGATCAACACTATTTTCCAGAAACTACATGCTACTGCTTATGACAATGTGAAAACTTGAAAAGAATCGTCCCTGAAATATTAAGTCACTCTTATTTGTTTTTTGCTAGACTCAAAAGGAAATATAATTCAATAACGGAAATGATAGAAATCAGAAAAATGATAAAAACCAAAGGAAACTCATACACAGAAATAAGGAAATTATATTAAAAATCTATACACATCCTTGACCTAATCCTACAAATTTAGACATTAGTTGGTAAAACTGGTTATTAGGTATATACCTAACAGCAGTGGAAATTAATAGAAATGAATTAGATTTTCACTTCAAGAGGATATTGTTTGCTAATAACAATCAGAGTCATTTTGTGGTTTTAAGTAGATTAACCCTAAGAGTCCTGAATCCTCCAATTTTAATATGATTTTCCACATACCCTAGTGAGTTTGGTTAAGGTATATTTCAATAAAACAGGAAATTACTTCTGCCATGAAATAATAAAAAAAAGGTAGTTTTGAGAGGTGTTTTTATCAAGTCCCATCCAGCCTGCTGTTGCAATTTGTCTAAAAGTCCTCACTGCAGGCAGCAAAACTAACCCGATGTCATAAGACGAAGCCCCATTCTGAGTCTAGTGCTAGACACAAAAGGTAAGGCCATTTTATGACTTCAGCGACGACTTTTAGTCATATGGCACCAGCGGGCTAGACGGTACTGATAAAAGCATCTCTCAAAAATAAGACTCATTTTGTAGGATTGATCACATAAAAATTAACTAAAAAGTATAGATACTTTTAAAGTTAGAAAAAGAGAATTTGAAGTTTACAGAACCTAACTCATGACTCCAGTATGTAAACAAAAAAAGCATCCAATGTACCCATGAAAGGTTTGACCATTACCAGGTTAGTTAAACCAGGTTAGTGCGAATTGATGGTTTAGTGAGCCCTTGTCAGTATGCAAACCAGGTATTAAAAATAAAACAATGGCCATGAATGCCCATGATGTCATTCAAAAACACCATGAAATGCATGTTGCTTTGCAGAGTTGCTGGCAAAGAAAATCTCTTAAAATCGAGCAGAAAGAAATTTGGCTGTGTTGGTGTTAGAGAAGCTGCAGAAAGATTACTTCCTAAGAGGTGAAGGATATTTCAAATCAAAATGTTTGCAGCCGTATCAAGATGAATATTAGGAGAATATATATACATCGATAAGAAAAAGTAAGAGAATTCAAATGATAAAGTGGACATTTTTTAGGTACTCAATTTCTCACTCTGCCACCATCCATTGAGAAATCTCTCTCATCCTTTGAATCCAATCTTTCCCTTTGATTTACTATCTTACATGTTTGCAATCACCCAGTCGAACTTCCTTTGGTCTGGATTTTGATCCTCGTTATATTTCCTTTAGTAAACACACACCAGTCCTTTCAACATTCTTTGTGAGTAAATCATAGCTTCAGGAATCACTTTTCCAATCATGTATCTATTATATATCTTCTCAAATAGTCTGGGGTTAGCTCCAAGGGCTATCACAATCATTGAAACAATCTCTACCATCTGTTCTCCGTCTGATCTTCTCTTTCACGTTTGACAACACCAAGTCACTCCCGCCCACCATGTTTTGTATCTGCCTGTTCCTACGTTCTCTTACACTTTGTAGTAAGCTCAGAGTTTTACAAACTGAATTAATTTCTACCATCCCTTCTTACTCTGATCTTTTCTCTTACACCTGACAACACCAAGTCCCTCCCGTCGACTTACCCTGCCTGGGAGCAGAAGGCTGTCAAAGCCCACCAAATCTCGCTGGAGCTCTGCCAGCTTCTGATAATTCTCAATGGTCTTTAGGTTGTCGGTGACGATGGCTGTGAGTTCGTTGACCTCAGATACAGCAGCTAACAGATGAAGGTGAAAGGGAAACTTTGTTGAGCATGATTGAATACAACTAATCAAATTCATTGGTTCATTTTTGGCTAGTAATCTTTTCCCTGCTCAGTCAAACTTTTTTGCTTGACAGCTCCATGAAATTGGCTGCTCGTCCAAATTTACGGCGATGTTTTGCCTTCAGAAAATTTTCGAACTAAAGCAAAAAATAAGCGAGGTGTACCAGTCAACAGACATACATTACGTGCAATTCTGGCTGGCAATCTGATTTTCCTGGAAAAAAAAAAATTACTCTGCTTAGCACAATTTGGTAATTAATAGATTCATGAAAATGGCTCCCAGCTGTCGTGTAGTTTCACTTTCTCTATTCTCATCAGTAAGATGCAGCTCCAGCTCCATCTTACTCCATTCAAAGGCATCAAATTACATTGTTCAAATTTGGTTACCGGTATTCTTAAAAGAAGACTTCTGTGAACTCTGACCTTTGCAATCCTTGTAGTCTGGATGGTTGGATGGGTAGTGTTTGATCAGACCTACAACAAAGTACAAACCAAAAAACCATCATTCATTCATTCATTCATTCATTCCTAAGCATAAACATTGTCCAAAATAAAAATAAACACTGAATTCAATTTAATGGACTTTTTTTTAACACTAGTGGCTCTATATAACTTTTTCTTTAAATTCTGCATTACATTTTCCAAAAAACGTAACCCAAAATAATTATCTCTAGTGCCAATAATTTAATAGGACTCTTTTAGAAGTTGGTGGTCTTTTTCAAACCGTGGCTATGGTTAATCCATTACAGATGAGCATTGGTGTCGGTGTATCAAATTGAATGGGTGAGGCAGAAGTATTAAGTTGCCCAAAGCCGATTGTTAATTCAAGTCCTAACCACAAATCTTGACTTACGTTCTAAGATGAGTTGGTAGTGAAGCAGTCGCTGCATTGGTTTCACCAGGAATGTGTTGAAGGGTAAGTAGCACACCTTCTGGAGCTCAAAGTCCTTGTAGAAGGATTCAAACTTCTTGTTCTTACGCGTGCCGGACTCCAACTCCTGCAAGATGCCTTGCAGCTTCGCCACATAACCCTGGTATAGCTAGAGTAGCAGGGGAAAGAACCCCACGATGGGGTGTAAAGGTTACGGAGTCCGATTCAGGTGGTACCTGGGTTTAAACCCAGCTGGGAAATCATAGTTCTTTTGTTTGTGAGGTGTAAAAGGGTGCTCCTTCAGGGGGAGGGGAAGGGGAAGGGCGAATTCAGGAATAAAATCAGTCTTTACCTTGAGGTGTTGTACATTCTTCAGCATAATATCCCCGACCCTTTGGAAGCTGCCTTTCTGCTGTGGGTTTGTACGGCCTTCCCTGTGAGTACAGAAGAATGGGATCATGTATTACTTCTTCCGCAATAAGACGATTCGATGGGGAGAGAGGAAAGATTTATTTAGGCTAAATTGAATGAAATAAAAACAATAGGAATAAGGCCAAATAAACAATTAAGAAACATGTTGAGCTTCAATGCCCACTTTCTTTTTAGAGGCCACATGGATTTAATGTCTTTTCCTTAATAAACTAAATAAAAAAATGCCAAGGAACAGGAGAAATTCCTTTATCTTGAAAAAAGGGCATCCATCTTGAAAAATTCTGCCTGGAAAGTTCTAAAAACTTGAAACATATTTTTTCATTTTGCTTAATGGTTACTTGCTTTAAATTGGCATTGTAAATCCATGAGTCAATTGTCATTATAAAGCGTTCATAAAAAATGGTTACCATGACGTCAGTCTGGCTTCGATCTCCTTAAGGAACTTGCAGTGGAATTCGTAGATGGGATCCAGACCATTGAAGAGTGTTTCCAGGATGTCTGGCAAGGACGCCTCATTGGTTGTCGACTTGCGGAACCACTGGACCAAAAATATAAAATCCAAAGAACTGGTGTCAAAGGAAGTTGACTTATCACCATTTTAGCTCTGCAATGCCAGAATATCTATCTTTTGTCAGATATGCCTGTAAAGTGAACTCTAAAAAGAGATGTTTCAGTCAGTACTTGGTGGCCTTCATCAGAAGAATTCTCTTGATGACAGTCAGAACATAGTGATTGAACTCTCAAGTTCTTCTTAGAACCACACTTCTGCTTTTTAAAGTTAGTCTCTTCAGACACTATATTCTCAAAACACCTCTCAATCTGTACTCTCAACCATGTAAAGCCTGTAATGACGGCTTTTTGGCAGCATAAAAAAAAAGAAAAAAAGAAGAAGTAAATTCTACATTTTTACCTCTCCAAAGCATCACATAGCACTTAACCCATTGAGTACGTTTTTTTACGGGAGACGTCGGGGTGTCACGGCGGCTCTGGCAGCCAAGTGAAACGTGTTTGTTTGTTTGTGCAGTCAAGCGTAACACACGATAATCCAACAATGGATTTAAACTGCACAAACAGCGGCCAATGGCGTCATCTGGCCTGGTGGCACTGGTTGTTTTGCGCCATATGGCGTCTTCCATATGCAAGGGTTAAGACCGTTTAGAACACTTAAGACTGTTAAGACTTAAGCCTCTAAATTTTTGCTTTCAAAAAGAATCATAGAATATTTAACCGATGTCTAATAATTGCAAACTGACTGGATTGCCCTGAAAGATACAAATCAACAAAATTAGCTGGCCTTACGTTTCAAACTTAAGGAAGTTCATTCTCAAAGGCAAGTGGTAACAAGCTTTTCTACCACTTGCTTTTTCTTATTATACATACAAAGAGCAAGAAAAGATCAAGAAAACTAACAGATAAAACAAGGCATATGTGTTTACTTACGACAACAATGACCTCTAAGTCTTTGAGGTATGTCCGTTCTGTCGTCAGAATCTCCTTAGCAATAAAATAGGCTCTGTCTGGGGGATGGCGCTGTATTAAATATAAAATTGAAATCCCTGAATGATCGCAAATAGGTGTGTTAATAGTTGTGGTAATTTTAGCTCAACTGCTCAAAGTGAAGAATCTTTGCTTACTAAGCAGAACATCAACAGTGGTTAAAGCTAAGCAAAATAAGGGAGCATTTCATATTGTCTACGTGTGGTATTGATTGTGGTACCGCTGTTTTTCTTTGCGGTGCAGCATTGCTTGCCTCAAGCCTAGCTGCTGAATGGGATTAGCCAGAGTGCCAGGACATTAGTGATGCAATTGGATCAGAGGACCACACACACACTCCTCATGAATGTTATGGTGACGAAACTGCCTTAGTGCAATGTCCTGTATAGAAGCAGGCTGAGTTCATTACCTCAGCCAGCTGGCATTAATGCTGGTACCGCAAAAACAAACAAACAAACAGCGTTACCACAATTAGTACCACTGTCAGACAATATGAAACGATCCCTAAACACATCATCTAAATGCCCATTCCTAATCTATGAGCACTAATGCACCAATGCCTTTTCAGTTGACAGTTCTTCTCTGGATGCAGAACGGATACTTGATGTTCAGTAACAAACATCATGGGAGCCAAAAAATCTCTTCAGTATAGTGAACGTTTACTACAGTGCATATTAGCATCAATTAAATACAATTTGGGAGGCAAAGAGGATGTTCGTTATAGCCAAATATTCAGTATAGTGGTGTTTGTTATGTAAAGTTCTACCGTCTTCAAATTGTTCTTTAGTCAAAACACACACCCTCCAATCATGGCTATGCCTAGGACAATGTCAAAGCTTGAGGGAACGAGGAGGTTACATTCTAGTAATTTAATACAGCTCAGAGAGATCGATCAAGCCTGGAAATTTGACTTTGTATACCTTTTTCCTGACTCCAGAATCTTCCTCTACAACCGCTGGAGGCACCTGCTCCTCAGTGGGGAAGGCAGGCATGGTTTTAAAGCCGGTAGGTGACAAGATCGGAGAATCTGTGTGGCAATTAGGAGAGCAGGAAATCATAAGAAAAATACATTGATGATAATAATAAAATTGACACTTCCCCGGCCTGGTTTATAATTCACCCTAAAATATACAATGACAGAGAGCCAAGTGAATTTTGTTACAGTAACAGAAAACATCACAAGGAAACAATTGATGACATCATGAAATTTGCTTCGCTTTCGCATTTACTTGAAGAGCGAACCATCCTCATGAGACTTTAAAATTAGATTAAAATTTCAGCCAAGTCGGTCAAAGGTACATGTGTAACTCAAGACTATTCACAGGACAAAAAAGATTTTTCTGGGTGAAAATTTATGGGACTTTACTTCTAGTGTGTGGAATAATTTGCTCAAAAGCATTTCACAGTACACTGGGGCAAAGTGCATCACATAGGTTTACTTCTAAACACGATATACATTATTACATGTACATGTATATTCTTCAACCATTTTGTTGAGATATGAGAGAACAAGCTTGATGATTGGAACACTTTAACAAATCTCAATTCAGAAGATATAATCAATGAGTTCTTTCTCTCAACACCATTTTCCGCTGTGTCTAATTCAATTAATTTGCATATCACAACAGAGAGTTGGAAATGTAGAGTTGCTTTAGACATCTAATTTGTGTTAAACATAAGGCCGTGTCCGACATGGCTGATTCTGTGTACGGCTTTGGCTATTCAGTGTAATGCACCGATGGTAAATACCAAAGCTACAGCCATAAATACTTGATCCGGATATGGCCTTATTCACTTATTCAAGATGGCCTACCCCCAAAAAGAAATGTTTTGTGATACTCAAGAATGTCAGTTTGCTAGAAAGACGCATATTCTTCTCTAATGGCATCAGGCCATAAAACTGAATTAGACACAGCAGATGTACGACGTTTGGAGCCTTGCCAATCTTCTGCCGGAAATCAGCAAAGACTGTTGAACTTTCAGCACAAATGCAGCAGTTGCTTCAAACGTTGAATTTCTGCCCCGTGTAAATATTGGCAGAAATCGGGCTTTGGAAACAAGCCAAATAAAGTTAGGAAAGGTTTGTTTCTCTGGACCCCAACAAATTCAAAGGTAGGTCACTGCCTCATCTTTGTGATTAAATTAAACCTTTAATGGAAACTTTTCCCACCTCCAGGCTGGCCATCGACGACATGCAGACAACAGCACCGACGAGTGAAGACTGGTTAGAACTGGTTTGAAGCAGATTCACTCAGACTAAACCAGATCAGTATTCACTGAACTCCAGCGTCATTAGGACAGAACCAGTTTGGATTACTGGTCTTGGGTTGTGTCTTGTATGCACTTATTGTGACAGGCTTGGATTCAAATCCAGTTGGTTCTGGTTTTGACTGCTTTGATCCAGTTTAAAGCTAACAACTAAAATGGAATTTATGCAGACTAGTATCCATGTCATCATGTGTGCTCTAACTACAGTGTGATGTTCAGATGGGTATGATTTGACAACTGTTTATGTTTGTGTGACTTGTGGTATGAAGACGATTATGTATATGTTGCATTATTTTCCTAAAGAACTTCCAAACTCAAACAAAGTGTTAGCGAGAGAAGAAAATAAAATTAAAAGATCACTTTATTGGGCTGTCCAGATACACATCAATTCAAAGTTTTACACTCCAACCTGTAACAATCACATTTTCAAAAACTTGACTTTACTTGACCTAAAATGTCTGTTCTCTCAACTGACAAATTAAAACAGCCACCCCTTTCAGCACGATGCAGACGTAGTGTTTAGAAACCTTCTCTAAAAATGTTTTGGCTCGACAGATTCTGTATGTTGTACCAATATCTTCTGAAGTGGTCGATAAAATTGAAAATAAGTTGATATTACTAAGCTCAAAAACACACAATTGCCGACTGAAAAAAAAATTAAAAGCAATTTTCCTCAAGCTAAATGCAGTTTTACTGCTGTTCAGCACATTTACAATTTAGCAAGTACTTTACTGTGAAAACCAAATTGAAATTTTGCAACTCCCTAAATGCAATTTGCTTTTTTTTTACATTTTTATTATTGCAGAAATGCTACAGCTTTACAGAATACTTTTCCAAACAGGTATTGCTTGCTTGGAATTTTTTTTCCATTCAGGAAAATTGTCCAGATGAAACAATTTCAACACGTAAACTTTTCCCATACAATTTTTTTCCCCACAAGTAGAGTAACTATCACAAGGAAATTAACCATCAGTGTAGCATTTCCCAAAAGTAGAATCTCATGGAATTCTTTTGCATTTCCAATATAGAACTTGTCCGGGAGTGAGGCGAAAAAATATTTCCACATGTGGAAATATCTGCATGGAATTTCTTGCATTTTTATCCACATGGACAGTTTTCCTGAATATTTATCTTTCCACAAAAAGGGAAGCACAATGCTTGTTATATATTTATATTTTCAAATGTTCTATTAATGCCTCAAATTTTAAATTTTACTGATGCAAAAAAATATTAAAAAATTTCCAGCTAATTTATGTTGAAAGAATACCACTTATTATTGGAATAGCAACTGCATTTGAATATTTAATGCCGCCATACGTACTATAACATCGATTGGAAGGCACCAGTTTGGGTTTCTCATTCTAAATTGCTTCGTTCACTCAAATTTCTTTCTTCGACTTTTTAGTCAGTAAGTACTATATTAAAAGTTTGCATACAATACATGTACTCAAATATAAAGTACGTACTAGTTTCCAAGGGCACATGTTTCCTTTATACTATTCAATGTGTTACGAATTTCCCAAAAAATAAAATCCTAAAATATAAAACAGAATAATGGAATACAATCATGTTCAATCAAAATAGTCAAATTCATCCAACTCGGTACTGATGCTTAGCTTTTCTGAAGATCAAAAGAACTGAATTTACTAGTACAAATTATCCATAATGACTTTTATTTCAAATTAAATTCTACTTCTATCAATTATAAAAATCTTTTTGGTATTGTTAAACTTTAAACAGGAATTTGAGGCTGTGTGAGTACTGTGAGAAATTAGAATACAAATCTTTTTGACTATCACTGCTGACTAACTGTGCTGCTTTTTATGATTGTTATGCTAAACAAATGTTTTAATCATGATTAGAAAATAAATGCCAAAACAAAATCCTTTTTAGGCATCTTCTGGCAGAACTCCTGCCATTTGCCAATCCCAGCAAGTATTAACCATTATTAAAATCATAAAAATCCGAATTCATAAAAAATCTCTGTACAGCTAAATTTGGTAGTTGCCTTCATTTAGTAGTTCAAGTTCATCAAACATATCCAACTAAAGTTATTTTTAATTCTCTAGATAAGCAATCCTCAATCTTTAAAATGTTCTTAAATGCATTGTCTAGATTTTGTGATTTTCCAATTCTATTTTTAGACGTAAGATCCCTCATTAAAAGAATTTTGAGGGCCCTTCCCTTAAACTCTGTTTAAGCGGTCTGATTATCAAGGCTCAATTTCAAGGTGTTGCTTAACAGTTAGCAGGAAAGTTGAGCTGACTATAATACAAACAAGTACCTCTGAAATCCCCCAAATTTAATCACTCTGGTCAGTGACCTACCCTATTTTCAAGGTCTGGGTCTAAAAATTGTACCATAACGTGTAATATTTACCAAAAAATGGGGAAAAAAACACTGACATCTAGACATACAGACTGACACTGCAGAGAGTGCAGTCTGTACATAACCAAAGCGCGATAGACAAACGACACAGTTAGACTTTTCCGAACCAAACTGGTATCCCCGGAACTATTTTCGTCAATGATTTCAGGCAAACGGCACATTTTCAAGAGATGGTCGTGTGCATTGTGATATTCTACTTTTGAATAATCTTTCCAACCATAGAATTTTTAGGATGAATGCTTTTTGTAGTCCAATCGGGTGGCCTCCAAGAGTTGGAGGATTTCACGACTAATGCTAATGCTTGCCAGTGCATGGAAATCCCGATTCTGAAGTTAGCAAGCTTTTTCCTGTCGTTACTGGTTACGGTCTCTATGAAATGGAAGATGGTTGTTTTGGTCGTTAGCAGAAAATCGTCTGCTTAGCAGCCCAGTGAAGTTAAGCCCTGATCATAACACATGCTTCATGCAATCTAGATAAACATAACCTGATGTAGAACCTACTCTAAAACCTAGAGTACTTTTTACAGGAATCCTGAAAACTTCAACTATCCCAAGAAATATTCAGAAATGTTATCAAAGGAAGGTATACAACATGAACCAAATAAAAACCTCTGAAAATCAGGCCAAAAGTAAAGAATTAAAAAATAGACTTTAAAAAAAAATTCAATGGCAAATGCACGATTCGAAACAAGGCGTAAATATTGCTTTGGAAGATTGTCAAGCCACAAACTGGAAATTTGAAAACTATATAAAATCCCAATTTAGAAGAGCAATTAATTTAAAACGAATCCAAGCAACAAACCAAAATTCTTCCTAGCCTGAAAATTTAAAGCACCAAAAAACTTATCCAAGGAAAATATCTCTGAAACTAAGAATTATCTCCACTTTCACTTGTTTTACATTTTAGTCTACATATTTGTGAAAGACAAAAAGTAACATTCCTCTAAATTATTAAAATGAAAATTGGAAGACAATCACAAAAAAACAATGAACTGGAAAAAGTCATGCCTAACTTTTCATAAAGTTTCCAGTAATGACATAAATACACATTTAAAAATGCCACATAAGTAAGTGCCCAAAAATGAAAGAAAGAAAACGAAAGACAATCTCTAGGACTGATACCTGGCCCACTACATATCTGCTACCGTATTCTACATCCGAAAGCTTTGTCTTTATTGTCATGTGAGAACTAAGTTTCTCATAAAAGATAACCCCTTTCACACCTAACGTACACATACACAAACTGAACTTGAAACATACACGCCTACTGTTGCAGTCGCAGTTCAAAGTTTACATACACCTCGGTCCTACAAACAAATTCCCTACTCATCCCAAAGCTATAAACTAAATAAAAATGATTGTACTTGTATGAGGAAGGACTTTTGAAACATAAGAAACAGAACAACTGAAGGAACACCTTCCAAGCCAATGTAAACTTTTGACAGTAACTGTACCTAAAAAGAGCTAACTTGTCTTTCCTATCAGATCATTCAGCTTTGAAGCACCATAGCTTTACATATTAACTTCAGTTTAGTAAATAAAAAACCTTCAAAAACTAAAATAAAACAAAATGCATGTTTGAGCACCAACCAATGGTTAATGAGTGGTCTATCATCCTTTTAACGTACTGGAGCAAAAATCTCCTTACTCTACTAAACTGTGGTCGCATACATGTACATGTATTATGAAACCAGCTGACCCAACTTACACTCGAAAAACCTTATGGTTCACGGCTCCCCCGCTATGCTTTGCAATATATGCACACTACTGATTACCAGTGAACCAATCCTGCCCCGGTAGGCTTGTTTCTGAACAGTTAACTAGACTAGTCCACCCATCAACTAAATACAGTTCAGGTAATATTAGTTTAACTATACTTAACTTGCGTACAGTTGCTTTCAGATTACGTCAAAAATAAAAGATTACGTCAAAAATAAAAGATTACGTCAAAAAGTAAGGAGAGTAAGTAAAAGCGTGCATATAATTATTTGCATCATTTTTGGAAACTTTCAAAACAAATACTCTATTCTTTCTTAGGCGCTATCAAATATGAGTTGTAAATCAATTGAAACTTCTCGTCTCTGCTAAAAGCATTTCAAATGTAATCTTAAAACGGAACACAAATACTTGAGGGGAACTATTAGAACTAGGGTGCATTTTCAAAACGATCTTTATCATTCTGATGTTTCGGATGGTTCATTGCCAACTGCACTGAATTAGAATTTAGACGTGCCTGACGTCTGAATCTTAATCTTTCTCATAAAAGATCGATCTAAAAGGTATAGAATTGATTAAATTAAGAATAATGCTTACTCCAGTTTGAAATGAACCCATAAAACAGCAGAATTTCCCTTCAAACTACGTGTATCACATTACTATTCTGTTTTGCCACCATATCTCTTTTCCTATTGGTTGTCCCCATTTACAATGTGACCAACCACAAACATGCAATGTTAGAGAGTAACTTGTTCCAACTGGTCAGAACTGGTTAGGATGGGTTAGCAGAAGTTGTTAGCAGAATTCATACATTGTCTCTTATCCAATGCATGACCTAATGTATTCAATACAATCCAATAAATTTCAAATAAAATTGCTTATTTTTATTTTTTTTAAAGCTTCCATGCAGCCAAATAATGTTTGAATTTCTTAAAGTGATAGCCAGGCATGCTGAAGTTAAATGCTGACTTTCTCAGTGGTTTTAAAAAATGCAAGCCAACTTGAGAATTTTCAGTGATTTAACTGTCAACTCTTGCTCCAGAAAATTAAACCTAATTTATACTGATGTCCATGACATGCTCCATAAAATGTCATATACTTTGTAAAACAGGAAGAACACACAATAACAACTACAGCATAAGTACAACTCTTTATCCAAATTCTTTGTCAAAAAGTACTGAACTGTTAACTGTCACACACCAGGCAAGCTCTTTTAAGTTCAAACACATATTGATCCTTTTGAAACTTTCTCCAATCTCCTTTGATAAACTAAATTTGCTTTGAATGTGAAGCATCTTTTTGAGTGCGGTCACAACGAACCTCTGGGTGGGAACATAATTTGGAGGGTTGTTTTGTGGGTTAATTGAAATTCTCTTTGAATAGTTTCTGGCCAGGCGAACGGTTCTGAATCCAAGTTAAAGTGTATGTATGCAGTATATTCAACTGATTACTAACGTTACAACAAAATTACCGGATTTCAACTTGGTAAACAAATTAATTAATTTTGAATCCCAAATATGATTTGCTTCACTAAGACAGATGATTAAAATTTGATTTTTCTATCTTAGGTCACAAATTCTTTCAAAATAGCTAGTACTTATTTCAATCTCCTTGAACACAACTATATAACATTTATTTACAAGAGATTAAGTTACGAATACATTTAAAGTAATGAATACATAATTTTGTAACATTTGAATACACTGCATACATAAACTCCTTCAAATATAAAGGACAGCACAGACACACGACTGATGGATGGTGCTTAATAGGCATGCCACGAGAACCGGTAAAAAGCATGAAGTCCAAAACACCAATGGTAATTTCAGGAGACCAGTCCTGCCAGTGGGTATACTGTCATGGGGGGGGGGGGGGGGCTGGGGCAGGACCAAGGGATAGGTAGGGAGGGGTGGGCCAAGTTGGGACATGGTAAGGGATAAGGGTAGAGGAAGGGGCTGGGTACAGGGCTGGGGGGCGAGGGTGTGTTAGGTAGGACATTGGGGGAGAAAGTAGGATTAGTAGGTGTTATGGAGGATAGGAAAGATGTAAGGTTGTGTTAGGTTTGGTGTGGTTGTAGAAGGGGGGCGGGGAGTCAGATCGATCATCATTTTGTGGGCAGAAGGGGCCATTGGAAGAAGTACCTTATAAACAAAACTAAAAACCTGTGCAATATTGTCTTACAATGGGGTTTGGGGATTACATGTAGCCTTTCAGACCAGCAGTCAGTTTATCAGACGGCATGATTTATGTGCCTATTGACCTCTTGGCATGTGGTCACGCCCCCCCCCCCCCCCCCCCCCCCCCCAATTTCTGGTCGACAGTTGTTTGACCTAAGCTGTCTGACTCTGCATTCCAGGAAGATAATAAGCCTTGAAAAAGCATAAAATCAAATTTTAACAGCAGCTAGTCACCAATTCACAATGTACAGTAAACCACTGATCGCATCTTGCAATGCAATGTAGTGATTCGGCCACATGCGCCGGAGGGTTTTAAATGTGTGAGAACGCGACTACTGAACAGAACAGTGTGAAGGTGGATAATTGGCCACAATGGGAGGCAAGATGGTAGATGAGTGAAGAACTAAAGTGCCCATTTTTGAGATTTAAGTAACATTCTAAAGCCTGTCAGCACTACAAAGAATGCATTAGTTTCAGCACATAGGACACGGCAAAAACAAAATGCTAGTGTCAGAGAAAAAAAAAAAAAACAAGTTACCAAAATTATTCTACTAAAGTAGGTATTCTGGGAGAATTTAACCAATCACAAACAAATGGAGTAAAGCTTTTCACAATGTATATTACTGATTCCATACCACAATGTAGAAATGATGGAAGACAATATGCTCAGGATTATGTGAACAAAAGCACAATGAGCAGTAAATCCCATTTTACACAAATGAGCATTTCCAAAGGTTTTCCACTCGGGTCAGTCTGGTAATGCACAATCTACCATTATGACCCTGTACTATTTCGGTGGAGGTAGGAGCTCTTCTAACGAGGGGCGAAAAAACTTAACCAATCATTGAGTTGGAAAACCATCTTACTGAAGATAGGATAGGTTAGTACAATGGACTGTGTGAGATGAAATAAGTGCAGACAAATCCTATTGTGATGGGCTTATCCAATACTATTGATTATTACTGTAGCGATGCCTACTATTTTATACAATCCAGGTAGTCAAAAATATAGAGGGATAGACATATCAGGTTGAATGTAATTAAATTATCTTTTAAAGACACGATTTGATCATCAAGGGCATGCTTTATGCAAGCACAAAATGCATGGAATGTTGAGATTTTTAGAATGCAATGTTTAAAATGTTATCAAATTCACGATACGGCCTACTGACATTTCTGTTCAGAAGATGTACATGTAAGTTAGAACAAAAATTCAGAGAAAAAAAAAGATTTTAACATTCTGAACTGAAGATAATGCAACATGCAAGTGTAATGAAAACAAGGTTTACTAGTCACACATTCATATTTCCTATTGGATGCATCGTCTGATCGCAGGATCTTAAAAGACTGAACAGAATATCTGTAAAGTATTCGTCTGAAAATTGAACTGATGGAAATTAACTAAGAATCCTTAATTAAAACTGTGAAATCTATCACCGGGTAGTTATTCAACAAAAAAGAAACTACATGTATTGTATGCACCTAGAGATAAAAATAGGAGACAAAGAATTATTGGAAAAAAATGGCAGATCAACTTAAAACCCTGATTTGATGATATAATTCATCATAAACTTGATTACAGCATGCACTCTTTACATCTTAGGATTGTGCTTCATCTTAAGGCTAATTTATTTCAGTGCTGTATCTGTTTGTTTAAGTTACAAAGCTGATACAGTACACCATTTAATAGTGTGACTGCATTGACCATTGCAGACAATACATGCAGAAAATAAGCTTGTTTAAAGATTGGCTACATACTACTTGCAATATAGTAATATAAAAAAAGGGTATGTTTCGGTATGTTTCACTATTTTCAAGTGATTTAAAAATGATCTTCCTAAAGAAAAAGTGTAAGTACCTGATTAACCATAGATTATATAAAAACAGACATGTACATGGAGGTTACATAAAGAATTAGAAACAAATATGGGGGACTAGGGTCAATTCCTAGCATCCTAGAGAACACAAAAAACTGAATCAAAGCCTACATGTATGTATCTAAACAAAGCTTGAGGGAAAATGTATGCCTATACTGAAAAACTGATTATAGTGCTTAAATGAATTAGAAAAAAAAAACCGGATTCAGTTGATTACTTCTTTGATATTTCAATGACAGGATGTTCGGATATGTTCTTGGTTTAGAAATAAACCCGCCGACAACACAAAAGATCAGAAGAATACAAAGTTGAAATGTCAGACAAGATTTTTCTCCGAACAATGTTTCAAACTTTTCATTGCAATTAATATAGGGACAAAGAATGGTTCTGTTACAATGATGAATACCTGAGAAATCAAGTGTTGGTGTAGTTTTATGCTTTAGGAATTTATCAAGAGTTGGGGGGGGGGGGGTGCTCCTTCCCACATAACATAGCCCTATCTGGCTGTGAAATAATAATTTAAAACATTTCTTGCCATACAGCTGATGTCCAGAGACATGTACAAAACTCAGTGTATTTTTGTAGTAGTGTCATCTAACATTAAGAGAATACAAAGAAAATGTTTAACTAAGGCACATCTAGAGCAGGGGGGGGGGGGGGGGGAGGGATTTGAGTTTATTGTCAACTAACATGTTTCTATAAATTACCAAAATAAGATGTTTGCTTAAAGTACAATTAACATAACCAGCACCTCAAAGGAAAGATACAAAAGCAAGATCAGTAGGTTTGGAGTGACGAAGGTTTTACCTGAAAGGCATTTGATCTAAGGGAATAAATCAATATTGCAATCTAAATATTAGTTATTATAGATTAGTCGCGTCCTGCTTCTGTGTACAAGATAGATGTATTTTTTGTTTAAATTAAAAGTAACTTTGGTATGTATAGGTATAAACTATTTTGTGATGTACATGAAATGTTGTATTTGTCAAAAAATTTGAAGTTGTCATCAAATAAACTACTTTTTACAAATCATGATTTAAAGGAAATTTTCACTTAGGTAGAACACACAAGATGCTGACATGGTTAATGATTTGCAAAATGTAGGCTGAATTTCTCAATCCAAGAATGTCCCTTGCTAACAATGAATGTTGTCAAATAAAAGATCAGGTTGGGCGGTCAGTCAAAATCTTCGGAACTGACCACCGTGTCCCCTGAGAGGGCCGACAGGGGGGACCCTATGTCCTGGAGGTCAGAGAACAGACCCGTACCCTCTGCTATGGTGTTTGTGAACACAATCCCCCCGTTTCCCATCGCATGCCTATTAAGCAAACCATTCTCCTCAGTCGATGTGCTGCTGTTGCTGTCGTTGCTGTCCGAGCCACTCCTGTCAGCCACCGCCAATGGCACCTCGCCCTTGACCTTAGTCATGTGGGCGTCGGCTACCTCATAGTGGTAGACACAGCTGTCGTCTGAGCTGCCTGAGGAGGTGGAGGAAGTTTCTGAATACCGGAGGTCTCCCTGCAGGAGGAAGTGGTCCTCGGCTAGACCCCGGATACGCCCATCGTCATCGTCGGGGGTCGGGTACCCGACGATGTCGGGGCTGTTCAGCAAGTCTTCCAAGCTACGATCCTTAAATTCCTGCCTGGCAGAGTCTGCGCTTTCTGTGCTCTCCATGCTCTCGCGCTTGCTAGAGGTTTCCTGACTACTCTGAGCACCAGCTCTTTCCCAATTGCTAGATCCTTCTCTATTGTTAAATGTTTTCTGAGTTTCAGAGCTTTTGCAATTGCCAGAGCTTTCTCGATTGCTAGGTCTTTCCTGATTGTTTGAGCTATCCCGATTACTACTAGAATCTGAAACACGGATCTTCCCCGGCCGCACGATCATCTTCAATTCCGTGACAAACGTGCCCGGCCGGGTCAAACGCATCTCATTGCTCTCCGGAGTGATGACGATTGTGTCAGCCATTTTAGGATGAGGATCGGGTTTCCTGTACGGTTTGGGGGCCACAATAGGGGGCGGGGGCCTTTTGATTGAGCTTACCTCTGAATTTTCTAGCATATACTCCAAGGTACTTCTCTCTGTTGGGCTTATGACTGGTCTATCCATGCTTTGAGCACCAGACACCTTCACGGATCTCGACTCAGTGAACTCTGACCTTTGAACTTCAGTATAGCCTGACATTTGTAACCCAGCTTCTTTCTTGGTCACCACCGAGGTTTTGGTTTGCACATCGACATGCACATGGTGGCTTGAACTTTGAACTCTTGTGACTCCTAACCGATGTATGAAGTCAAACTGGGATTTTAATTTTGGTTCTCTGGACTCCATCCGTGGGGGAGGGGTTGGGGGTATGGGGGACTTCTCCGCCCCTTCAAAGTTTCTGGCGTCCACTTTGATTGGTTTAGGTTTTGGGGGGCGGGGTGGAGGGGAAGATTTCACAAGGGGTGCAGGAGGCGGCGGCCGCTGGAAATCATAGACGAACGCGTGCTTCATGATAGTCGCATGGGGTGGGGAAAGGGGTGACTCACAGGGTGGAGGAGAATCTGGCGGAGGGGACAGAGGTAAAGGAGGGGGTGGTGGCAGGTCAGGAAGCATGTGGGCAATGTTTTTGACTCTTCCCGGACTTTGGGAATGGGACAGGTCTCGGGGTAGAGGCGGGGGAAATATGTCATCAAAACTGGTTATCTTGTGAAGTTCAACTGTTGAGATTTTTGGAATATGTGCTGGGGGGTCTACTACGGAGACCTTTGGAGTTGGGGGAGGGGTTGGAGGAGTGGGAGAGTCATGGATGCGCTTTACGTTGCGTGACTCTAATGCGCTTGGCGTCAAGGCTCGGGCAAGGTCAGCCTCATCAAAAGGAGTTCGCTTTGAAAGATTATCGGCTTTGGGAGAAATCTCCAGGTCTCTAATTGGTGCAGTACTGTTAGCATTGGTAATATCTGAGAAGGAATCACTTGGAGCCGAGAAAATGGGCGACTCCTCTTGAGAAAAGAATTCAGGGGTGAGCCTGATCTCATTCTCCTGCTCCGAATCGATCGGAGGGAACACGGGACTCTCGCTAGAGGTATCGGAGGAGAGCACGTCGCTTTCCATGGCTTTAAGGCTCTTGCGCGTCTCTGCCAGGCTTTGTTCAAGGAGTCGTAGGTCAGCTGAGGTCTCGTCAAGATTCTCTTCGAGATTTGTTAGGTTTTTGTTCGTCTGGCCTAGTGTGGCCCCAATACTACTACCGTCACTGTCACTACTGTCATCAAAAACCAACTGTCTCTCTTTCGTGAACGAGGAGTAATCATTAGGGGAAGACAGATCGTCTTCGGGGGTGATGTCAAACCCTTTCTGGCCCATCTCAGATCCCTCCTCGTTCAGGAAAGAGTCCAGGCTTCGGGATTCAAAACTTGGAGTGTAGGCCTCGTCCGTTGGACTGGCCAACTCCGCAGCTATCTTCAGCACCTCGTCAATGGTGCTGCTCAGCTGGATTTCGGTGGCAGCCCGGTCTGCCCGGACAAAATTTAGGTCGTCACTGGAGGTGCTCCCACTGGAAGCGGCAGCCTGCATGGACCCTAAGAGCTCCCCACTTGTCCCGCTTCCCACAGACCCCATCTCTGCTTCCACACTCTTAGTTGGGGATACATCTTCCAGATCGCTTGCTGCCGGCATCTGCAAGCTCTCCAAAATCTCAAACTTAGCTTTGGTCTCCCTCATGTCAAATTTCATCCCAACCTCGGGAAGCCCTACCCTTTTATCCACTGACTCATCCTCAAACTCTCTCAGAGTGGGCCCCCCTATCCCTTCCAGGATCTCCAGATCAAATCCCTCTTCTGTTTGGATCTCATCTTCATACTCAAGCCCTTCCCCATCCTCGATACTGTGAGAACCAGACGAAGAGCTTGAGCTGCCACTCTCATTTCTCACTCTCTCTCTCACAGGAGGACTCTCTTCTTCAAGAAAAGGGTCCTCCATCCTCTCGATCTCGTCCGGCAGGTCTAGGATGACCTGCCGTCGCATCTCGTAATCGATATCAATATGCAGGCTGCCGCTCGGGATGCTGATGTCGGAAGTGTCAGTGGAATAATTCGTACTCAAACCCTCATGCCCGTTCTGCTCCCCGTTGATGACCGGCAACTGGATGTCTTTCTCAAGTTGAGGTTCCGGCTCTGGTTCCTCATTGGCTGCCGTGTCCATCGGGGCAGAACTCGTTGAGATGTTGTGGACCTCTGGGCTGTCCCCATTCACCTCGGGGCTTGAAAACATTTGTGGGTCGTCTTCGTTGACTGTGTACTCATACGTTATGCTGGAGTTCGACTGGCCCTAAAAATGTGGAAAATAGTGGAATTTGTTAAGGTTTAGTTTAAAAGCCATTCACATTTGGCTTCTCTGTAATTAAGACTGGTGAACCCCTTTCCCTTATACAGGCTATACCTATGTACTGCAAGCGTCTCAAAAGGTGCAACCTTGAAATGTTAATATTAAGGAACAGTCTGTATTCCTGCTAGGAATGCATTGTGCTCCAAGCGTGGACTTGTACGGGCCATTCCTGAGTAAGCACGCAAACGCATAGACCAATCTTCCCAAAAGGGACCGCTTGGTATTCCTAGGCTGGTCCCAGTGGCAACAGAGGCTGTTCCTGATTAGAACTTGTGATCTTCCCGATGAAACGTTATACATGTTCTGATTTTTGAGATGCACCATAGACTTCACAATGGGGAGCTTATATCAAGGTTATAAGGTCCCCGTTGTGAAGTTTATGGTGGGCAGAAGGAATCAAGGAGGAAGTTTGATCAAGACTATTATATTTGTTGACTGAACTTGATCAACGCCAACCTACCTTGTGAATGGCTATTCTGGAGTTATCATGGACAGGCGTGACTGGCGTGGAGGAAGGCGTGGTGGGCGAGATGGACGTGGGACTGCCCATGGCGGGCTCGCCCTGCCCGTTGGCATAGTTCTCACCGTAAGTCAAGTCGGGGGCACTGTGGTGATCGGGGACTATGCTCTCCGTCAGGTTGATGGTAAGTGGGGTGGTGGTGCGGGGCGCCCCGAGGCTCCGTGTGGACACGCGGGACAAGCTGGGGCTGCAGTTTTTACACATTTTAAACAAATTGAAAAAATTTACAGTTACCTTCAAAAAATCAGTGTCAAAAAAACATCAAATTTCTAGACTCAACATAAAATGGCACAGATTTTACGCATTTGTCCAGGGATGCCAGTGAGGTTCTTGTCCAGAGCCTGATAATAAGGTAAGGAAAACCTGATTCAACATGTTAAGGCCTGAAATGAGGCCAACAACTGAGATAAAAAGCCTTAAGCCAGGATTTTGCCTGAAAACTGACATCCATGTTGTTGTTTTTTGAAAAAATAATTTGTCAGTCTGTTTTACTGTGATACATTTGTTAACGTTTATTTATACCTGTATATTTTCGTATGGGCATTTCCTTATTTGTTTATATAAAATTTGTTTTTACTCTTTTTTTAAACACTTTTTTGGGACTTCCCCAAACTCTAAATTTATTCCATTGCTAAATTTAGATTTCAACAACATTTTTATGATTTCCATGGCTTTTCCGTAATTGCCACTTTTTGGGACTTGATTTTCATAACTTTCAAGGGGAAAAAAATAATGAGCTTTTAGAAAAGATGAGTTATGAACTTACCCAAAACCTGGCCTCTGGATGTATGTGACTCTCGCATCTTCCACCACCTGTTTCTGTGTTCTTCCGCTGCCAAAATAAAAATTGATTATTGAAAGTGAGTATATTTCATCGTCCAAGCATGGAACTGTGACTAACGCCAATGCATACTCATAGTCAAACACTGGCTCCCAGCTTTTACAATGCCTTATCCATGCGGTTGAAAAACACTTCTTATAGTTCCTGTGTTATATCTACACTGGTAACCAAAGAAACCTGTGGTGAATCAAGTCAAAGTTGTAAATTATTATTAATTTTGACAGAAGTTTGACACTTTACTGAGGCAACTGCAGTTTTCATTTCTGGTACAATCTCAGTTATGTAGAAGGCTATCCTCATCGCGGACGTCACTCAACATAATATACACATATAGACAAGCAATTAAGTCACCAGTAAAGATCTAGGCATCCTGAAGGATTGTGAGTGACCACAAGAGGGGTGCTTTTTCCAGAGGCCGAAGGACACAGGCCCCCTCTTGTGGTCACTCACAGGCACGAGGGGGCATAGACGTGCACTAGTGACCAAATATCCTACACAACATGTGTTTTATTACATGCCGCAGTCCAAGACACCCCAGAATGCGAAATAAGACATTTTTTAGTTTCAACAATTGAAATCTTTTATTTAACCAATTAAATCCAAGTGTTTGAGCAGCAGTTGGACTGTATTTTGATGTCATGACTAACAAGCAAGCATTCTTGAATCTTTGAACTGTTTTGGTAATTGACAAGCCCCAAAGAGAGCTGTAACCGTTCAAAAATAGTTGAGAATAGTGCCCAACTGGGTGATATACTCTAAAAATTGCATGCAAGTGATGCACGTCTCATCCACGCTGATGCAAATTTCATGCACTAGCCCATTAGGGAACCCCACGTGCCCGCGTTTTAGCCAACCAAGATAAAGAACCAGCAAAAGTTGTGTTATAATCCACAAGATTCAATAGAGGGTGTTTTGCACCAAATGTTACAGGAAACTCTAGTCTCAAAGGTGAGATTTGAGGAAAATGAAAAATCCATGGAAGACTCAGGGGCATTTAATGCACAAGTGAACACCATTTTCTACCCAAAAGATACGGTTTAAAATTGGAAAAAAAAGGGTCATTAGAATGTCTAAAAAAGACAGTTTCAGGTTGCAGAGGTCATTTTGGAATGATAAAAACAATTTAAGGACTAACATATCTTCCGGAAATCTGGAAGACGTCTCACCAAAAATCCTGAAATTAGGAAAAACCCGAAGAAATCTCACCCCTGTAGTCTGCAGATTGGCAACTAGGCCGATTCAATCAGCCCTGTTCACTACTGGGGTTAATATCATTTTGAGCGGCCGAGGGTCTTTGACTACCCACCTGTAGCGGAATGTTGATCCCCTGCTCAGGAGTCGACGCCGAGGCCTGCGACCGTGCCGCGGCTGCATCAGCCGGAAGAAGGTGTGGTGTTCCACGCAGCACTTCCAGAAGCGTTTGCACTCGTTGCGTGTAGTCATCATGAACTCAACGGTGCTTCGTGGGTAACCCTGGGTGCACAGCAGGGGAAAAATACTGGTTGACGAGCAATTCTGAAATGCTCAACCTGACTCGACACTATTTCAACTGCGGAGTTACTTTTTCTTGAACAATGACAGCCCTTACCTGATGGTATGATTTCGCAGGTTTTTCTATATAAGAGAAAATTTGTATAAAGTGTATTTTTAGGTATTTTTTAATCACATTTTAAAATTAAGATGGTAAGCTATTAGCCTGCAGGCGGCTTTTGGTACAATGTCCAACAATGGAAAGCATAAAATCTAAGGGTCGTGGTTAAAGGCCAATACGAAATACTTCAAGTGAAAGAACAGCAATCATAGAGCTTCAGAGGCAGTTATGTCACATCTTTACTGAATAAGATTCCACAAAATTACAAAAGGTCAGTTGACATTTACACACTACAAGCAAACAAGAACTGTGACAAGAATGACCAACAGTCACATTTGTCTTCCGTCAGTGCAAAAGACAGCGAGGCCCAAAAGTAGAGAAAGAATACTTTTGCTTTTGTCTAATGTTGTAAACTTATACAGTGTTTCCCAGGACACAGAAATACAAATAAATACAACGATCTATAAAGCCATTAACCTCTTGAATATGGACGACGGCCAAAGTCACGGTTTGAAAAAGACCACCTGGCCAATTGTCACCTATATGTGCATTCCTCCGTGTACTTAATCGATTGTTTGCATTATGCTTGGCTGCACAAGCCCGTCTTGGCATACCAGCAACCCATCAATTACAGCAGGACACAAGGGGTTAAGAAAGCATCCTTAAAGTCAGAACGTTCCCATTTCTGTTTTGGAACACTGTGCGTTCTGCTTGGATAGGTAGTTACCCCTCCACAGAATATACTGCATACAGGCCCGGTCCCGAGTCTGGTCCCAATTGAGCATTCTTACAACTGAGGCATTCCTTACACCCCCTTCTGGCTTGCTGTTATTAATGGGGTCCTTGAGCAGCCAAGCATAACGCAAACAATAGGCAAACAATGGATTGAGTATGCACAAGAATGTCCTTGAGCAGCCAAGCGTAACGCAAACAATAGGCAAACAATGGATTGAGTATGCACAAGAATGTCCTTGAGCAGCCAAGCATAATGCAAACAATAGGCAAACAATGGATTGAGTATGCACAAGAATGTCCTTGAGCAGCCAAGCGTAACGCAAACAATAGGCAAACAATGGATTGAGTATGCACAAGAATGTCCTTGAGCAGGCAAACAATGGATTGAGTATGCACAGGAATGTCCTTGAGCAGCCAAGCGTAACGCAAACAATAGGCAAACAATGGTTTGAGTATGCACAAGAATGTCCTTGAGCAGCCAAGCGTAACGCAAACAATAGGCAAACAATGGATTGAGTATGCACAAGAATGTCCTTGAGCAGCCAAGCGTAACGCAAACAATAGGCAAACAATGGATTGAGTATGCACAAGAATGTCCTTGAGCAGCCAAGCGTAACGCAAACCATTGGCAAACAATGGATTGAGTATGCACAAAAATGTCCTTGAGCAGCCAAGCGTAACGCAAACCATTGGCAAACAATGGATTGAGTATGCACAAGAATGTCCTTGAGGAGCCAAGCATTTAACGTAAACAATAGGCAAACAATGGATTGAGTATGCACAGGAATGCGTGTATAGATGACAACCGGCCATGTGGTCTTTTTCAAACAGCGGCCATGGCCATCACCCGTATTCAAGATGTTAATTTTTAAAAAATTGAATAATATAAAATTTAATGAAGGAATTTCAGTGTTTCAGGAATCAAACTAAGAGGCTAGACAAAGCTCCAGGCTCTTCCAGATAATACAGAAAATCTTCCGTCCCAGATACACAAACACTAACTAAGACAGAGACAAAAAACAAGTAAAACTTTGTCCTCACACTTACGAATCCCTCCGGGTGGAGCTTGACCAGGAAGCGTTTGCGCTTGAAGCTAAGCTTGCGGATTTTGGCCCAGGAGAAGGTGTTGATGCGGCTGTTGTTGTGGAAGACCAGTACGCCCTGGTGAGAGACGGCAAGATGCAGCTGCACGTTCTCGTAGTCCCGGGCTGCGTGGAGCTGCACGCCGTACATTTCAAGGCGTCGAGCCACGTCCAGGAGGTTGAAGTCCGCATCAGCCGGCGTCTGACCACTGAAAATGGCCGATGGTTTTACCGAAGATAGTAAGCATCTCAAAAGTCAGAACTTTCACATATAATTTGGAAAGATTTTTTTTCTCGAACACTGTGCATTTCTATCGGAACTGCAGTAAAGTCCCGTCATGTTCCTGACACTAATTGGCCTTTCACAAGTAATCGTACATTATGTACAATCACATAGACAGGGTTCCCACAGAAATCTGAAAACCAAATTCCATGACTTTTCCAGGACTTTCCAAGACTAAAATATGACAATTTCCATGACATTTAACGCCATTTTGCAGAGAAAAGTTGTTTGGTATTACGATACTGATGAACCGCTGATGTTGGGCTAACCATTTGTTAGCTTTTGAAAATAAGTTTGAATTAATAATGTCCTCCTCCTCCCCTTACAGCCATCCGATCCACCAACTTTAATAAAACGAGATACACTATGTACACTTGATTTCCATGACTTTTCCATGACTTTTTTACTTTTCCCAATTTTCCATGACTTTTCCATGACAACTTTTTTTCCAGGATTTTCCAGGATTTTCCATGACCCGTGGGAACCCTGATAGACCAACATTCCCATGTGAGATAATCTGGCATTCCCAGGCCGTTCCCAGTAGTAGCACCGTATGTTACGGATTAGAACAGTTGATGCTTATAATGGAAGTTATTTTTCTGGGAACGCATTCAATAATGCAGTACAAAGAGTAAATTTATCACAATACAATATTACCACTGACTCAAACTTTCATTAACACATAGGTTAAGGCAAGAATATAAAATGGCCGTCTAAAAATGACTCAAGGTACTTTAAGGTAAATTTTGTATGAAAAACCCTGTGGCAGAGTCTTTATCAAGTCTATCACAAGTAAAATCACCAGCAAGGTCATAAGCTATATGGGATAAACAATAAGAAAGGAATCCCTTTGTCATAGTTAATTTGAATAGTTTGTGACTTCACTTGAGAGCAGACTAAGGATGTAATGCATGATGCACTCGTGATTGGCATGTGATGACTTAATTAACAACTCTGACTTGCTGAAGTTGTGGGTTTGAGTATAAAATACTCTCTTGTCGACATTGACAACAAGATCTGTTCTCTTTTCTTCACTGAAGCATTATTTGAAAACGGCGTATCTTCACCCTCAAGAATTTTGACTCGAGACTTGGTCTAACCTAACTTAAAGCTTAGACCTCGGAGGTGAGGTTGAGCAACTGACTGCGGACTTAAAGGAACTTACACGTGGTTCTTATGGTACTCCTGAATCTTGCTTTCCATGGCCCTCGTCTGACTGGGTACAAACCTGAAGGCTGTGATGTACCGCCCATCATCATGCTCTGGTGAGTTGTAATCACCAACCTCAGCTGGGAATGGACGACGGGAGGATACAAAGGTAAAGGGTTATATGCTACATTTAGATTCTCATAGTAGGAAATACTTTTGTTTTGGTAGCTATGCAGAGGCAACGCAATGTTTTTCTTGGCAAAGTACACATACATGTAACCCTGTGAAATAATAATCTATTCTTAATATAGCTTTCTACATTAACAATCTCAAATCGCTTTACAAAACATCACAACTACATAAACAGTAAACCGATTGATAAATTGATTAGGAGTAAAACCTTTTAAAAAGAAATGTTTTAAGCTGCGATTTAAAACATTCATAATCAAATAAACCGGAAGTCAGTTCCACAGGTTAGGTGCATAAATGAAAAAAAAAGCACAATCACCGTGTGCCTTGCTAGGCGCTGGACGAATTTTAGGATGATTAAGCTTAACTACATCACAACTTTTAGTGCGAACATTGGACTCATGAACTGATATGAACTCTTTGATCGGAGATCCATCCTTCTCCAGATAACGAGTTGGGCTGCAGCAATCTGTTACGTTGGGCCTAAGTGTGCTGGTCTGATGCTGGTACAAATGTATATGTACCTTGTAACATGTAGGAGGCCATGAGAGCGGCAGTGTTCTCTGAACATGGAAGTCTTCCATTAGCTAAATCCTTCTTGATCTGTAGGGCATACAGGTACCTGAGAACGAAAATCAAGGACAGAAAATAAAGAAATGGTCTCCATTCATAACCGGAGTCCACCACGTTCTTCATGCACTAATTGAGATTTCAAAGGCTCCAGGACAATGTATATTTATTTGCTAAAACTTCCCGCTACTGGAAATCTATAACCCTAACCTTCCAAAATCCTCCAAAATCCTCCAAAATCCTCTGTCAAATGGAGGAATTTGGAGGACTGAGGGGCTTTGGAAGTTGAAGCATTGGCAGGATTGAGGGCATAAGAGGATTTTGCTTCTGGAGGAAAATAGAGAATCCATGTCATCAATCCCAATCTGATGCTGGTTGATTTTGGAGGATTGAGGGTTACTGGGGTGTCTACCAAAACCCCATGGAGGATTTTGCAGGAGTCAGGTTACATGTACATACAGGAAAAATGATGTAGGTAGTTAGGGTTAATTTTATATATAGAAGATGCCTTCACAGCTTTTCTTTCATACAAGCTCCACATGATCAAACAGGAACTACATGTAAAAACCCTGAAAGGGAATGTAAAATAAACATCCAGGGAGATTTTCTGAGAATGTGCAGCGTCCCATTTTCTGCAACTGTTTAGCTTTCCGACTGGTCTGCGCTGAGCTGAAAATATTACAAATGGTTGACCAAAACAATACTGAAATATCTTACCTGAACTTCCAATCAATCCGTTATGCATGTTGCATGGCTAAACGAGTCAGTGTTTGGTGCCAAATCATTCGCAGTAAAAAAAGGTGATAAAAATGTGATCGTGAAGCCATGAGACTTGCATGCTTTATCTCTTTTAAGAGTTTGAAAGCGCAAACAAAATATGAAGAAGGCCACTTTAACCGAACTAAACTCACTTTGTGAATTCATCATGGAGCTGGCCTGGATCGGCGAGGTAGAACTTCACCGTGAAGTGAAACAGAGTCTTCTTGGGGGCTGAAGAGACAAAAAAAGAAAACAGAATTAGAGACACTTCCATCCTCCAGAGAATTCAATAAAATTAGAATCACTTGTAGTCTCTGGAGCATTAAATTCTCCAACCTTTGGTGTATTTCCTTATTGCCATTCATAAGCACTAGCCAATCATATCGTCTGTTGAATGTCATGTGACATTCTAAATCTTGGACAAATTTCCAAGCACATGCAAATGCCCGCATGTGTGTCTTGTTCACGCAAAAGCAATTTGGTACCCAGTTTCCTGTGCAGACATGAAAAAGAAAGAATACATGTAGGTATCCACAAGGAATTTCCAGAGGAAAATGTCTCCACAAGGAAAAACGTGTAGAAAGTCTATGGGGGATTGGTTATAATATAGGAACAAAGGACAGAACAAAGCCAGGCCTCCACAGGGATATTATTTCAGAGTGTGCAAGTCAAATACAAATATGATTCAACACTGAGAAAGTTGTTTCAGACAAATGCAAGACAACTCCGGTCAGAGATACAATGTACATGCAGCAAATGCCTTGACGAGCAATTGTGTATGCAGTGCATTGTTATAATGCAACACTGCATTGTGCTCCACATGGGTAAAGTTGTCCAAGAACTCGCAAATGGCACAAAATACAGGGTGAGCTAAAAAAAAAAGCAATAAAAAAAAAAACACGAATCCCAAAATGTATCCATATTTGGTTTAAAAAACCCCACATTTTTAGAATTTAAAAGTTTGTACTGAATGGGTTATGATTTTATGCCTATACAGGACTTGCCTAAAATAAATTTCACATTATTCAACAAAGGGAGGAGAAAAACAAAACTGAAATGATCAAATTTTCAGATTCATCTCATCTAAAATATGAATTTCCCGTTCATCTGAATAATTCATTTCATCTGGTAATTTTCATCTGAAATTTTCCCAACGGCCAGGGAACTGCACATCCATGTACATCCTTTGCCCCTGATTAAGTCCTCGGTGCCATTTGAAATATTTTCAAACATAATTTGATTTCAACAAAGGAGATAACCCAGTATTGGGGTATACAGCCAGGCCCCTATCAGCATGTGTATAATCACAGCTCATGCAGTTTGAACTATTTATAAACAAAAAGTCACAGCTTGCTGGAGCAGCTGAGTGATAAAGCGACCGTAGCTTATTTTCCAGCCTCAGCTTATTTCACTACCCATCAATAAGTCATGTTTCCCTTGACGTCAACACTTCCACTAATCTGCAACATTATCCACATTTGGTTCAGATAGACTTGAACTTAGCTGGAAAAGTCGGGAAAGATGATGGGTAATGGCGGTTATTTAAAAAACAAAATTTGGTTGGAAAGTCGTTTTCCGGCCATGAAAGGCCAGGCTGATTCACGTCCCAGTGTTACCTTTTTGGAGGCCGCCTGGATAAAAAAAGAAAGAATTACCACAGAAAAATGATGTATAAAAAAACATAAATTTGTCAATCGGAAAATAAATACTTGAGAGTCAGAAGTTTTCAGTATAGACTTTGTCGGTCACTTTCCACATCACATAGTCGACCGTGCGATCTCTAAACACGTATTTGTGAGAGTCTATAGTGTCTCTCATTTTTCATATTAGTCTGATATGCATGTACATGTACAAGAAAATGAAATTATCAAGAAAAGTATTCAAGTAACAACTTGCAATTTTTTTACCCCACAAAAAACAAAAACTAAAATCAACAATGAAACTAACACTCCAGTTTTAAATCATATAAATCATCTCTATACATGTACATGTAGACTATCCTGTGGACTGCAGACCATACATTATGGTTTTTTTCATGATTGACATTTTCAGAAACCCAGAAACAACCCTTAACAAATTCTTGGAATGCCAATTTGCCAAACCACCAGGGGGCCCTGGGAAGATTGGGATGAAAGAACATCACCATACATGTACATGTACATCAACAATGCCCTTATCAGATATGGGAAGATTCTCAGTTGGACCAAGACAGAGGCTGGCCAATAGGGACAAGCTGCATTCTTAATTGGTCGTTTCCAACCCCATGCTGATATAGACAGTGCTAGGCATGATGGAATCATGGGAGGTCGGCGACAATCATGCCCATCATATTATCATGGCCAATTACAAAAAGAACCCGGAATTTTGAGAATGGGATGAAATCAAATACGTACAATGTGTATGTAAGCTGGAACAACGTTTCTAATTGCACAAAGTGAAAGATTTATTAAGTGGAATTTGAAAAGTGTTATTGTCAAAGCCATTTTAAGTAAGCCTCTTATTATTTAAAAGAATGTATGTATACTCTTTTAAGAGCGGCACAACACCAATCTGTGAAGACACGCACCTGCAACCTGTCTTGTTATTGGCTTCTCTAGGTCCAACCACACCTACAACACAGAGAAAGAGAAAAGAAAAAAGATGAGCCTTCCGACCCCAATGAAAAAACAATAAATGCCACAGCTACCTGGACCTTCTGAAAGAAACAATTTAATTACATGGCACAGAGAACAGATCGAGAGTTGAATCATAAATTGTTTGAAAGAGATCATAACCTTGTTCAAAGTAATCTTCAGGTAACAGAGAGTAGATTTATGAGTGCTTTGTTTAGACAACAAGGCACAGATACATGCCCAAACAAACACAGAAAGGGTAATTGGGATGTTATGGGGAGGGTGACCTACATGTAAGCGGACCTTTGGAATCTTCGAGGAGGTAACCAGAAACGTAAAATGATACTTTCATTTTTGTATTCCCGACACTCTTTCAAGACCATCCTACATGTCCTACATGTACATGTATGAAGGTATAGTTTTGCTGACACTTTTTATGGCTTTAACTACAAATGTATTATATTAATTCATCTTGCCTGCTTTGTTTTTCTTCTTCGGTATTGTTATACATGTACATTGTACTGTGTAAACATTATATATAAAAAAAAAAGTAGTTTTGAAATGAGTTTTATATATTATAAGTCAGTTAGTGAAGTAAGTCTATTGATGGGAACCAAACTTTCTTTTAGATGATCCACCGGGCACTGATGACTGACTTTATTTGTTTCATCTGGCACTTGTTCTGTTGTTCAATCTGTTTCCTATCAAATGTACATACCTACATCCTAAAAACTGAAATACATGTACAATGTACATGCAAATATAAATAACTTTTCATTGAATTCAATTTGTCAATTTGTTTTCACAAGTACTGGCCTTTGGGATTGTGCATGTAATGCAATGTACAATAGAACACCACTTCAACATCATGGGTCTGCAAATACAAATTTCAGTAGATGGGCATGTACCAGTACTGTACACAGAGCTATGAAATGGCATGTGCCCTATTAAACTTGACCCTGTCAATTATGGCTCAAGTTAGCAGATCACTCACTGGTCCCCTGCAGATGTGAAACATTCAATGCTGTAATGAGAGCTTAATAGGGTTTAAGCAGGAGTATTCGGTTTCTTAAATGTAGTGTACACGATTGGTAATCCTCCAATTTGTTTTTTACTGAATTATTTCGAAATACCTTACTAGACTGTAAGTTAACAGTAGTCTCAATCATCCTGTGAAATCATCGCACTACATTTGTAGGTGTGCTGTCATCAAGAAAAGTGGAAATTTATATCGTTTTCCAAAGATTTCCAGCTGGAAATTGTTGGAAAACTGCCCTGTAGCCTTCAGTCAAGGCACACGTGGCTACCCGGACGAGTGGCGCGCCCCGGACATGCTGGCATTCGGGGCGCGTCACGCATTCAGGTATCCACACACGCCTGACTAAAGCCTATCATCCGCCCGACGGTTAAAAACGAGCGCCGTTTTTCTCAGTTTTTTCCGCCATCCAACAACGCAAAACTTTGAACAGGTCAGTGGAACGATATTTCCTATAAAACACTAACCCACAAATCCGCCCATTTATGAAAATTGCAACAATGACCAATCATGTACAAAAATACACTACATTTTGTACATTTAATGGAACTAAAATTAGAGTATGGAACTTTAAGCAACATGTGTCACCCTATTTGTTTTTGTGGCTTTTTGTCTGAATACAGAAAGAATACTCCACATTTTACAGTTGTCTGAAATTCAGAGCAAACTGTTTATGTAAACTTTGCAGTGTTAAAAATGCACGTTTTACATTACAGTGGCTGTCTGCACTGGACTTTCAGCGACGTGAAACTGGCCACGTACATGTACAGTAACTCTTCCGCTGCGCGGTTGGCCCTGGACTTAATTTGGTCATGTTGACAACATCCAGTCTGTACGATTTACCAATGCTAACATGTACATACAATGTACATGTACATATGTATGTACAATGTACACATGTACATGTACACATGTACATGTACACATGTACACGTGTAGTATGTGACCCGCTCTGGAAAAAGGTATATTATGTCGCAAAATATGAAAAATGAGTTCCATGCATGTTTGGAAAGCCTGCAATGTAAGCTTTCATTTGGTACATGACAGAGCTCCAAAGCCCTTTCCGTTCTGGAGATATCGCGTTTTTGCATATTAATTAGTTCTATGGAGTTCAAATGACACAACAGAGAAAACAGGCTTTGAAATAGCTAGTTCTAATACAATGCAATGGAACAATGCACTCTAAAAAGGTAATTTTTTCACTTTATTTACTGAAATCAACATTGTTGTGCACCAAACCTGAAACTTTAGATATTTAAGATATAAAAAAATATATATATATTTGGACGAAAATTGTTACCTTCTCAACGTTGAAAGGGCCATTACACGTAAATGCATAGCGCGACATATATCACCTTTTTCTGGAGCGGGTCACATATGTGCAATGCCTTGTAAAATGAGCAAGGCACTAACAAACAGGGGGGGGGGGGAGGGAGGGGGAGAGGGGCGGGGGGGGGGGGGGGTAAATGCACCAAGGGCCTGTTTGGTGTGATAACAAGCTGCAGTAAGTAGGTTAGAGGAGGGATTAGCATATTGTATGTTGGGTTGATTATATTTGGGTTTGCAATTGGGTCAGTAAGCACTGGCTTAAGTACATGTGATTGCATACTGTGTGCATATTGGAGATACACACAGCTGCTTGTGATGCATGAGGTGAAAATGGTCTTGGGCGATATTGACATTGGACTAGAATAATTATTTTATATTTGTTGTGTAGCTGGTAGTACTGGAATTAAAGGCCAGTGGGTGCAGATTTCTTGGTTCTTTCCTTTTGGCAATTTCTTTATTAGGAAGGCTTATTTCACACTCAATATTTAAATCCTAGAATAATGCCGTTATTTGAATTGTACGGATAATGAATTGTACAATGTACAATGAATTGTACGGATGATAAACAGACAGTTCCTTCAAAATGGCAGACAAACGGCATCTATGGAGGCCGAATGATAACACAAACTGAAGCACTGTAAAGAGCCCCAGTTCTGTAAAAAAGTTTTCAAAAGTTTTCAAAATTGTCTATTTCATTTTTCAATTTTCTCCTCATACATTTCTTGTATTTATTTCTTTGCATGATGTAGTGTATAACATTAAAACAAAGGAAAATATTTGTATTTATTTTGTTGGGGGGGGGGGGGTGACGTATTGGTTGCTTTTAATTTCTTTTAATTTTCTTTTTTTTACATTTTTTTAAAAATGTTGCAGAACTTGCCACCCCCCCCCCCCCCCCCCCCCTCCCAACTACATGTACATGTAGATACACTTGTGCCACTCATGATATACATGCACAACAATTTATACGTTTCTAGTTTTCAAAAAAATAATACCGGTAGATGTTTTGTCTCTATAACATACGTGTACATGTAAACATGTTCTCTCATGGCCCTGAATACACATACATGTATAAGAGTTCAACCATTACTGTATACGGATTAATCAAATCATGACTAGCACACACAGCAACAGCTCCACCAATGGTTATTTATTTTGACATGGGGGTTACATACCGAGCTCAACAGAATGGAACACCTCATCCCAAGTCCAAATTGCACTTGTCCAATACTGTTAATAGCTTAATCCCTGTAACACACCCATGGCACAATCGAGCGTGACTGCGCTATGCAGTGGCCTACCATTTACGGAGGATTTACATGTATGAGCCAGGAAGTGTAATTAAATTGTGTTGGGCCTGAGACAAACTACTCCTCCCAAGAGATTTCTGGGCTGGAGAGGCTGGGCCCAGTTGTAAATGAGGCTTGTGCCTGTGGGCTGGTTTAATCAAGATTCTAATCAGGAAAACAGATACTGTACATTGTAAATGTACCATATCCATACATTACACTGTGGAAACCACTTTACTGTAAAAGCATACATACAAACATATGTACATGTCCATGAACTTGCAGTATACTTGCCCTACATATACGCTGAATAAATTTTAGGACGAAAAAATGTGGAATTTTAATGATTGCATAAATTGCAGATACTTTTGAAATGCATACTTTGTACACGTGTATGTATGATTATTGATTAACTGTAGGAGACATACATTGTATGTACAGAATCAAAATTATCAAAAGTTGTGCCTTATGCCTGCACTAAATGGCATCAATCTTTGTCTAGTATCCTGAAGGTAACACATTGAACACAGTTCTGATTAACACCTTGCGTATGGATGACGCCATATGGGGTCAAAAAGAAAGTGCCACCAGGCCGGATGACGCCGTTTGCCACCGTTTGTGCAGTTTCAATCCATTGTTGGATTATTGTTTATGTTACGCTTGACTGCACAAACACATTGTAGCGGTTTGCTTGGCTGCCAGAACCGCCGCGACACCCCAACGTCATTTCACAGAGCTGGGTTATGGCACATCATGAGAACTAGTTTGATCACACAAACTTGCTAACCCTTAAAGTGGCATTTCCAGTCCCCATGATGATTCCAGGGGCCAACTTCATGGAGCTACAATATGTAAAGTAAACAATTTTGTTAACCCCTTGAGTACGGTATTTTACGGGAGACGTCAGGGTGCTGCAGCGGCTCTAGCAGCCAAGCGAACCGCTACACAATAATCCAACAATGGATTGAAACTGCACAAACAGATGAGGCCAATGGCGTCATCCGGCCTGGTGGCACTGTTTTTTTTGCGCCAAATTCCGTCATCCGTACGCAAGGGGTTAAGCATAGAAAAGATTTGCTGAGCAAAAACAGTGTCACCAGCCAAAACACTGTGTGACATATATTGCATGTGGCTGGTTCTCAGTCGATTCAAGTTAACTTGAGAGGTAACATTTTCTGCTTATGAAGTCTACTAAAATGAGCATGGGCCCAATTTTATACAGCTGCTTTAAGCACAAAATAATGCTTAGCAAATTTTCCTGATCAGCTGAGAACCAATCATATTACATGTACATGTATACACATTACATACAATCTTGGCTGGTGACCAACTTTTCTGTGCTTCGCAAATTTGCGTCCTTAATTAACAGCTCCACCATATTGGGTTCAGATCTTACCAGTTTGTCTGTTTTGTTGAAATATTCCAAGCCAAAGTAGTCCATTTCAAGCAGGTTGAGATGGTTACAGCACTCCTTGAACAAATCCACAGCAAGGCATCCATTCTAAGGTAAGACAAACAAATAAGACAATAATATCTCAACACTGTGAAGATGGAATTTGTGTCGGGGATGATGTAATTTAAGAGAGATTTTTGCCCATGGCTTTGGATTTGAATCAGTGGTCAACGTGAATGGTTCAGATGCCTGTACCAGTAAACAGGAGGTTGCGGGTTCAACCTCCACCCAAGTAAGCTTGTAAATGTTGTTTCCATAGGTTCTCAGAAAGCACTGAGCAAGCAGTGTTAAACACGTCAGGAGCAAAAAGTCTTCTAATTTAACCTCTTGTGTCCGGCTGGTACATGTATGCCACGAATGGGCTGTGCAGCCAAGCGTAAATGCAAACAGTAGGCGCCACACTGAATAGAGTGTCCTATTCATCGCACTTAGAGCTCCCCTTTCGTGTGAATGAAAGCTTTGTTTGAAAAAGCTCCATCTATTCATTACACTCCCATTCAAGAACAATACAGTTGAAACATGAACGGATTCAGTAGAATGCGCGTATAGACGACAACTGGGTAGGTGACTTTTTTTAAACTGCAGCTATAGAGTACCTAAGTCTGACGTCAGTTGGCATGACAACTGGCTTGAAACAAATGAAGATTTCGACTGTTCCTTTACAGCCAGTCATGCAAACACAATGACACAAAATAACAAAAGTATTCTGGTTCCAACATTATTATACTTCGGTACTCTGGCCGTCGTCCATATTCAAGAGGTTGATATAAACACTATCTTTGAGCTGCCTATTGAGGGCGCCTTGTTGCCAAGAAACAAGGCCAGACAGAGTGCCGGCACTTACACTTTGTTTGTGCTGCGTATGTCTCAAGGTATGCATACCCTGTGCATGCGTGGCACAACGCAGACAAAACCAACTTTGGACTGACCATGCATCAAGCTGTACATTTTGTGCTGTTTGTTAAGGTTTGTGACAGAAAATCCCCCCATCATGAACACGACAAAAAATAGAAAAATAAAATCATGTTTTATTTTCTTATGTGTTTCCCGCAGTCCTCTTTGGGTCACACAGGAATCCTAATGTGAGGCAGCGGTGAGGTGGAGTAGGCAAGGTCGGGTTTGGAATAGCCTTTCAAACTCACAAGACGGTGTCTTTAACTGGGGAAAAAGGCTTTTTTAGAATGTCACTTAATTTCTCTACAACATGAGCATATGAACTAATGCTAACAAAATATCTACACCTTTCAACTGCAAATTTACAACGTGTGAGTCACTCACTGATCTCCATTAAAATCTGGATACATGTAGATCATTGGCCATTCAAGTTGACAACACCGTCCACCATCTTTCCACTCCACACGATGCACAAACAAATATGTAAAACTACACGTGTAGTACAGTGTACAAGCATGACGTAAACAGGCGCTAGGCTATACAGGAATGATTATTGATGCTCCACGAGTGGTAATATGGTGGCTGCTGGGGTCAGTTATTTGTTAATGTACAGTGCCAATGGCCATTGAGCATATCAAGATTTTAACGCACACAATGTACTGATTATCAGTGGAGTCAATTGTGGCCTGTGCTTTCTGACAAGAATTAATGCAGTTTTAAATACTTTTCCTTCAAGCCATGAATCTAATCAACATGTACCACAAAGACAATCAGATTGTAATTTGCGTGCATGGTAGCTGACTGTACTGTCTGATGTTAATGTGTTCTCCTGAACTGACAGGCCCATTTGTCAACAGCAATTAATGTAAACACCTGTAGCATATACTAGTCTCATTAGGCACACAATTTGTCAATGCTTTGATGTGACAATATATATATGTACTAGATACATCAGCCTTGTGACCCATGAAAGTCTCACAGGTCCACAGTGTACACAGGGCTGGACATGTGTACATACTGTAGGGAGTGTCAAGTACTGAATTATTCAAAGAGTTCTTTGGGGCCGTGAATCAGCAATCTCTGATATTTACTGCACCAGCTGGATAAAGTGTGAACAAGTTTTAACTAACTGTATCCGGTAAGGTTTCAAGCACCTTTTTACATGTGGCCTTGCGGAGATTATTAATACTGGCCTGTGACATGTTGTGACTACATGTAAATTCAGTACAATGTACCTGGAATCTTGCTTTAACAGGTTGAAAAATAATGTGCATATGAAAATGGAGACAATACTTACATGCTACATGTAATCACATGTATACAAAGAGTCAGAAATGTTGATGATATATTAATCCTAACTCCCTACATCATGTGTACAACCCGAATCCTCAAATATCCTCTGATTTCAAAGTGTTTAAGTTAGATTGTAATGGGGACTACTGCATGAATCCTGCAAAAATCCTCCAGGTTTTTTCGTAAACACCAAAGTTACTTCAATCCTCCGAAATCATCCAGCATCAGATTGGGCCTGATGACCTGGATCCTCCATTTTCCTCCAGAGGCAAAATCCTCTAATGCCCTCAATCCTGCAAAATCCTTTGATGCTTCAACTTCCAAAGACCCTCAACCCTCCAAATTCCTCCATTTGGAAAAGAGGATTTTTGAGGATTTGGGAAGGTTAAGGTTAATGACCGTGAAGTTGTGAACTTAAGCCAAGGATTGCTCTCAGAAGCTCCTGTCCAACAATAGCTATTAAAGACACTGAAGGCCATTTTTTAATGGATTTTTGGAATCACAAAGTTGGTCAAGTAGTGCAGGGGAAAAAAAGCACCCATCAATCCAAGATGGCGGCACCCATGTTAAAAAATAAAACCAAAAAATAATCTTGACTGAGAGTGGACAGGCTTACATTACACTCGTAGAAGAAACCTGGTTCCCAGCACCAATGTATCAACTGAGCAGGGCCGGAACTTGACATTCCTCCAAGAAATTATGCAAAAAAGTCTCTTGCCGCCAAAATATCCTGAATACCTGGTTTCCGTAGCAACGCCTGCGATCTTCAACATGACCCAGAACAGGTGTTAGGCATTTGGAGATCTAGTGATGGGCTGTGGAGATGGTGCTTTTCGTTTTTCGTACTGCATAAGATAGATTTCATCCAGAGGTTAATTCTTTTTAGAAGGGCAGCTTAAAATTTAGGCCGACCCTTGGAGGAAGTGACTTCCTCAAAATCAAGTTGCAGAGGTTTTTTCCAGACACTTTTTTTCTTGGTCTGCTCTTGATTTGGTAGAACAGCGAATGAGTAAAATAAACTCCTAATCTTCAGTTTACATTATGGAGAACAAGTCCAATATTGGGGCTGGGGTGGGGGTCAAATTAGGGCTACATTTTGCCTGTCAAATGTATTCATTGTACTTTGGGGAAAATAACTTTTTTGAACACACGTGCATACATGTATAATGTAGATCACCATTTTTTTGCAAAATTTGTCTTTTGAACATTTTCATGTACAATGTACAGTACTTGTATAAAAACATTTTTCCCAACCCAAGATCTTTTTGGTATTGATCAAATTGTAAAATCTACATACACATGTACAATGTACAATGATACACACAAGCGGGGCCTGAACGTTAGTGCACTGCATGTTAGAATTATGCAACATTTTCTGCAACAGAAAAAACCGGAAATGGCACTCTCTTGAAATTGACTGCGAAAGGGCCAAGAAACATGTTTTTCCGGAGTAACAGCCTCCAGTCCAAACACCAGCCATCTCTGGTTTCCAGTTATTAGCAAATTACAGTGTAGTGCTTGGGTTGTATCAGATGACAAGGAATATTTATCTAATAACCCTCATGATACATAAACAGTAGGAGAAGGGCCAGGGATGTGAACGCACAGTAGCTGTACCTACAATGTATGACAGTAGATTTTAATACGGTTTATATACAGTGACTCTATCATGAAGGCAGGAAATGTTTCTATATCAACAACACAGAGGAGTCTTTGGATCTCGCCTTTCAATTTGATATTTAAATACACTGTTAGTCATTAGATGGTCATATTCAGACCTTTTCACACAAGGCAAATCATTGAGGCAATGCAGGATTAAAGGCACACATTGCACTGAAATCACCCAAATTTAATCTCTTTGGTAAGTGACCTAACCTTTTTCCAAGGTCTGCTCACATTATGTCTGACACACCAAGTCAACCTCTAGAATGGTTTCAGTAAGACTCAAAAGGCCTTTTCACACTACGAAAAATCTCGGTGTTGGACCCGGATCCGACCCGTGTTAACTAGACTGACCTTTTCACACTGCAACATTTCAACACGGCACTGACCCGTGTAGAGCGCTCAACCCGGGTTGAAACTCAACCCTGCTCGGGAGGTGGGTTGAGAGCTCTCGACCCGTGTAGAGAAGTTGGACCCATGTTGGAAGTCGTAGTGTGAATGTCTCCGGGTTGAGTTTGACCCGTGTAACCGTGGATCGGAGTGTGCGTGCAGAGCACTAGGCTGTTCGATATGACGATATTTGCCGATGTTTCGGTATTATGTTGCTTTTTCAGTTTTTGCAGCGTTTATGGTTTCTCCAAAGTGTGTATACGTTAAGTGTGGATTAGTCTAGATTACCTTGCTCGAAATTATTTCCAATAAATTTGCGAGCATGCGTATTCCATCGTTAGTGTAGTCTTGGTCAAATGCGAACAACCGCACTGAACGCTACCATATTATTCCCAGTGTACAATGTACGTACATGCAGCTAACATTTTGCGAATTTCGTCTCGAGAAAAGGCTACTAAGACATGAGGGGGCCGGGGTTATTGCTCAATATGGGGAACCCCAAAAGTGCATCTGCGCGTGCGCGTTGCTTTGTTGTGAACAGCTAGCCTAGGCCGGTCGGTCAAGTACAAGTGCGCGTGCAGGCATGGAGGAATAAAACACCCTGGATACTTTAACCTCCGATATGTCGGAGAAAATGGGCCCCAAATCAGACAAAAGATCGACATGGAGTAAGGAGGAGGTGAATGCTATATTGGACTGACAGCTCCATCCAAAGCCAGCTCGATGGAACGACGAGAAATAATAAGGTTTTCGTCAAAATACGTGAAGCATTGATGGCTGCCGGGTTTCCAATTCGATCCGTAAATTCAGCAACGAACCTGCAGCATTGCTCATGCATGCGCACCACACACGTTAAACACGGTTCCTTCCTCCATGGTTCATGCTACTTTCATGAGATTCTTTTACTCCGATATGTCGGAGAAAATGGGCCCCAAATCAGACAAAAGACCGACATTTAGTGAGGAGGATTTGGGCTGACAGCTCCATCCAACTAAAGCCAGCTCGGCGGAATGACCAGAATGCAGTATGGGGGATTTTCCGATTCAAACCGGGTTGAATGGCCGGCCGTGTGTGTAGTGTGAAACGATCGCACAATACACGGGTCGAAACATTACACGTGTAGCAAAAATGCTGGCGCTGCGTTGAGTAGTGTGAAAAGGCAGCATAATTGACCCGTGTTGAAATTTTAAGAAGTCTACACGGGTCGGACCCGTGTCGGACCCTGTGTAGATTTCAACACGGGTCGAACGTACATAGTGTGAAAAGGCCTAAAGGTTACAACCCTGATCCACACCAGGGTTGGGATTTCTCCTATTGGGTTGAGACTCTCATCTGGTTTGAAAACAGTACTGTGGGATGAGTTCGCCCTGGGTTGAACTTAAAACAAAATGTGGAACACCGCAGGGTTGAAATATCAAGATTCAACCCTGGGCAGACCAGGAGTTTGTACGCAGCATAGGGAGGGTTTTACTTGGATTGCAACCAACCTTTCAGCATACATGTACATCAGTCCTTCGCCAATGCACTTGGCATGTACATGTATGGTACAGAGATCAATGGTTGAATCACTGTCCCTGGTCCAACAAGGTTTACCCACAGATCAGAATGGAGCTGGGATCCATTTCACAGGCCAGACAGAGATTGGCGCAACAGGATCCAGGGGTGTATCAACATTTTATTCCCATGGCGATATTGATAACATTGATGATACATGTACAGGGTGTACAATGTACCAGTGTGTCAGCCAGGAATACTTTTTGGCTTCTACTCATACAGCCCTTTCATGACCTTTTAACTCCCTCCCCAAAAACCCCACCCCCAATAGAACGATCCATTAAACACTGCCCCGTGATGTACATTATACATATAATTGAGTAATAACAATGGTTGGCACACACGTACATGTACATTGTTGGAATTGTCAGACTAAAGTCATGGCTGTGATTGGTCAATAGATACATGTACATATACAGGGACCAGGCTTAACAGATCAGTCTCACATATTTTTTTCCACCAAAAGAAGTAATAACCATTGCCTAGATGAACCTCATGAACAAACTATGGACTGAAGGGCTTATAATCCCTCCCTTGTTTACTGCAACCAAAAGAACAACAAGGGTAAATACCATTGCCCATCAGCCCTACACTTCCTAAAAAATAGCCTTCCACTTCAATCCAATGTACAGTGTATACATGTACGTGTACTCCGTTAAAATACTTTTTAAACCCAAAACAAGTAAACTGTAAATGTTCTTATCAATAATCAAGAACAGGGGCAATGATTTCATTTGTATTTAAACAAAAATTTCAAAATTAAATTTTGTGTCATTTTCTGATTGAAACTGAAAACGAACAGAAAATATTGTTGCCAAATTTGTTTCTCGGATGCAGTCCAAAATTGTATACATATATTCACAAGTGAGTAGTGACTGGAAGCTTGCCAAACACGTACGAGTGCATTGGAAAACACTACTGCATGAGACATGTACATCATCCCGCACAGGAAATTCTACATTTCCTTACAACACAACATAATACACCGATGGCAGCAAGGGGTAGGAATCCAATCTCACACACTGTGCAACGAGAAATCCAGGTACTTTCTACGGATATTCCAAGTACCAGATATACATTTTTTTTTTTAAATGTGTATGACCTGACGATAACCAAGAATTTGATTTTTGATGGCCCCTATTGACAGGACATTCTACTTTAGTCTTTTTAGTCAGTTGGGTCGATGAATTATCAAATTGCCTGTGTCACTGGCATTGACATTGAGGACTGTACATGTACATGTACATGTACTGTGTGCACAATAATGGCCACAATCATTGGTAATGTAATATCTTCAAATTATCAGCATACAAACACATGTGCGGGGGCGGGTGGATGGATTCTGTTGTGGAACAAATTTTATGTGCCTTTTGAACTGTGTAGAGCTTCTTGACATTTACAATGTGGAATTCAATTAATCAAATTGATGGGCAATCTGCAAGTGAGAAATTCGACGAGGGTGTGAAATTTTGAACCGACATTGCTATTTGTGTAGCGTGCCTCTACGTGTATTGAGTTCAAGTAGGCCAATCAACTAGAAGGCTGGATGAAAGTGATCAAAACACAATCCAATTTTTAAGGTGCAACGTCCATACTCTTGGCTGTAAAATTCAATTCCATGGATTTCCTCCAAATGAATAATGTAGGAAAAGTTTGAAAAACTATTCCTGAACGAAAACAAATGCTGAATGCACTTTGCAATCTATTTGGTCTTAACTTTACTTCTGCTGATTGCCCTATACATTAATGCTCCTATTGCAAATGTGTTACTTCAATTTCTTTGTGGAATGTCTCATTGCAAAGCTCATAACTTACAGGGTACAGGTCTAATGCTAATATAGCAATTCAATTTGAACATTGGTTTGTCTGGGTTCCACACCCAAAAAGCACAGACATACATTTGTACATGTACAGTGTAGCATCTTTAACTCTAAACCCTGCTAAATGCAACAGAATGCACCAGTGGTAAAAAGTTGTTGCAAGTTGTTGCATTTACATACATACGTGTACGTGTAGCAGTCAACACAAGTCTCCTAATCTGAAGCATTCTGTTGCAATTAGCAGGGTAGGCTTTTGGTATACCACTACATTTTGTACATATATGTACATTGTACATGTACATGTAGTTTACTACACAGTGCAACAGAATCCACCCTGCATTCTGTTGCATTTAACAGGGTACATGTAGGTACAATGTACTTACTTGGTACCAAGACTAGTGCATTTGAGTTCCTTGCACAATGCAACAGAATGCACTGAGTGTGTGCATTCTGTTGCATTTAGCAGGGTGCCTATAGAATACCCCAATTGGGGGTTTAATAAAATGTTTACTTATCCTCCAATCACACCCAAATCTGAGAAATGACTCACTAGCATTTATTTTTAGGTTCTTCTTGCATACATGTCCGTCACAGTGTCCAGAGTTTGGGAGAAAAAAGGTTTGTACAATGCTTGGCATCACAAAGAAACCTAAAATGTTAAAAGAATTATCAAAATGACCGATTACTGATTCTAGAAATGATTTACAGACCACCACTCATACAATGTACATGTATTCCATAATGGCCCATGCACAATATACAAGATGTGTACAATGTACACTGGTGAATACACTGCAAGCGAGTGGACTACATTTTTATTGGCTGACTACATTTGTACATACAATGTACATGTACACGTACTCTGAAAAAAACATCCTCTGGCCAGTGTCAAAGGTTGTATGTATTAGAAAGTGATATGAGCAAGTGATGATGAGCCTGGCATAGACTTTCATACACATGTACATGTACTTTTTGATGAGAAGAAAGTCCAGGATAACTTGCGTCTTTTTATAAAAAACAAAAAAAAAAAATGTACAATGTACATGTACATGTATGTACATCATACAAACACAATTGTATAAAAACGTAATGCACGAAGTACCAAAATAGAAACGTGCAAAGCCAGAATCTTGGGTACACCTGTTTTTGGTGTCTATAGTGAACAACATTTTGAAAAACAATGATGTAAACATTTATTTGTGTTTACACATGAATCCCCCAACCAGCTTTACATCAACTTACACTGTAGAATAAAAAATGCTCTCAGTTTGGCAAATCCTGATTTTGCAATCTTGAGCTATTCAACATTACTGTCACTTAATGGTGTATTTGTAACAAAAGGCCTGTTATTGCCACTGAGCATGGCTTCCCTTGTATCCAACACACAGCAGGTGACATGCCCAAAATCAACAACCACAATGGGTACCACTCATGTTTACAAAACACAAAAATGCCAGGGGCTTCTCCATGTACACAGTATATTCACAATGCCAGTGATTTCCCAAACCCTGACTATGCATCAGAGCTTGTCCAACACAAAGCCCAGCTCAAGTACATTATGTACACATGGTGCTACAATGAAATGGAAGGATATCCTGTCAAGCCATTGGTCACCCCCCTCCCCCTTCGGGCACCAGCTAGGCTGCTTTTGTTCAGGGGTGAGCCAGGGTTAAAACTTGGGTGCTGGGGAACGGCTGCAGATGCAAGTATTTGCATGCTGCACTTTGGCACACGGGAAAGTCCAAGAATAGGACATTCAGTAACCCTCTTCAAAGCAATGAAGATTGATTTCAGTGTTTCTAATTCTAATGTTGGGCATAGGACTGTCCATTTTCGAATAATTTAGTATTTGAATATTTGAAACTGCACTTATAGAAGGTCATTTGTCATTAAATATTCTTATTGCAGTCACGTTTGGGCAGGGAGCACAAATAAACAAATAATGTATACAAATCTGGACAAATCATTGGCTGTTCAAGTTGATGACACCATCCGCCATCTTTCCACTCCACGTGAAGTACAAATGTGTGTAAAACTAGTACAAGCATGGCGACTATTGTCCATACAGGCAGGCATGGTGGCCAATGAGCTACAAATGTATCCAGATTTTTATACACTGAGATCAAGTGATATAGGCATTTCTGACTGAATGAACATGTTTTGAACACAAAAAGTCTGGCAGAATGCACAAGAACATCCCAGATAGTCAAATGAGTCATGATCACTGTGAAAAGAAAGAGGAACTGATGATGTCAATCGAGGGGGTCAATACCCAACCGTGGCAACAGGATCGACCAATCATCACCCCCGTCTATGAATACCTGCATGAGTAATTGTGAGCCGGCTATTATGTGGACTGCAGGGAAGGAAAGCTTGAATTATACTGATTAGAAAGAGACGAAAACCCCAATTGTGAATAATTGATCATTCTAATCACGTTTTCTTTTGAAAACCTGGCCACCCGACAGAAATACAGCAAGCCTGAAAAAACCTGTATGCCAATTGATTGCCAATTTCCTCAAAACACTTTGTAATCCAAATACAAATGTATTACATGTACATAAAAAGAGACCCTGTACACGTACAAATGTGTGTAGCCCTTATGCACTACATTTAAACAAACAAAATCTATATTGAAATCACCCAATACAAGGCTAAAAGTATTATAAAGGACTGCGATCTGAGGTGGTAGGATTGGCAATATTTTGAACATGTACCACCCTTACGGTTTTCCTGGGCCCAAATCTAAAGAGGATACTGTACATGTACTTCTTCAACAGATTCCAGAGAAATATTTCAACCTACATGTACAGTACATGTATAGACCCATGGGGTAACTTCCACGTTGGTGAGACGTTGGTGTACACTATGTATGTTCGACCCGTGTCGAAATCTACACAGGTCCAACCCGTGTAGACTTAAAAAACAAATTTCAACACAGGTAAATTACGCTACCTTTTCACACTACTCAATGCAGTTACACGGGTCGAACTCAACCCAGAGTTTCAACCCGAGTTGAGCACTCTACACGGGTCAGTGCCGTGTTGAAAATATTGTAGTGTGAAAAGTCACCACGTGTCGGACCTGGGTACAACATGGAGATTTTCCGTAGTGTGAAAAGGCCCCAACTCAACTCCCCCTAAATTGCAGGATCTCAAATAACACGTACATTTGTACAAGTACAATAAAAATGCCAGAATGTTTCTCAACAAGTTTGATGACCTTTTTGAGCCGGATTTCCTCTGCAAGTCAAGATGACTTCCTGAAGATCATTGATGCCATTGATGGAGCCTTAATTACGGAAACTACACTGGCCTAGTTTGGCTAAAATTACTTTCAAAACAGTAAACAACATTTGGAAAGATGAACAAATTATTAATGTGCAACATACATGTACATATTTTGAAATGTCCACAACCCATTTGTACAATAGGCTTCTGCAATAACAATGCACATGCAGGTGTATCGTCTTTCGAGACAAAGAACCTTTTGAGAAATTCCAGCGCTCCATTTGGACAGCTTAAATTACGGGGTTTTGTCTCAACAACTTTTCACTTCATGTAAAAGTCTAATTTGGTAAACACAAAACTTTCTAAAGTCTTTTATCTCAGTTTTTTTTTGCTGTTATTTTTCATGTTTTTAGTTATTCTTCATGTACATGTATTGCCTTTTTTGAGGAGGAAAAGGGCGGAACTTTAAAACCAGAAATCTTTTTGTCTGGCCAATGGGGAAGATGTACTGCACAGTGCACAGGTACATTTTGTGTACATGTATTTAAAATGCATTGATGTGATCACCGAAAGACATCAATACACTGTACATGTACAATATACATTGTACAATGTACATGTAGGTGTGTAAAGTTCATGCAAAGCAAAAGCCCCATCTACATACATCATCAATCATCGACATGACATAGAAGTTCTAAGTGAAAGGCAATCTCCACCTTTATTTTAAGCAACGCCAAATGGGAAATACGTACATGTGTGTGCGTCATCACAGACATATCTCGGGGGTTAATAAAGAACCATTTCTGCTGTAGTTTATTTGTAAGCTCATCTATAGCAGTTTAGATCCAACATACAATGTATCTCCACTGCTTCAAGTATACATGTATGCGTATTGTTGTCAAACTTTTTCCATAACGTACAGATGTTACATGTACTTATTTTCTTTATGCCTTCGGTCCCTGTAAAATGTTCGTGAAAAATTTGTTTTTACAAGTGTTCTTTAGAAAGGAACAATAATGTGCAATTATTTTTTGTTCACAGTTTACACCGAACTTCGGGTAAATTTTGTATTTAACCCCTTGCCACCGGGTGGCGCCAGGGCACCAGGCCGGGTTATGCAGCCAGGCGAAACGGAAACAAGAGGCTTGTGCAGCCAAGCATAACGTACACAATACCCCAATAATGGATTAAAAATGCAAAAATTGGCGTGTATGGACGTCAACCGGCCAGGTGGCAATTTCAATCTGCACGTATTTGTGTCCACCGGTGGCAAGGGGTTAAACAAAGTTTTGAAATTTTTTTTAAGGTGTTTTTCTAAACTTTGCATGTACATGTACATGTACTGCGATGAGAAACAAGTGATCTTAAGAGACCTCTCTAGTTTGCCTCCTGTTTAAAATATATCGTTTCCTTCCTTGTCCTCTTAAAATATTTAAAACAATGCCTTGCAAACATCATTACAAATCCCTTACAAAGACAGAGGGGAAAAAATGAGAAACATACATGTATATGGCATACACAACACAAGTGTACACGTGCACTTTTTTCCTTTCCTCTTTTTTAGGCATGGGTACTAAGAATCATATGCTTACCTGCACATGTAACGTAATCACGGAATCGTCCAACATTTGGACTTTGTGCGGGGCTAGTTTGCTCCCCTTTCGCGCCGAGGCCTGAGCTGTGCTATCCCTCACCAGAGACGGGTGCTCTGAGTTTCGGTCCGCCGTACTGTAGGAGTGAGTCGGGGTACCAGTTGGCGTGTAGTTGTAGCCATAAGACAGTGAGGCCTCACGGTCATTCAGCTGGTCGTGGCTGCTGCCGGCGTAGGTATGGTTCCCTCCCGAGACCTGTGAGAGGGCGGCCAGGGAGTCGTTGCCACTCCCATAGTGGGGACCCTCAGGTATGACGTGGGTGTTCATATTGTGTGGGCGTAGGTTGTTGGGAAGCGTTACGAGGCACACACGTACGAATCCGACGGAGTCATTCAAGGTCAGAGTCCAACACTTGGCATCGTCTGCTGCTCAGTCCTTCCTAGGGGAGAAAAGAACAAGAAAAATTTAAATTCAAACTTTTTTAATTTTATTCAAATTTATTCACGCTGTTTACAGTGTTACTTTACAATATTTCGATGTGTAGATGTCTGCATTGCACCAGTCTTTGTTTGGGTGAAGTGTACATGTATGTACTTGCCCACCATTGTCACTGCATACAGCTATTATTGGGAAGAGTGGGATGCCGCGCTTCGCGTAAACCAAAAAACGGAAAACAAACTTACAGTACAAAAACTTTAAAATGTCAGGGTAACCAGACCTTTGTACTTTGATGATCAGCGCCCCCTAGTGTCATAATTATCTCAAGTCCCCACATTGATTCCCCTTTCGGGGGAGATTCGATCCGGATCAGACCTCGCAATGCTTGAGTGTAAACGCAATTGTGGATCAGACCTCGCAATTTGACAACCACATTCGGTATGCGGTTATAGGAAGTGGATTATAGGAAGCCCAAAAGTCCGCGAAAAAAAATACTGTTGAGGAGCTGCGCACACTGCGCTGGTCCCATCTGGAACCGCGTTGCACTGCAATCGAGTTATGTTTATTAGGAGGGAGTTAATCATGCATGCAGCCTTTAGAGTCAAATGGGATGGAGTTTAGGTAAAGAAAAAGGGGAAGTGCTTTTAGATGAGAAAATATCCCGTAATGACATGAATGAGAGTGAACAAAAAATGACAATGATGGAACAAAATCACAACCAAACGGCAAACATGTACATGTACGTTACGTTATTAGCCCACGAAAAATTACTGCAAGGTTGGCTACTGCACACACTCAATGACCTTCCTTCCGCTGTAAATGGTGGATCGAAGCAGGATCGGGATCGAATGTAAACACGGAACAATTTATTTGCGGTTAACCCCTTGCGTACGGATGATGCCATATGGCGCACAAAAAGTGCCACCAGGCCAGATGACGCCATTGTCCACAGGACAGAATGTGGGGTTGTCTAAGGGGTGCGGTTATGCAATACCGAGGGGAGGTACAAATACAAACAATGTACATGTGTGACCCGCTCTGCAAAAAGGGCACATATGTTGCAAAATTTGAAAATAGTGTTTTATATATAGCTGGAAAGGCCATTTTATAAGCTTTCATATGGTATATGTCTCAGGTCTGTAGCATTTTGCAATCACGAGATATTTGGAAATTTGCATGTTTGTTTTCAGGAATTTCTTTAAATGACTTAAGGAGAAACAAGCCATTTAAAAAAAAAAAAAAGCAAAGCAATAGATGGAAGCACTCGACAAAAACACATTCTTTTTCCAACTTTATTCACTGAAATCAAAGATTTTGGTCATGAAATTATGAATAATATAGGTACCCAAGATGCAAAAAATTCCCTCCCTTTAAAATCACTTGTTTGAAGAATGTTTTACCCTCTTCACATTGAACTGCCCATAACTCGTAAAAGCATACAGCGACTTATGTGCCCTTTTTGCAGAGCGGGTCAGATGTAGGCCAATTGTTTTGTTTTAGGTCTTATGCAATGTACACATTGTACATTATTCACATCTGTGAAAAGATCACTGAAAAACAAACATACATATTTTCTTTGTAATGATAAGCTTTAATAATGTACAGGTACACACGTATTGTAACAGATGGCCAAGCTTTCAACCTGTGACCCAACCCATTGTACTCAGTTGATTGTCAGTAGAGCACTTTATCACTGATGGGATAGAGCTTGACTAAAGTCACTCATGCATGTACCACAAAAACTGCTCTGGCATAGAATAAATAATAGATTACAGGTCAGGAGGTGTTCACAGGCCAATACAGACTGCACATTATCATGAGATTAATGGAAGAATCAGTCTTTATGGTAATTTTGGTTTGTTTGAAAGCATAGCAAAGCAGAAAGAAAACTACAGGTACATGTACATATACATTTGTACATACATGTACATGTACTGTACACCCACTGATAAACAAGCCCAACTTTTTCCTATTTTAAGGCCATGGGAAGTGAAGGACAAATATTGTAGACTGATTTATTATCCATCTGTTACACAAAGGCCAGAAATGCTGTTTGCCTACATTATGTACACAATGTAAGTGGTGTTTCCAAGGTAATGAAACTCCCACACATTTGTATCATAATGATCATGCCAATGCATTCAACACTTTATTCCAAGGAAAACCCCAGTCAAAAAAACAAAATAAAGTACATGTACACATGCTGCCCCACACAGTGAATAATGCAAGGGAGATGAGCAACAGCACATTCACCGAAGCCTCATTGTATGCAAATAAGCAGCTTGAGAAAGTTTTATCCACAACCATCTGCACATGTGTCATTTTTTTCTTCTTATCACATGGAAGAGTATACCGTTTACAATGTACATCATTAATTGAGCACCCACCATTATTTAGCAGGCAGCCACAACCCCTTAGACAACAGTACATTTTAAATACTACTTTTTGTCTACAAACATTTGGGCATTCTGCACAGAATTATATTTGAAATGATTGATTCTGCTGATACATAAACATGCAGGTCCAATGGCGTGGCTAACAAATTCATTACCCAATCACATTTACCTGAATATAATTTATTAACCCTAACTCCCGTAAGGTACATGTACCCTCAATCCTGCAAAATCTTCCAACTGCCTCCATGTAAACATTTGATACAGCCTCAATCCTCCAAGATCCTCCATTATTTCTTGAATTTGTTCACTGGAAGGGTGGCCACTGCCTCAATCCTGCAAAATCATACAGCGGTGCTGTATACGTGTATGGTGAGGCAGTGCCGGTGATATTCAGAAGCAGTGCGGATGATTTCAAGTACTTTTTGTATTATCCACATTGTAGGCCTAAATGTATGCATGGCTAACTCAGGCTAAGCATAAACAACCAAAGGAACAGCAGCTAGACAGTGTCCGTGACACAGTGCATCCTGCAAAATCAACAGATATATTTCCCCATACAGCCTCAATCCTCCATATTCCTCCATTTAGCAAAGAGGATTTTGGAGGATTGGGAAGGTTAGGGTTAAGGAATTGAAGTCAATAATGTGACATGTGAAATCCTAGACAAGGGACCTTTCCCTATGCTGGGGAAAAAAGTAACAATTTTCATAAAGTGGACTGAACTATTGTTACAAATCATTAAAATCATTCTTCAGTCATACATGTAGATGGTTATACTATCAATCGAGGATGTAGCCACACCCCGTAAGACAGAATCTACGAATCAAGCAAAGGCTCCCCCGTTTATGTAAAGGAATGCCAGAGTTGCCTTTTATTTAGTGGAACCCCAGAGATCATGTTCTGCTGCTGTCTGAGCTAAACTCATCTCTTAGAAAAAACCTGCAGGGTGGCACTTCCGAAGAGTGGAGTCACTGTGAGTCATGTTACCACCATGTGTGCAGGCGGCATTCTTGGACATGTTTGATGGTTTGACATGCATGAGCGCTACATGTACACGCAAGATGGGTCTAACTCACTGTGCTCACACAAGCTTTGCAATGAACAGCTGCCTCGTAGAGTTTGACTTTACTGTACAATGTATGTACACAAATGTAACGCATTCATTTTCAAAATGTCACTAGGGTTACAATGGCACCAGTCTAAGGCCCTAATCTACCTTACTGAATAGACTGTAGAACATTATATTCAAAATGTCAAATGAAGGTACATGTATACATGTACATATTATGTACTTGCTTCAATTTTGAGAGGAAACTTACATTTTGTACATTTGAAGATTAAAGGGGTACTATAGTGTACATAAGTATATGTAGTCTGATCCATGGATGTACATCTGTGTGGCATGCGCGGCTGTAATTGGTCAAATACATCAAGGGGCAAGGCTTAATGATCAGTGTATTCTCAGCACATTCAGTTGCTTTGTTTTTTTAAACAGAAATTTACAGTGACATTGTGTGGTTAAAAGAAGAGCCAGGGAACCTGAGGCAACTTGGATTACATGTAGTTCTTTGCAGAACCACACAACACATTTCCTTCCAAGTTTTTTTTTCCTTCTTTCAATTGGTCCACTCCAAATGTAAAGCCTTAATTTGCATTCCTGAATATTTTAATTACAGTTAAATATTTAAAAATCTGCAAATATCTCCCGAGTAATACCCACATTTTCAACAGTCAAAATGTCTGACATTCAGACCATCACTGAATGTACATGTACATGTACACTGCCGTCAGTCTACCATCACAAGGATTTAAGGAACAGGAACATTCCTCATTCTAACTTTAACATTTCCAGGAAAATGGTAGCTCGAAGGAACATCACACATATCCCAAATTCCTCTTTCAAATATTTGCTTAAGTCACAAATTTTATCGCAAATATTTGCTTTTAAGTCGCAAAATTTATTGCAAATTTTGTTCACGAATATTTGAACAAAACAATAGCGATGTCCTTTCAAGTCCACCATACGCGCATGGCGCGGCTGTGAAATATTGTGGTCTGTCCCCTTAGTGTTTTGGTTTGGCAATAAGAATCAATCGCTGGCATAATTGATGTGTACACAGCTAATTTGTGCATGCTTCGAGTTGCACAAAAAATTCCTCTTTTTTCAGGTTCAACTTGATCGTATTCTCATTTTGAGAGGATTAGTTTTTGCATATGAATGATTACTCCATCATGCTGGGCGAGTGTTTGCTTGATATGTTCAGGGAAGGGAAAATATTGGAACTTAAAAAAAACGGAAAGATTTTACTTTAATACCCCCCACCAAAATCAGTCGAGAACAGCAAAATTTTGGAAAATAACCAACCCTCCTTGATAACAACTGTCTAAACAAGTGGCACAACCTGTTATTTCAAGATTTATGTCAGCAAAATCTGTAAAAAATGAGGAAGAAATCAACATGAATGTGAACACTTTGGAGTGACTATTACATGTACATGGTGCCAAGAACTTCTAACACAGAAAACACAAACTTTCTTCCCCTATATTACACTAAAATGTCCCAACAAAATTCTCAAAATTAGGTTGTGCCAAGTGTTTATACAATTATGAACACAAATGGATGGCTATTTTCCAAGATTTGCTGTTTCTTGACCGATTTTGGTGGGGGTATTAAAGTAAAATCTTTCCAAAAAAACACACAAAAAACAAGGCTGTCAAAGTCATGTTTCCAGCTCTATAAATGGCGAGTCTCACATGTCACTGCGGGTGCCTCTCTGAATTGAACGGGAAATTTCACTTCTCATCTCAATCGTAGTACTTCAGGTGGCGTATCTAGTATTTTGATAATTGTTTTAAGGTTGAAATGTTATGTTTTTTGGAGGTCTTCAAACATATTTTGCAAATGACCAATCCATAGCGCACATTTGCCTTGGACCCGTACTATCGTCAGATCATGTCCAAATGTTAAAAAAGGCGATAAATGGGTCCAAGTTACTGGGAATACGCAATTGGTAGATCACGCAAAATCTGCACTGCACGATTGGCCGATGCTTGCACGAATGAAAAAAATCATTTGAAAGTTCGGCACAATCGACCGATTTTGCAGATCCACGGATTGCTCCCAACATACATGTATGTGTACAGGTAAATCATTACCTTTAGGAGACATCTTTTTTTTATGAGTTCTGTTTAAAACTGACTTTTGCAGATGACTTTACAACTACCAAAGTGACTTTTGCAGGCTAAAGCAGTCTTTTTTTCTTCAGATTAACTCATGTTTGTTGTAATTTTAAAACGCACTTTCAAAGAAAATGTGACTTTCCTACCTTTTTTTGCAGTCAGAGACGTTGCCGTTTTACCCCATAATTTCCCTCATAAATCAAAACCCTGCCCTCTTTCCACAAAATATAGCTTGCTCAAATTTAACATCAATTTAGTGAACTATTTAGATGATTCCAAGCACACAGAGTGACTCTTCCTGCCTGTATCATCGCAAAATATTGAGGTAGGCTAGTGCTGCCCCAGGTCTTATGTGGGGGTTTGGTCACATTTTTCGAGCCCCAGGGTTGGGATTTTTGTCACTAATTTTGCCATTGTTTCCACATCAGAAGTTCAAAACCATGAGGTGGGGGTGCCCCACCGTACCTACATGTATGTATGTCAGGGATTGTCACTAAAAGTGAGTGACAATCCCCGCATCTTGGGTGGGGTGGGAGAAGCAATAATAGGTGCATCAGATAATTGACCACTTGGTGGCTCGGTGATTCGTACTGCAAGGACATTTTAAGAAAATCACCAAATGACATTGAACAAGCGATCCGATTTCTATTCATGGTAGGCAGCAATTAGACTAAATTATGCCGATTGTATTGCAAAGGAGTTGTTTTCAACTGTGTGTTACCCCAGTGCAATTTTCATAAAGTTAACCCTGAAAACTTCTCAAAATGTGGTTTTGTGTAGACTGAGCCATATTTAAATCTATGCAAATTAGTGGGCGTATCCATTTCAATCATTCATTTAGAAATGCTTCAATGCTTCTCTGCATGTTGGGGCTGCGCGCTCGCACGTGGCTCGTGCCTCCTGCTGATAAGCTCTAAATAAATCAGCTGGTTCAAGCGGATTGACTGTTGGTATGTACACAATTCGCTGGTACCCGTCGATAGTCTAGTGGGCGGGCTGAACGCAACCTTGCCGTGAAAATAACCAGAAATATTAGAGCCAGCAGAACAAATATAACACAAAGGGGACACATAGCTGAATAAATAAATCCATCGATTGCCGTATTTAACATTGAGCAAGGAGAATAATTTCTACCCTCCCGTGGCTGAATTAAACGGAAGGATGGATTATTGTATCCTTTGCTTGGAATATTAATGCTCACCTGTGCCGACAAGCTACATGTATGTTTTAAAAAATCAGTACTCATTACAATGTCAGTATTCAGTCGCCCTGAAAGAAAAGTACGTCTGAAATAAAATATCCTGCACCCCTATAAATAGCCCTGAAACCTTATAAAGTGATTGACAGCTCAACTTTTGCGAGGTATACAAGTATTTATACATTGTAATACCATGTAACAAAATGTATATAATGGGTTCAGCTCCAGATTTCTTTTGTGTAGGGCGCCCTGGACTGCAAAGCCTGCGAAAATAAAACATAAAAAATATTCCATGCCAACCACACGTGGCATCTGGAGAGTACATTTATCCAGCGGGCACTGGGTGATGGAGAGATCGAAATATTGCACAAATCCAGCCATGTGGTGCTCGACTACCAGCATTTCAAAGTCATCCTGAATGTTTCATTAAAAATATTTAAAATCTTAAAAAGGGGAACAAGGGAAATTCTCTGGTCACATCGAACATACCGATTAATAACGTACAGTGGCCTACTTTTATTTTCTCATCTGACGAAATCTTGTGGTTAAAAACTCTAGAAGTTTTAGCGAACATTTGTTTTGGTTCGGGATCATTCTTTTAAAATGCTATATCAATTAAAACTCGCAGAAAAAAATATAAATAGGGGAGAAAACAATTTTTTCGGTTTAAAGTCCAAGTTTATAATAATGGACAAGCTGTCAGTGTCAGTAAATCTGCAATAAGATGCAAAATCTATTAAAACTTTCTAAATATCTAAAGTATACAATCAGCGTACTCTGCACTTCATTGTAATATTTAGTTTCATTTACATGCAAATTAGCCAGCCCAGCTCTGGCCATTTGAAGCAAAATCGACTACGAAAAAAATTAATATCGTCAGCCCTAAGCATGCTAAGGTAGGCCTAAGTTCCGAAACATAAACTGTCTCCTTCCTTCTCTTATATGGAACAGGGTCCTAAAGGTAAGGATTACCTACATTGTAAGTACATTGTATCCACTAACATCACTAACGTTAAACCTACTTTAACTTAACTTTAAAGGGTGGCTGCAATGAAATTGTACCAACAATTTAATTTTGTGATGTATAACTCTTTTACAATATAAGAAATGTGATTAAAATGTGTTTTCTGTGTTTCTGCCCATTTTTGGTGTTAAATTTTCCCGGAATAAAGTGCCCCCCTTTCTCTATTGTTCTCACGCCCCTAAATGCGTGACGTCATCTCGGGAACACAGAAACTCAGCAAGAGTAGTTTGATCAGTGTACGTTTGTGTACGTGTGGATGTATGCCGTTGTTGAGGGAACCAGCCACGCGCGATTAAATAGCTTTGGATGAAGGGACCAGGGAAACATTTCTCGTCGCGTTAAAATCTTCAAACAGAATCTTTTGGATCTGAATCTGACAATCAAGTGTCGATTTTAGACTTGTTGATTCAGACACTTCTTCGGAACATTATTGGGGCGAGGAAGAGGAGGATCTTGGAGCTCTTCCGTACATGTATGAGCCAGAAGGTGAGATTAACAGAGAAACTACTGAAGACTCCGAATCGGACTCCCGATGCGGAACGCGTGAAAGACTTGAAAACAACGATTGCTAGGCTAAATAACACTCTCCGAGTCCAAATACGACAGTATTTCAGTTCTACTGGAAAGAGGTGAAGACTGACACCATCCTTAGTCGTGTTGCTGAATCCAGCAGCAACACAACGACACGGTATTATTAGGCAGATTCATGAACATTTTAAGTTGCTTCAATACTTTTAAATGTTATATAACTGGAAAGAGTAAAAATGTAGAAATAAAATGAGGGGTCATTGGTCATGATAGGGTAACCCTATGCAAAGTTACGGAGTTTTGTTGATTTAATTTTTTGGTCATTTAGTGTACAATTTCAGGCTTAAAAGTTGTGACGCATCATGGAGCCAGAGGTATAGGACGCATTAAAAACAAATACATGTACCTGTGTACATGTATCAAGGAAACTTGCTCTCTGCATACGGTATCAATTGCCTCATTTTGTTTTCATCAATTTGTTAGGAATACAAAAATAATTTACAATGAAAAAACAACAATTATTTGCCAATAAATGATTAAATAAAACGAAAATATAAGCTTTTAACCCTAACAGTCCTGAATCCTCCAATTTTAATATGATTTTCCACACACCCTAGGGAGTTAGGGTTAGCATGAATCCCAAGCATCGACAGGAATACTACAGCGCGTGTTCGCGCTCACCGAATACGCAAACAACTGTTTTCCAATAGACTTTACATTCAGTCTTGAATTTACCGTAGTTCGTGCTACATACGTACATGTTCACGCACACACACGCACACACAAAAGCACACTGGATCATCACGGACTAGAACATATCTATGGAACGCAGTCTACGGAACGTAGTGAGAATTTAGTTGCACGTTGCTTCTACAGTGCCCGCGCAATGTGTAAATCGAATCGTTGTACTGCTTTGACAAATTCTCTATACGTCATGGCCCGTGTTCCGTCAAATAGTCCCACGCCATGTGCAGCTGGCTGGCGGACGTATACACGTACGGCGCAGTAAGTATCGTGCATCCTCTGAACTGACTTTTGTTTTTCGCGTTATAAATGCATGCATTATTGCACAAATCAACAAAACGAACAACAACATTATTTGGTTTGTCCTGTTTTTATAAAATTGCATTGGATATCAAATTCCACCCGTGCGTGATATACCCCGATCCTTCAAGTCAAATTGCCGATACCGACGAATTTTTTTGTATTTCGCCCCCGGTAATTTTTCGCGCAATTTGTTTCGCGCTATCCGTTACAGTTTTTGTCGAGTGACTGAATGTTTTTAAGATGAACACAATGTGGTGTATCCAATTACTGACACTAGAACATCGACATATTACCCCTTACAATGTATGTTAGAATTTTACCCTCAAAGTTAGACAAGGAAATCGTCAAAATTTACCAAAATTCAGCTGGCCGTATTTAAACAAGGAAAGTTCTTCTGTCGTTGATTTTTTTTTATCGACTGCAGAAATCCCTGATCAATAAAATGGCGACCAGAAAAACTTTGAAGCCTTATCACCGTAACCAGGAATAAGTAATTACTCCGCCTATGCGTTTTTCACGAGTACGGTCGGGAGTCGACGAACTTTCGGCCGGTCACTTGCGCGCGACAGAAAATCATTCCGCAAATAGCGCCGCCAACGATGGTTCGCGTGAATCTGCCTAGTATTATCGACGAAAAACATTCGCAAAACACTGAAAGCTTTCCGCGACGCAGCGAAAACACACGTGCATGTCAATGCAACGCACGCTCGGTGTACTATGGCCGACCATACCACAGCCAGGTTCCCGAGATGACGTCACATCGGCGTTACCACTTGATGGGCGGGGTTGACCCCCTCCCGCATTAAAAAATTATTTTCAAATGCTTACGCGAAATAAAAAAATACAAACAACACACAGTTGTGTTTAAAAAACTTTATTTCATCGATATACACAATAAAAATTGCATTGCAGCCACCCTTTAATTTTATTTTGTTTATTTTATTCAACGCGGGACTGGGAGGTCAACCTCAATGAAAATTTGTTGTATCGCCCAAATTAAGTTAACATATTTAGCATGTTTAGTATAGGATCATCTGTCATGTCTGTACACATTTTCTGTACAGATTTCCAGTTTTTCAAGTTAGTCAATTCCCAGTACTCAGTAGAGCCAGTCAAACTTTGCACCAGTTTTGCTCATGTCGGAAATGCACGCCTGTACATTCAACTCCACACTAGAATTTGTCCCGTACTGAAAACTCTGCCGAATGAATTTACGCACGTCAACTGGGAGTTCGATTACGCAAAACCCACTTTATTTCCAAAATACTGAACTTCATTTATAAAAAGCAACAAAACAATTAAATCTTTAATACTTACCTCATGCAGATCGTAATGAAGTACGAATTTCAGAGCTGAGTATAATGTCCAAATCGGTAAAAATTTTACCTCGACTCCATCTCAAAAAGTTCCATTCCCAGATCCATCGGCTTCGCACAGGATCAAAATAACGTATCGCGGTGGTACGCCCAAATGTAGCCCAAAATCATTTGTCGTGCAATCTGCCTCGAGTTACAAAGGAGCCCCATTAGGCGCGATACAGCCCAAAATGATTTACGTGCCAGTCTTACCAATTCGATTTTGCTGGTAGATCTTTTTATCTTACTCCCCCCTATGGGGTTCTTACTTGGGGTAAAACAGAATTTGTAAATGTCATAAATAAAACAATCAAATTATACACAAATAATCTGTTGAAATCTTATAAATGGTAAGAATTTTTTTCTATTAATGTATATTTTTTAATTATCGTTGAACGAAAATATAATCGTTTACGTAATGATGGTGCTTTCAAATCAAACAGCAAGTTAGAACTTGTAACATAGTATGGTGCTACATGTAGGCTGCCAGTTTTAGATGTTCGTTTTCATAAGGACTTCAAGGACCCACACACAGGTGAAGTTATATTTATTTTACGTACTGGTATTTTACGTGTTGTGTTGTGTGATGACATCGACAGTGGAGCTCGAGGTTATTAGAATATTAGGCCTACACTTAGCCAGTTTGTGGTTTTGCCATGAGCACATTAATGGCACCAGGGCACGGCACGGCAGGGTGCTTAATACCGTGTAGTACTAGTAGTATTGTGCTTGACCAAACCATTCCTCCATGACCAAACTATCTGCGAGAATGTTTAGATTCTGGTCGAGAAAACACTCGCCGTGGCGTGGGCTGGGAGTACAGTGTGGGTGGGGCGGGCCGGGAGTGTGGGTGGGGCGGGCCAGCCGGGAGTGTGGGTGGGGCGGGCCAGCCGGGAGTGTGGGTGGGGCGGGCCGGGAGTGTGGGTGGGGCGGGCCAGCAGGGGGGGGGGGGGGGGGGGGGGGGGGGGGTAGGTAGGGATGTCCAGGCCCGTTGCCAGCTCATCCCAGCATGGGGGGGGGGGGGTACTCCTAGAACTATGAGGTTCCTGACATGAACCTCATAGGAAGACGCCGATTTTTCCCATAGGCTAGTACAGCAAGAATAAGAACGTCATTTCCATGCAACACGAGTCTACATTTTTCGCCGTGAATTACTTCATGGCTGCCCCCCAAAAAAATAATATGCCGCATTTACCTCCTCACCTCGGTTGCGCCAAGTCAATTTTCGCCTGAAACGGGTCCAATTTGCGGGAAAAAAAGAAAACAAAATGCAGTCGTTCCGAAGCGATCACACATGCACACCATCGATTAAGCCGCACACACGAAGCTAGCTCCTGTAAGATATCCCAGCATGCATCCAGCCGGGTAATGTGCGGGGGGGCCGTGGGTCGGTCAAGTCATGATTATTCATCGAAAATTCGAAGCGCGGTACGGCAGGTAACTGCCGCGTGTCCGTTATATACCGTCTGCGACGACAGGCAATGCATGCAGACGGTATATAACGGACACGCGGCAGTTGCCTGCCGTACCGCGCTTCGAATTTTCGATGAATAATCATGACTTGACCGACCCACGGCCCCCCGCAAAACAGGAGCTTCGTGTGTGCGGCTTAATCGATGGTGTGCGTGTGTGATCGCTTCGGAACGACTGCATTTTTTATTTTTTTTTCCCGCAAATTGGACCCGTTTCAGGCGAAAATTGACTTGGCGCAACCGAGGTGAGGAGGTAAATGCGGCATATTATTTTTTTGGGGGGCAGCCATGAAGTAATTCACGGCGAAAAATGTAGACTCGTGTTGCATGGAAATGACGTTCTTATTCTTGCTGTACTAGCCTATGGGAAAAATCGGCGTCTTCCTATGAGGTTCATGTCAGGAACCTCATAGTTCTAGGAGTAGGGGTAGTCCGAGTAACTTGGACCCTTCATATCGCCTTTTTTAACATTTGGACATGATCTGGCGATAGTAGGGTCCAAGTCGATTGCACAATAGAGAATGGTCAAACACAAAATCCCCCCAAAAAACATCAGAATTCAACCTTACAACGGCCACCAAAATACTAGATACGCCACCACCTGACCAAGTGGAGTTCCGTGATCAGATAAATGTACCAAGGTTTACTTAACATCCAAATGAAAAGTGAAATTTTACCGTTTATTTCCCAGAGACCCCCGCAGAACATGTCTTTTCGCCGTTTTGAAGTTCAAAAAGTGACTCCTCCATCTTGCATGACGTACGTCACCCTGATGCGCAGCGCCCGCATGCACCGCCCGACAACCTGCCGGCGACTGCTTCGCGAGTGGTAAAACGGTCGCTGTACGTGTTCGTGTGTAGATCATAGAGTTATACATGTAGCATGTGTAGTATATTGATTCGAGGTTTCACGCGCGTCATGAGGTAGGAAATTCTTCACGAAACAGTCGCCGGCATAAACAGGTTGTCGCGCGGTGCATGCTAGTCTTGGTTCCAAGACGTCCTTAGCGCGGTGCGACGTACAGCGCGCACGGCATGGCAGCACCCTCTAGCTACACAAACACAAACTGGCGAGAGGGCGCTGTCGGCCGGCCGTGCGCGCTATACGTCGCACCGCTAAGAACGTCTTGGAACCTAGACTAGGTGCATGCGGGCGCTGCGCATCAGGGTGACGTACGTCATGCAAGATGGAGGAGTCACTTTTGAACTTCAAAACGGCGAAAAGACATGTTCTGCGGGGGTCTCTGGGAAATAAACGGTAAAATTTCACTTTTTATTTGGATGTTAAGTAAACCTTGGTACATTTATCTGATCACGGAACTCCACTTGGTCAGGTGGTGGCGTATCTAGTATTTTGGTGGCCGTTGTAAGGTTGAATTCTGATGTTTTTTGGGGGGATTTTGTGTTTGACCATTCTCTATTGTGCAATCGACTTGGACCCTACTATCGCCAGATCATGTCCAAATGTTAAAAAAGGCGATATGAAGGGTCCAAGTTACTCGGACTAGAGTAGGGGGGGGGGGGGGGAGCTAGGGGTCAGGTCACAAGAAAAAAACGACAACTGTGTATAATTTTGAGACATGTTGGGAAAAGAGAATTGAACATGTTTACCATGAATGATTATTACTATTTGTATTAGTTATAGGCCCCTACTAAAAAACAAAATACTAGTTTAAAAGTGCTTACTTCTTGCAAGTATTTGATTTTCTGATGGATTGGTTGACATTTTGGGTTTTTTTCACCTCATTTTCCACTGGTAAACAAATCCAGACGACCCTCCGCCCCCATTTTCTGTACAGATTTCCAGTTTTTCAAGTTAGTCAATTCCCAGTACTCAGTAGAGCCAGTCAAACTTTGCACCAGTTTTGCTCATGTCGGAAATGCACGCCTGTACATTCAACTCCACACTAGAATTTGTCCCGTACTGAAAACTCTGCCGAATGAATTTACGCACGTCAACTGGGAGTTCGATTACGCAAAACCCACTTTATTTCCAAAATACTGAACTTCATTTATAAAAAGCAACAAAACAATTAAATCTTTAATACTTACCTCATGCAGATCGTAATGAAGTACGAATTTCAGAGCTGAGTATAATGTCCAAATCGGTAAAAATTTTACCTCGACTCCATCTCAAAAAGTTCCATTCCCAGATCCATCGGCTTCGCACAGGATCAAAATAACGTATCGCGGTGGTACGCCCAAATGTAGCCCAAAATCATTTGTCGTGCAATCTGCCTCGAGTTACAAAGGAGCCCCATTAGGCGCGATACAGCCCAAAATGATTTACGTGCCAGTCTTACCAATTCGATTTTGCTGGTAGATCTTTTTATCTTACTCCCCCCTATGGGGTTCTTACTTGGGGTAAAACAGAATTTGTAAATGTCATAAATAAAACAATCAAATTATACACAAATAATCTGTTGAAATCTTATAAATGGTAAGAATTTTTTTCTATTAATGTATATTTTTTAATTATCGTTGAACGAAAATATAATCGTTTACGTAATGATGGTGCTTTCAAATCAAACAGCAAGTTAGAACTTGTAACATAGTATGGTGCTACATGTAGGCTGCCAGTTTTAGATGTTCGTTTTCATAAGGACTTCAAGGACCCACACACAGGTGAAGTTATATTTATTTTACGTACTGGTATTTTACGTGTTGTGTGTCTGGAGGATCATGAGCACTTCTTCTCCCTACCATTTACCTGTTTGTTTGTTCTAGGACTAATTCCTCCAACGTTTTCGTAGTATCGACTCTTTCTGTTTTTCGATTAGCCCACAGAGTCACTACAACCGACCACGATGCCTATTACAGCGTATAATTTCTACGCGAATATTTTCTAAATGTGGTAGCGTCACTTATTCGCTAATGGCGCAAAGGGCATAAATTTGCCGTACGCGCCAACCTGTCTACATCAACAACAACAACAACATTTACGTGTTGTGTTGTGTGATGACATCGACAGTGGAGCTCGAGGTTATTAGAATATTAGGCCTACACTTAGCCAGTTTGTGGTTTTGCCATGAGCACATTAATGGCACCAGGGCACGGCACGGCAGGGTGCTTAATACCGTGTAGTACTAGTAGTATTGTGCTTGACCAAACCATTCCTCCATGACCAAACTATCTGCGAGAATGTTTAGATTCTGGTCGAGAAAACACTCGCCGTGGCGTGGGCTGGGAGTACAGTGTGGGTGGGGCGGGCCGGTAGTGTGGGTGGGGCGGGCCGGGAGTGTGGGTGGGGCGGGCCAGCAGGGGGGGGGGGGGGGGGGGGGGGGGGGGGGTAGGTAGGGATGTCCAGGCCCGTTGCCAGCTCATCCCAGCATGGGGGGGGGGGGGGGGGGGAGCTAGGGGTCAGGTCACAAGAAAAAAACGACAACTGTGTATAATTTTGAGACATGTTGGGAAAAGAGAATTGAACATGTTTACCATGAATGATTATTACTATTTGTATTAGTTATAGGCCCCTACTAAAAAACAAAATACTAGTTTAAAAGTGCTTACTTCTTGCAAGTATTTGATTTTCTGATGGATTGGTTGACATTTTGGGTTTTTTTCACCTCATTTTCCACTGGTAAACAAATCCAGACGACCCTCCGCCCCCCCCCCCCCCCCCCAAAAAAAAAACGGGCAGGGATGCTAAAAATGTTTTTTTACTTCACCTTATTCAAGATTTGTGTCGGTAAAATCTGTAAACAATGAGGCAGAAATTGACATGTGAACACTTTCAGTAGGAGTCCACTGTTTTGGACCGTATGTCTGAACCCATGCAAAATCAGGGGTCTTCAAACAATGATAATTACTAAATTAGTAGTTTGAGTGGTCCAAAACTACGAAGTGAAGTATTATATGGAAAAAAGGTTTATCTGATTATTCATCTCCTTTAAAGGTAGTATACACGATTGGCTTTTGCTGCAATTTTGAGGGGGGGGGGGGGGGGGGGGAATCTCAGATTTATTACTGATGTGATTGGACAATATTACACAAGCTATGTAGTGTGTACACATGATTGTACCATGCATACGATTACGACTTTTACAAATTAAGTTATTAACATGCCTATTTTTTTTTTTTTTTTTCCCCCAGAAATTCTGAGACAAGATCAGGCCTCCTGTTGTACTAAAATCATCAGAAGATGGATGTTTTAAAGCCACGCATTATCAACATAGAAGGACGATGCTATCGTCTGAATCCAGTGCAGAGCCAGAGACCAGCAGAATGGGTGGAGCCAGATGAAGACGTGGAGGGGTGTGACTATAATGGTACGTGAGACCAAAGAACATTTTAGTGTGGATCCGAAGTGGAAGTTTGTGAAATAACTTTGTTTAAGGTCAAGTAAAAAAAATACCAGTTGATTGACTGGGTTTTTCAAAGAGGAGGATGAGGGCCTTTTTAATTGTTCTCACAAGTCAGAACTAGCAAACAGGACCGGTATGTCTGCTGCCACCAGCGTCTCAAAAGTCTTCCATTGACAGGTACGACAGGTACAAGAAGAGAACGATAAAGTTAAAATGGTAGAACCAAAATGAGGTCAGCTGCGGCAAGCTTTAAATGGTTTTCTTGTTTCAGAGTACCAGACAGAGGAAGGCTGTGATTTACTTGACCTAAAGCAGACGGACAAAGGCTACACCTTGACGATGGAGATACCAAGTAGCTTCTTTGGTTACATCATCGGGAAGCGGGGAGAGACAAAGAAGAGGATTGAACAAGAAACAAACACAAGAATACTCATCCCGAACAAGGGTCAGAAGGAAGATGAAATAGGTAGGGGGATGAGGAGTTTGGCAAATTTATGTTTTCTTTAGAAGCAATTTGTACAAATTCGGATCAGATTGTGGATTCCTGTGCAGTCTGCGTCATTGTTGTAGTTGAGTCTGGGTCAGAGTTTGAGGCAATGTCTGCAAAAAAGTCAAATTAAAACTCTCTCGAGTCCAAACCTGGAAAAACAGTTTTAAGTCTGGACTTCACTCAAGCCCTGGCTCCAGCCTATTTTTATTGTCTTATTGGTCTTAGATGCATGTCTGGTCTTGGCCAAGTCTGGACTCGCTAAGTTCAGGCATGATTTCAAAAATATGATATTAAATTAAAAGAGTACTTTGGAATCCAGCATCTGTGTGCAAGCTAGAGCTCTAGTCAAGCCCGGATTTTAGCTTGTTTGTTGAGTCTTGGAATCCTACATGTAGTTCTCCATGCGCCACTTTTTCACTGTTTTGGCATCAAACTCAAATCTGAAGAAAAAAATGTTGCAGAGTTATTTTAACTGTTGCCTTGGCATTGTCTCATTTTCTAGTCATTCGTGGTGAGCAGAGGTCGGGCATCGTCTCAGCCAAGACAAGAATCGATGTTATTGTTTCATCGGCAAGACAAAAGACACAGTTTACTCATTTCCTGACTATGCCTTTCAACAGTCAAGACACGCAGGAACGCTTCAAGGAGTTCAAAGAAGACGTTCTCAGAGGCAGTAAAGGGGTATAGGAGAATTCCACAATGATGAAATAGTATTCATAAGATGGATTTTGGACATTGTCGTAATTCACATCATGAAGGAAATACAGTACAGTACATTACAGTTGAAAAATGTAACGGGAATGGACATTTTGTGAAAGGAATTGTCAGTCTCAATGAGCAAAGTTGTATCACAAGTCACATCGCAAGACTGGTCTCAAGACAAGTCACAAGCCATTCAAATGAACTGTGAAAAAGACAAGCTATCCTGAAACTTTCAGGCTTGCCGCATGCCACGTACCCTTGTTTTCCTTAAAAATTCCCCGTACTTACCTTTTTTAATGAACTCTCCTTCAGTGTAGTCATGGATGAAATTTTCTTTTGAATGTCCACAGGATGAAGGTCTTGATGAAAGATTGTTCCAGAAACCAGCCAAGTTGCACCTCACCATCGGCACCATGGTTCTTTTGTCAACGAAAGAAGTGGTAAAGAGCTCATGGGGGGGAGGGGGGCGTGGGGGGATGTGGGATGGGGGATGGGGGGACAGCGGGACAGCCAATGACTAAGAACCACTTAAGCGACTTGAAGGTATAGCTTTGGTAATGATTACAAATAAAAACCGATTACATGTAGATTCAATCTGTAAGCTTACTGTTTATAAAGATGGTACCAGTATCGCCATCTGAAATGCTTTCATTTTCAAGGAAATTGTATCTGAAGACGTCCAAAAATGCTCTGGGTTATTTGGATTTCAACAATTAAAATAAGTACATTATAAACGTGAACAAACTCACTTGGACCTTTGACCATTGGGAAAAATTCTACTAAAATCGTAGTCAAGATTACGGAGTTGGCAAAAATAATGCTACCACCATCGTATTCTTGTTTGTCATTACATACCCGATGTGGAATGTTGTGTGTTACCATCAGTGATGATGCATGTTACAAATAATCAATTTTGGTTTTTCGAAAATTCATATTGTATCTTTTCCATTTGTTAGGCCCGGGCTCAAGAACTTCTAGAAAAATGTAAGGAGGAAATTATCAGGTATAAACTAAAACATGTCTGTAGTGAGTAAAAACCCAGATATTTTCAAATATTTAGAACTTGAAAAATTCTGCACTTTAATATAATTTGTTTAATGAAAGAAATCTGATTGATGATTTTGTGTCAGGCATTAACAGAATAATAAAAATTACAGAAAATATTTGGGTTTTGTTTTGTTTTATTCACCCTGTAAAATGTAGACCATTGTTCCAATGTTGAAAAATCTTGAGAAACTTTACGCCGTCTCAATCTTCTTCCTTACAGAATTATTGTTTACCTGTTCAGTTTTGAATAGTTCTACATGTGCATTGGATTGTATTTAGTATTTTCAATATTTTCTTATGTTGGGTCAAAATGCAAGAGTACACGTGTCTGAAAAAATGCACTCAAATATCAAATAGCTCACCTTATAAAGGTGTTTGTTTTTCTTGTCAAACCATTACAGGCCAATCATGAAAGAATCCTTTTTACTGGTCAAGCTAAAAGACTTGGAATACATGAATGATGACCCGGGGAAAGTTGACGTTCTCTACGCCAAGGCGGCACTCAAAGATGGATCAGACAAGTAAGTCACACTCTGATTATCGCTTAACATGAGAACGATAATTTGGCAACAAAAGTCAGAATACTTTGAATGCATCACGAGGGAAGATGTAAAGTACAAAGTGCTGAAAGGATAAAAGGGTCTAAAAGCATTTGGGAGCACAGAATTCAGTGTTCTGAACTAAAACCTTTCAATTACCTTATTCTTGCTTCAGAATCTGAGCATATGCAACAAAACTAGTCTTGTTAAAAATGTTGAGTTCACTAAACCACCAAGTCTCCATAAACAAAATTGACCTATTGTTCATGTGCACCCCCCCCCCCCCCCCCCCCCCCCCCCCCGACAACTCCTATGGAAATCTGTGCAGTAATGATTTGTTACTCTCAGATTTTGCAAGTTGCACATCAACCTATATATGTAGTTGGTGTAATTGAACAGTTTTCACAAACTGCCCGTTACTTTTTGCTTGTCCCGGATTTTGAGTACCCCACATCAAATTATTGTTGGATGATGTTTCGCAAACTGTACTCGTGCGTTTTACCGCGATAAAGTCAATTCAACTTTCTAAAATCAAAGAATCATTTTTATGAACAAACTGCAGACTGCAACTGATCTGTGATAGTCTTACCGACCGATTCATGGAGGCCGGCCTGATGCAGCAGGAATACGATAAGGTCAAGATTCACATCACCCTCATCAACACGCTCTTCAGGAGAGGGCAAGACGCAGATGATGGTTTGAAGAAGGGCAGGAAGGACGGTAGAGCAGAGAAAGTCAGGGAGGCGTTTGATGCCAGAAGAATACTTGAGGTTGGTTGTTGAAATATGCATGTCATTTTATTTATTTTTATTTAATTCTGGAGCACTGTGACCTCGTGTTATAGTGTACCATTGGGGGATACTACAGAATGTGGGTTCGATTCCAGCCAGGGGTCATGGTGCTTGTGTCCTTGAGCAAGATGCTTTGTCAGAAGTTGCTTCTCTTCACCCAGGAGTAAATGGGTACCTGTGAGGGCAGTGATGGTTATGTGTTTGATTAACCCATGTGCACACAGTCATGTAAACGGGTGCAATCGTGGACCTCCCATTGTTCCTCTTTTGTTTATACTCTAACTTTTTCGGAAGGCCTCCCATTGGTTTTGTACACGATTTTCAATCGTGGACGTTAGGTCAAACGTGGACCCCTTGTCTACGCTTAAATTCTTTTGTCCTAGGTCCACGATTGCCGGCATATACAAACTCACTTAACTTGCAGCCGGGGCTGTAGACTCCCCAGGAAGCTGAGAAGGTTTCAGGACGTTTTTTTTTTTTTTTTGACGTGTAGTATACAAAACAATGCAACATCACACAGCTTAACCTGTTGATGGCCATAGCTGCTGTTTGAGAAAGACCACCTGGTTGGTTGGTTGATGTCTATAGGTACATTCCCGTTTCAACTATATTGTTCTTGAATGGAAGTGTAATAAATAGATGGAGCTTTTTCAAACAAGCTTTCATTTACACGAAAGGGGGCTCCAAGTATGGTGCCTATTGTTTGCGTATACACTTGCCTGCACAGCCCGATCTTGGCATACCAGAAATAGCAGCTGGACGCAATGGGTTAAAATTGGTACGGGTTTCGTCCAACAACCTCAATTCATTTGGTCACTCCAGATAGACACCTTATGCTATAATTTGTACAGATGCTTTATTGTTGCTTTTTTGCTTGCTGTGAAACAATGTTGCCATTTGCGCTTCTTTTTTTCTCAGGACTTTGGAAACTACTCATTCGGGGACTGCCTAATCAATTCCATCCAGATATCACAGATTGGTTCCTACGGTGCAGATGGGTTTTACTTGCCGGCTGGCTCTGTGACATTACCGTGACAACCGCATCATCGCATACGTACATAGGACTATGTCATCACAGTAGCTTACCATAATTTGCCCAATCGGCAGAGTTCAGATTTGAGTCGAGCGTGCTAACTCTCGATTGTAGAAGGACCAGCCATGCACATGTACATTGTAATAGCGTGCATCAAAAAATATTCACAAATCAAAAACACTCTTTCCTGAAAAATTTAAAAAAATAGAAGTGTCTGTTGTTTACTTCACCCATAAGCACAGTTACTTTTTCGAGGCTTTCAATGGCAACTGACCTCTAATATGTAAATGAAATAGAATTCATAATTGTCAGACAGCTGGTTGCTAAAATTTTATTTCGGCACGAGTTACATCTATTCTTGAATAAATAGTTGTGTATTATTACACAACATGAGTGAAAATAAAAATTACATATAATTTACGTCCACATACTAATATACGTATAATATGGAATGGACTATATGTAAGTACTTACTAATAAAGTATATCTGCAACTAGTTTTGTATGCAGTGAGAGAATTCTAGCTTTAAAAAAAAATACAAAATCTTTGATTATTCTGTGCAGAAGCATAACAGGACAAGATTCTGAAAGGGAAACAATATGTGACATGAGTGGAAAGTTGCACTATGGCTTTCCGAGTTAAAAAATGTTACATTTGAAAAGCCCTATTCTATCATAACCCAAAGTTTTAGGGGGTTGATCGTAGGGTGTGCAGGTCACAAACTTTAAGCTTCATTTTCTCATTAATAAAATTATATATTTTGCTTCAAGCTAACAAGTAAAATTCTTTACAATTGCAACAACGCTTTCAATGACTTTGTCATGCATGAAGCTGATGTATAGAAACGTTTGACGTCTAAATTGGAATGCTACATCAATAATATTATATATTTTGCTTCAAGCTAACAAGTAAAATTCTTGATTAAATATGAATACAACTTTTAGAATCTTAAAAGTATCCATTCTGACATGGTCAACAAAACAACCGAATTGTATTTTTTAACTAATTGTAAACAATTTAGTGCCCCATAATTCAAGTACAAAAATGAACTACGAAAAAATAAATTAAAGCGTAGTTGGGGCTAGTGCTATTTAATGCCTAGCTGTAAAACTGTCCTACATGTACACTTTTACAATTGCAACAACGCTTTCAATGACTTTGTCATGCATAAAGCTGATGTATAGAAACGTTTGCCGTCTAAATGGGAATGCTACATCAATAAAATTATATATTTTGCTTCAAGCTAACAAGTAAAATTCTTGAATAAATATGAACACAACTTTTAGAATCCTAAAAATGTAAAAATATCCATTCTAACATGATGGTTAACAAAACAACCAAGTTGTATTTTTTTTTTACTGTAATTGTAAACAATTTAGTGCCCCATTTCAACTAATTACTCCAACCAAAATTTAAGAACAAAAATGAACTACGAAAAATTTTATCAGACTGCTAATTTGGCAAACATGAGAGACCTTTGTGACTAACGGCACCCCAAGTTTATTTTTAATAAAAAAAATTCTTTTATTTAGTTAACAGGGAAAAAAAGAAAGCCAATACCAAAAAGTAAATCTCGAAAATTGCTATTCATAAAGGTCCGCACATTAAATACTTCCACAAGTGTGTACATAACAGTGAGCACTATAGCTTTATGGTGTAAATTGCATTTTTGCAAGCGAATAAACGTTAGTGTGTTTTGTTTTTCAATGTACCCTGGTTTTCATTTTGAAAATTCCCCACAAATGGCATTCAAAAACTTTCTTTTTCATTATGTCAGGCTTTCAAGCAGACCCAGATGAAAAAGTAGCAGAATAGTAGGATCAAAATTTAAGAAAAAACAGGACAAAAGTAGGACTTTGGTGGGCTTTCAGGAGTAGTTTTCGTTGATACCGGTACTCGCCCATGTCCACAGACACTTGTTGTTCCATCCTCAACTACAATGCTTAAGCTCTTGGGTGCAGGAGTACTGCAAATACTTCCAAGCCCTTCATTGTGTGATACTTTATGAACAATATTCAATGAGATTTCATTTTTTGCAGTTGTGGGACCAAACAAGTAGGAAAAAGTAGGAATTACTAAGTAATATGTTAATTTGGGTACTTGATTTCATATCTGGAACAAATTCCTGACATTAGTGGTCAGATACTTATGGGTACCCAGTTTGGATGGACAGTCCTATGTACGGCTATGGCAAGTGGCAAGACATGTTTAAGTTCACAATTCCATCAAGTACAAACCGTCTCCCATTTATAATTCCAGTAAATTTATGCCATTAAGCCACAAACGAACCACTGACTAACAATTCAAAATGTTGCACCAGGATTATTTAAAAAAAAGGATGGTCATTAACTAGAAAATTTCATAGTACTATCATAAATTATCACCAATACAAATTGGGTCCAATAAGTGACATACACTATCCCCCACACTAAAAGGCCGCTTCATACTTCATGTGAAGGAATTTGACATCGTGAAACATTCAAGGTGAAGATTTCCATAAGTTGAAACGTGTTCAACTTTTGGGAGTTTGCAGCACGAATATTTGGTGCTGACATCATAAATTTGTTTCACCTTCACGTGAAGTATGAATCGGCCCTAATTAGGAGGGGTTTCACTCAAGGTAAAAATATAGTAAAGGAATACATAAAGCTTGGTCCTGTGACTGTCAATATGGAATGCAATACTAAATATAGGTTGGTCCTACTCCACTGACCTGACCTTTGACCTCAGCAGATGATGCAGCGGGGCCAATCAGCGCTGACAGGCTCATCTGTACAGGAAGTGAAACAAAAAAAGAATAATTCTCCCAAAAAAACCACACCTCCAAAGAGAAATGCCACCAATAAAAATTCAACATAAACCACACAAGAACATAACCAAGAGAAAAATTTAACAGGCTGTTCGCATGTACGGACTTGAAATATGAAAAAAACTATAGTCTTGTGAACACGGCTTTACACATACCTTGTGGAGCAGGGGGAGGGAAGTGGACTTCTATGTCATCCAAGCCCATCTTGATGGATACACCAGACACGCTGGTGATGGTGGAGTCCGTTTCCTCATCGTCATTGCGAGATGCCCGTGGTTTCTTCTCGCGCTTCTTAGAGCTTGTCGGCCGTGCCTGCTCCGCAAACACTATGGGAAGACAGAGGGGGAGGGGGGTTTGAGAGAACATTTGAATCCTGTTTACTGGTTCACAAAAACCAAACACAGGAAAGATGCTGTCGCAATTTACTTGAGACAGAAAAAACACATGGGGCTTTCTCCTACCCAAAAATGACTTTTTCTGATTCGGACCCTTTCTCAATGTGACTCACTGACAGTAAAAACAGGGCCATAATGCGTCACAACTTAATATTTGGGTTCAGTTTAAATGCAGAAAAACGTGATGTATCAGCTGAAAGCAAGCAGGATGGTCACTTGGCGTTTAATTTGGGAAAACCTCACTTTTTAAAATTGTTTGCAAGTTTGCCCCTAACAAGGCTAAAAGCCACTCGAGGAACGGAGCTACAAAAAGAAAAAGAATCAACAATGTAGAAGGTAGGAATTAATATTCCTCTTGAAGCAGGAAAGATTTTAAGAGGAAGGGAAACACGCAAAGTCTTTGTGGCCAGATAATCAAGTTTGTAATGGCTACATAATTCATCCATCGAAGTTCATTAGTTCTCCGTACTTACAGCCGTCAGGGAAGCCATCGACCGGAAAGCCAGACCCTGACGACTCCGTGCTTGAGACGGAGTCTCTTTTCCTCTTCTGAAGGGACTCTGAGGCTGCAACAGATAAAAGCAGCATAGGCTTGTACATCAATGGCTGCAATCTTGAAGAAGTAAATTTGTTTGATTTGAACCGACATGATTTTAATTTGAAACGGATGCCCAATACTTGGATGTAATCAAAAGTCTTAACAAAATGACTCCTTTGTACATGAACAATCTTTTCACACCACTTACAGTGATTCGTGAAACAAGGCAATTAACCCACATTGCACTGAAAATTCCGTCCGCCAAAAAAGAATGCCACACAAGTTTCGCTGTGAGTGGTGCCAGTATATGGAATAATCTGCCTTAACAATTAAGAACCATGAACTCCTATATTAGGTACATTTAAAATTGGAATACACAAAACCATCCATTAGTGATATTTCTAATATTTGTTATAAACTTGGTTGCCATGGTAATGTGGAACCAAATACCTGTACATAGTGCTACGCAGCATTCCACGTTTTATATTTCAATTCCACCGCTGCGAATTTTTAAGATCTATCTTCGTTATGGCCCGTTTGATTTCCACATTACATCTCCGTCAACATCTTTTGGACTACATGCCCGATTGGACACCATCTATCCTGTGCCTCCTGACAACGACTCTACTGACGCCCAGCGCCGTTCCTTAGAACAACGCATAACTTTCAACTTGGGAACGCGCTCCCCCGACGGCATCAACGTGGAATTCAACGCGTTCATTCCACCCAAGAACGCACCGCCATAACATCCCTGAGGAAGGTGCTCGTCACCGAAAGCTCGGACAACTTCATTACGTGAGCACTATAATAACTTAACTTTTCAACTTACTATATATATATATATATATAACAAATGTGGGGATGCTGCGTAGCACTGTAGAGCATAGAAAATATATATGGTAAAGGTGAAACAGTGCTCACCGGATAGTTTTACCCGAGCTTTCGGTGCAATGCACCTTCTTCAGGGGAATTATGGCTTGTTGTGATGAACCGCTGGTAGAACAAACGCGGTAAACTCCACGTTCATCCCGTCAGGATGGAGCGTGCCCAGTTGGAACATCACACGCTGTTCTAGAGATCGGCGCTGCGTATCCGACGATGCCGTGGAGACAACGCAGACGCTCATGTCCTTTGTGGAGTGTGATGGCGCGCTGAAGTGTTGGGCGACAGCCAGACCAGGTTGTTTCAGCCGAACGCTTCGGAGATGCTCCGTAAAACGGTTGGCCAGTCGGCGCTTGGTTTCGCCAATGTAGAGCATGCCACAGCGGGTACACGTGATGCAATATACAAGATTAGTAGTGGTGCATTTGAAGTGGCCCCGGATGTTGAAATGGCCACGGGGACCAGTGATGGAAGATGTACCATCAACGTGTGCGCAAGTTTTGCATCTTGGACGCTTGCAGGGAACAGTTTTGAAGGGGTCGTTGTCTACGGTACTAGCGATGCTGGGAAGAGTTGACCGCACAATATGGTTGCTGATGGAGCGGTCACGTCTGAATGAACAGAGGGGGTTGGTGGACTGGGTGAAGATGGTGCTGGTCGCTGGATCTTCCTGCAGCGTCTTGAAGTGCTTGAGAATGATATCCCTGGCAGCCATGTTGTGCGGGTGGTAGGTGAGGACTAGAGGGATACGATCTTGCTGCATTGTAGGGGTTTGCTTCATGGCGGCATTGCGGGTGACTGATGATACTCTGCGAAGAGCGGCATCAGTGACAGAAGGTGGGTATCCACGTTGTTGGAAGAACCCCTTCATTTCTTTACCTCGGTGAAGAAACTCAGCATCCTCGCTGCAAATTCGACGGAGACGGAGGAATTGGCTGTATATATACTTATTTGTGTAAATATTCTTATATTTGTGTAAATATTCATTTTTAATTATAAATGTATGCAGAGTCCCAATGGAAACCAGTTTTAAACTGTTTGGGCATACCCTGGGTAAAGAAATGTAATAAATAAATAAATAAATCAGGCCAACACAATAGCCAGCTTTGAAGCCACGCAATAGAAAACCAAACTGTCATATCGTACAGGATGATGTGCTTGACTCTGTCTCGCTGTGATCCGGGACGTCTAGTTTCGGCTTGTGTTGGTTGCATTGCTTCTCTGCTTCCTGTATGGAAAAACAGTTCCTCAAAATTTTAGGTGTAAAATAAAATTATAAATTGTGTGCCCTTCTGATAGAACATGCAAGTTGAGGTCTAAATCCAAGTAAATTTGATGAGATTATGGTACTTCCAGCAACCAGTAAAAGAGCTACAACGTACATGGCATCTTATTTTCTAATTTTGTTTCTGTTTGGGCCGAGCTGTTTCTGTCTCACCTAAGAAACTAAAATAATGTGAGGGAAAAAGTGAGGGGAAAAAGAGACATTTTAAATTATAATATTTCTGAACAATGAAAAAATCACACATCTAATTCTATTCAAAATTGTATCTGATATAAGCCTGTAAACAATTGTCCTACCTTGACAAAGAGGACCTTAACTTCCGATCAATGTATTATTCACATTGTTGTAGGGACAGACAGACTATAATAGTCTGTGGCTAGACTAGTCTGCGCTTGGTACTATGACGTTCGTGTACAAATTGGCAAAAAAGTAACACGAAGTTGCAAGACAATTATGACAAGCAAACTGACTGACCCTGAAGCGTTTCTTGTAGGCTGACAGTGCCACATCCTTGCCAAGGGTCGTCATCAGAAACTCAATCTTGTTCTTCAGCCTGGACCAGTCTATGCTGTGGGCCATCCCCCTCCTCCACAGCTCTTCCTCCATGATCAAAGCCTCGTCCAGGTACTTCCGGGCCTCCTTATAGTTACGGTTGGTCAGGTTGAGAGAGCCCACAAAGTAGATGCTTCGTGCCGTGGAGGGGTGAGTGCCCAGGAGTCGCTTGCGGCCTTCCATGGCCTTCTTTGCAATGGGGATGGCATCATCGTACCTGGAGGTGTGAAAAACAGAGTATGGGAAGACGGTTTTATATGCTGACTAGAATGACATAAAATACAGTTGATAAAAGTAAGGACCTTGTTGGTGGTAGACCCATATGAGACAGCTTTGCCAATTAATCCCACTGTCGGTACTCGTTGGATCAACTACATGATGCTTATCACTCTTCTTATGCTAAAAGTAGTAACAAAAGTTTAATACCGAAAACAGTCTACAATTATAGGAAAACTAGAGGATTACTTTTCCATCTCGTAGTAGCTCATGGCGATATTCTTGAGGGAGGTGCAGGTCTTGTCTGTCCCATCCATTCCCAGCAATCGTTCTTCCTGCAAGGCTTGTTTGTAGTAGACCACTGCTTGCTCATACTTCTCCATGTCATGCAGGCAAGTCCCTGTGTACACGAACCATGCAAAGAATTCACTTTTTAAATTGTTCAAAGTGAAAACCAAAACTGGCAGGAGCGAGACTTGAACCTGCGACCTCCAGAAAACCGTACTGATGCTCTACCAACTGAGCCCTACATGTTGGCGGTTTCAAGTTTTCTTGTCAGTTTCTCTTGTGGTTAGTTTGATGACTTTTTAATTCTTTTTTTGTAATGTTCTTTTAAAAAAAAATTCCTGAGGTAAAGCTACTAAAAATGCAAATTTAGTTCATGGAAATCAAAATATACTACAGTTGGTACAGCCTCCACTGGCAATGTTATAGAGTAATCAATTGGTTATAAATATGGTTTATTATATTCATAATCAAATTCAAGATTTTGCACCCAAGTTCATGAGGAACGTTGGTGATTCTAGGTGCTGCCTGTCCGGTCCTGTGGTCTTCCAGCAAATCTCCAATGCCTTCTTGTAGTATTCCATGGCTTTTTCCTTCTCACTCCGGATGTATGCCGGTGATAAGCCCGGGTCAATCAGCGCCTTGTCCTGCGTCGCCGCACCCAGAGAGTTGTATGCCCGTGCCGTCAGCAGATGATCCCCCAGGTATCGCTTGCGAATGTCCAGCGCCCTCTGGATCTGGGGGATGGCCATCTTCCAGTTGCGTTCGTTCAGGTAGACGTCACCACGGAAGTGGTAGCAGGTAGCCAGGCTGAGCTCGACGCTGACTAGCTGTTTCTCCTTGTCCAGACTCTCTAGTATGTCCTCGGCATCTTGCAGGATGGGCAGAAGCGTATCGGACTTGTGCCCGATTTGATTCAGCTGGTAAACCTGTGGTTTATGTTGAAGAAACACCTCCATCATTAGGGCTGTTCATTTTCGAATAATTAAGTATTCGATTATTCAAAACTAGGTTTGACCGAATATTTAAATATTCGATACTCGCTGATCAAGTTTTTCACACGTCAGCTGCAACTGCATGCTGCTTCGGTAAATAGTTGCACGCAAAGCACGTGCGGCGATCGATATTATGGACTGCCAGATTTGTTTACATGCGCCTGTTGTATCAAGATCATAACGGGTAAGCACCGGTACAACATTCCGATAAGAATTCTGTGTTTCTGCAATAATTATTAAGTGTCAAGGGTTTTATGGACAGAACCAATAAGTTACTGTCGACAAAAATGCTGCATATGACACTGCTAAGCACCGTATCTTTTCTATTAAATTGTCATCATAGTCATATCTGTACATGCATATATATCTTTTCCGAATATTCCAACCGGCAAAAAGGTATTCGAATATTCAGTTGACGACTGAATATTTGAATATTTGGTATATTCGGGACAGCCCTATCCATCATGAATATTTATCACCAACAAAATGGGCCTACAGGTTGCCTTAACTGTGCAGTGTACCATGGCGCTGTTTTGTTAAGTAGATCACCATGTTGTAACAGTGCGTGTATACTATCATGGCACACCGCAGGGTTCAAAGAGATATCTCACCGTAGATCTCAAATTAGAGGTATCGTAACCCCTGCTCCAAGCCCCATGGCAAAGTTCTCAAGTATTTGGGAACTTTTTCCTACACATAGCTTACCTCGTAGCATTTACTCTCGGCATACACCTGCATTTGGCCACATTCCCTCGCGGACTCTGCTCGCTCGCGGTAGAACGTGATGCGCTGATTGGTAAAGAGGAGCATCTCGACTACGATGTACATCCAAAAGATGGTGTCTGGAATGTGGTACTCCTTGGATGTTTTGATGATGTTCAGTGCCTGTTAGAAATGGCCAAAAAAACTACAAGCTTTCAGAGTACGCTGGCAAGCACTTGACTCACATTAATGTTGTGACATAACCCTCACAGATATTACATGTAATAGATGACTTCATTATAGAATGTCATGATCCATTTTTTTTATTTAAAGAATCAAAGGACTTTCCCAGAGCTACATGTAAACTTTGTACCTTAAGGTAGTTGGCAGAATCGTCCTGGAGGCGCGCCAAGGCCACCACTGACTTGACCTGAAGCATCTTGGCAATCTTCTTCATCCTCTTCCTGAAGTGATCCACAAACTGTACCTCTGCCTCCTTAAAGATCCTTTGCATGTCGCCGCCCGATTCCCGAACAAGCTGCTCCACGAAGCTCCGAAGAAGCAGGTGCAAGGAGTACCGGGTGCCACCCTCTTTCTTGGACTTGCTCTTCAATGAGGCTCCTCCATCATCATCTTCTTGCTTGCTCTCCAGAAGACTGCGGTACTTCAGAGCCTGCAGTACAGAGGTTGATGGTTTAGGACTGTGCCAATAATCAATTTTAATAGTTGGTATTACCATTAAAGGTAATATACAACATTTTCAGACATCAAAAAACAAAACTACTGAAATATTATGAAATACCTTACTTGACTGTCGGTAAATAACAGTCTCAAGCATCCTGTGAAATCGTGGCACCTGATGTGCTGTAATTTTTAAGAAAAGTGTAATTGTTTTATCAATTTCCAGTGATGTTTATGTTAAATCCAGCGATTGTCGGCCAACTATATCTATGTTGAATCCAGTGATGGTCGGCCAACCATGTCTATGTTGAATCAATCAAAGTATGAACATTGCCTTCAACAATGTTGTCAGGGGCCTGTTTCACAAAGCACTAAGACGCTTCTTTGTGGTCTTAAGATGCGTCTTAGTGGACAGGACTTAGTGCGGGTTTCACAAAGATCACTAAGTCGCGTACAGAACTTAGTCCACTCTCTACTAAGTAGCGTAACGGGACTTGGTCTACGTCTCGTCTGGACGAGACTTAGGAACTGATCTTAGTGTATTTCTAGTCAAGTGATCGATCTGGCGCCAATTTTGAAACTGCTAAATCTGTGCAAATAACGGTATCAACAAACGATCTCAACTAAAAAAATGGCCGCACTTCAAATGATCTTGGGCGAAAGAGTGGCTGCTGGACTACGCAGAGAGCGTATTTTCCGGGACCGAAGTTATCCTCTCGACAACTACAATGATGATATATCTCATTATACTGTGTAATTTACATGAAGGCATTAGCAAACTGTGTGGTTTATACACATCATTTCAAATGTGTTTACAGACGGTGCAAACTTACAGTAAAATTTAATATAATTAAAGTCGGACTACCTATTATCGCGGCAACTCTATTATCGCGGCATCGGAAATTGTTTACTTTTGCGTTGCCAATTAAAACTCCTTCGAGTGGCGGTTGTTATCCAGTTCATCAGGCATTAGGAATTTCTGCCAGTGGCGCACCCAGGATTTTAAATAATTTTGAAAAAGGGGGGGGGGGGGGTGATGGACTCTTTCGACATTGGTGGCGCCATTTACACCCCCATTGTACTACTCGGAAATAGGCCACATACATTTCACCACGGTCAATTCCTAGGAAGGAAAAAAAATCCTTGGGGGTGGGGGGCTATTAAAATGTTGTATCTGGACTTTTAATTATTTTTAATAAATATTTACGTTTCCCAAAACTTGTAAATTTATTTTGCCCTACCGTGTCTGCTAAAAGGTATAGGCCTACCGTCTATATTTTAACATAAATCTTTAATGGTGCTTTGTCCATGAAGATTCTATTGTCTGGTTCTCATTCTACAGCTGCAAACGCAAATTGACGCAGACCCGCGAAATCGTAAAAATCTTTACAGGATGAAAATAAGGACAGTGCGTTAAAAAGTGCGTTAAAAAATAATACGACGCACCGTGCGTGTAAAGTGAATGGCGGCCCCATCAGTCGTCAATCAGTAGACTTGTCTCAGTGAATGTTGTCCCCTTCCAGGGGGGGACGGGGTGTTAAATCATCCAGCAGGCCTAATCGTCTTTAATCAACTTGAACTTTACAGGGAAAATATCAGACTTTATTCAGGGGATGTTTTGGTAAAATATTAACTGTGAATACAAAAGTTGAGATTATTGTAAAAAACACTTCCTGCCTACCGCGATAAATAATACTCCGACTGAACGGCGAGCATGTCTATTTTCACAGGTATCGCACATGACCCAGGCTCATTCACGTATATAAAAATAATTCACTACGCGACTTAAACACGTCTTAGTGAAGAACGGTTTAGTGAGACAGAAATGTAAACAAGACTTGGTTAAGACGCGTCTTAGTGTAAGTCGCGTCTGAAGGGCACTAAGTCCTGTTTCACTAAGTCGAGTTTAGTGAAATAGGCCCCAGGTCTGCTAATGCTATATCATAAGTCAATATTGAAATGTGAATAGCCAATAGTACTGCCCAACCCGACGATGGTTTTTAGTGGCATTCGACTTATTAACATTCTCATGGAAAAATTGTGATATTTTTGTCAAAACTGTTGATCTCGCTACCTGCAAGTCCAGCTGCAGTTCCATCAGCTGCTTGCGCGAGTAGCCCAGGATGACCCGCGCCACCTCAATGGTGAATGACCCCGGAATGACGGCCAGCTTGATCAGGTTCCGTCGGTGGGTCTCCGGCAGCGACTCGATGGAGTTCTTCAGGCAGGGGCCGATCTGATCACTCAGGGCCAACCCCAGGTGACTCAAGGCCTTTGTGATGTGAAGAGCCTGTTCCCCGGACCCAGCGGAAAGATAGCGAATGAGGTCCTTGGGGTTGACAGTCTGGTCCTGGAGGCGACTGGCTACCACTTTGAGAGCCAGTGGGTTCTTGCCACAGAACAGAACCAATTCCTCTGCATCCTTGTTATCTGTGATGCAAGGATGACATAGTGAAAATGTTAGATCTCGGCCAGAGAACAGATTTTTATAAAAATTAAGTATACAAACAAGGACATCTATTCATAATTATCCATGCAAAATTTGATTCCAATTAAAACCAAAGGGGTAGGTAATGCATTATACCTGCAACACCATGTTCTGTGGACACACAGTTTCTATGTTAAAGGTCATTGAAGGTCATTTCTACATCAAGGCAGTTTTCACCCACTCTTGGAAAAAGCTTCAATCCACAAGAACAGTACCTAGAAATGTGCCTTACATATATATGCTAGGAAGGTTCAGCATGAAAAAAAAGTACTATGACACTATCACAAAACAAACTTGACTCTTTGAGGTTAGCCAATGCTCCTAACTAATGTCAGGAACCGGTTCCAGATTATGAAATTGAGCACCCATAACCGAATTAACATATTACTTATTAGTGATTTGTCAGACAATGAAAAAGAAAGTTTCTGAAATGTCATTTGTAGGGAATTTTCAAAATAAAAACTTTACAGATTGTTTGTGACACTTGCGAAAATGCAATTTACACCGTAGAGCTATATAGAGCTCACTGTATAGACTTGCATGTTGCTGCATTGATGCACCAATATAGTAGGACCTTTACGGGTACCTGGGTACCCGGGTACCTGGGTACCCGGGTACCTATTTTTGTTTTCAATCGAGTACCCGATTCCCATACTACCCTTAAAAGCACACCCCTAGTCTTTCTTGGAAGGCCTCTCACCAAGGTGAGCTTTCCCGGCGTGGTATTTCACCATCTCCACTGCACTCTCCATGGCCAGTTCGTGGTCTCCCCCCAGTCGCCAGTAGTCCATCGAGGTCTTCTTCTGACCAAGTTTCTCCACGCCGTAGCGGGTTGTGACCAGAAGCTTCAGTCTCGAGTTGGGCAGGTTGGTGATGTTCCCCAGCATCTCCGAGAATGCAGTGAAGGTCGGGTTTGGAGTGCTAACAGACCCCTCGTCGAGTGGATGGTCAGTGCTGTCTAGGACTAGCACCGCACCACCTAGATGTTGGAAAACATGAGGGTCAGTTTAACTCCTTCTGTCTGGCTGTTATTGATGGGGTGCTGGTAAGCCAAGAATGGGCTGTGCAGCCAAGCGTAAACGCAAACAATAGGCACCACACGGAATAGAGTGGTCCTATTCATTGCACTTGGAGCCCCCCTTTCGTGTGAATGAAAGCTTTGTTTGAAAAAGCTCCATCTATTCATTACACAATATAGTTGAAACATGAATGGATTGAGTATGTGCAGGAATGTGAGTATAGATAACAACTGGCCAGGTGGTCTTTTTCAAACCGCAGCTATGGCTGTCGTTCGTATTCAAGGGATTAATTAGCTAGCATTTCAAAAAGGAATGCATGAATATAGCACTGCAATTACCACAATAATAGATCCCAAGAAAATTAATGGGGGCATGCAGACCAGACACAGAGCACACATTATCCAAGCGTACATTATAACACGACCTGACCTGACCCGACCCGGACATAAATCGCAAGTACCGGTACGTCTCCATGGCACGTACAATGTATCCATAGTATCCCAGGTCAGGTCATGTCCTCATCGCTTGAAAGTTTCACGCATGAATATTCAAAACAGCACTTTTGGAAGCATTAAACTGAGGATTAGAGTAGGCCGGACACTGAGCGTGCACCGTTCCATCCAGCGCGAAGTTGCATGAACAGTGACTTGATCCGATGACATGAGCTGTTCTTTGAATCTTTGAATGTATGATTCCCAGGTCAGGTCTTGTCATCATACGTGTGCAAGCCAAGATCTTATGTGTAGCGGTCATCAACTACTCACCAAACTCTCACAGCTTGTGTGTGTTTCAACCTGTCACTTGATAGATTTTAATATATAGGGTAGTTTGGCTCCATTTTGGCACTGAGAGAGGGAGGGTTAATAATCTGCTTTATCAAAAAATGCTCCCTCAGAGTATCAGAAGTGAGTTTTCCCACTTACCATACTGTGTAGGGTCGTACGACCTGAAGCAGCTGTACATTATCTCTGGTTCGTAATCCCGACACTCCACTCCAAAGGCGTGCATGATGGCAAAGAAAATAGCCTCGATGGTGTCAAGCTCCCGAAGGTCAACGAAGATCATCTTGTGGAGCTGTCGAAGCCGGAAGCATGCCTCCTTGGCAAGGCGAGTCTTCCCAGTTCCAGACATTCCGCAGATAGACACCATGTGGATGTGCTCGTAGGTCTCATCCAAGACACTGACGACCTGATCCAGGATGTCTGCGTGGCCGAAGTAGGGCCCATCTACCGAGGATGCTTTGAGTTGGAGCTTTCTGGAGACGACCTGCCGCTCCCGTTCGTACTCGCTCAGAGCCTCCAGGATGTCGTGTCGCTCCAGCTGGATCAGGCACATCCGGAGCAGCTCTGTGTCCCCCTCGTGGATCAGGTTCCCTCGCTCCAGGGCTTCTAGGAGCTTTAGTCCATCACTGCCGATGGTGTCGTAGTCTGGGCCCAGCTGGTTGCGAAGCAGCATCTTGGCCTTATCCACGTCATCCTGGACGAGCATATCTGACATCCAGACCAAGAGCCAACGGAAGCGGAAGCGGGTGAGGTCCGAGTCATCCATCGTGAAGATGGAAACGCTGACCTAGGGAGTTCTGCACAAATAAACAAAATATAGATTCTCAATTTTTAACCAAACTGTACATTGATTTGATCCGTGATTTCAGGGATGTGCATTTCTTTTCTAACATTGCAACTCTCATCCTCAAAGTTTACCATCATCAAATGATCTTCAATTTTTAATAAACTTTGAAATGTCACTTCAATATGTGCCATTCTTAATTACAAGGGACCAGTCAGAAATCGCATTCCTCCGTTTTGAGCTTCAGTCAAAAATCCATTGAGGGTCAAAATGTTTGATTTATTGCTTAAAATGCTAGTTTATGTAAATTTAATTCACAGTATAAGTACTGTGTTTTATTTTTTTATTTTTATATTTTGGAACAATAAAATGTAAAAAAAAGAGATTTCAGATTAGTAAGGAATAAGGAGCAAACATTGCTCCTTTTTCCTTCCCATAATCCCTTATGACCATTGTGCGGACTCAGCCAGGCAGTATTTACGATAAGGTTTATCGGCGTAACGTAGGGCAATCATCACATGTTAAGACCAAATGTTACTTTAAATCTAGCCTACTTAAATAAAAATAACCATTTGATTAAAAACCTAAAACTTAATAAATCTTTTCAAAACAAAAATAAAATAAAACAAATCGGACAGCGCGGCATGGATTTGATCCAGGGTCCCTAACTATCAAAACCAATGCCGCCGTACCAATCGAGCTACCGAAGCGCTCTGTCTGGCAAGATGGGAAGTTGTAAATCTGATATACGTTCGCATATTGTGTTTTTACCATGCCGTAACAATAGCATTTGAAAGTCGCATTACGGCTGCCGTAAAAATAGCCACTGCGATAAACCTTTTCATCATTCTCAATGCATTGTGGGTTTGGAGGCCAAACAAACCACATGTAATTTATACACAAACCTATGGCACTGTAAACCAGTCTAAATATTAATTGATTCTATGCTAAATATTTGTCATGAGTTGAGCGATACCCTTTTCACATATCTTTGCATGGAACATAAGAAAATAAAACCAGAAAAATAAATTTTAAATGGCAATAAAAATAAAGGAAATAATTGGGGAATCCCTCTCAGGGTACCAGTTACTGATGAATGCAAATTTCTGGAATTAGAACAGCAATTATTAGCCAATCAGAAGAGGATTTTTGCAAGCATGACAACGAACATGTGACCAATGCGACCAATCACGTCCGTTCTAATGTGCTTGCTCTATCTCAATGCCAGTTACGGCTGATGCAGTTCCCATCATGCCCATGATGCTTTGAGAATGTCGAAAAGGTTTATTGTCAAATGTTGATGTGCATATGCGCAGTTGGAATACCGAACTGGTTTTAACTTAGCTTGAAAATTCCAGCTCTAGGCTCATGACATGTGAGATTCGCCATTGTCTCACCTACTCCTAGAACTATGAGGTTCCGACATGAACCTCATAGGAAGACGCTGATTTTTCCCATAGGCTAGTACAGCAAGAATAAGAACGTCATTCCCATGCAACACGTTTCTACATTTTTCGCCGTGAATTACTTCATGGCTGCCCCCCAAAATAATAATATGCCGCATTTACATCCTCACCTTGCTTGCGCCAAGTCAATTTTCGCCTGAAACGGGTCCAATTTGCGGGAAAAAAATGACAAAAATCTGCAGTCGTTCCGAAGCGATCACACACGCACACCATCGAGGAAGCCGCACACACGAAGCTCCTGTTTTGCGGGGGGCCGTGGGTCGGTCAAGTCATGATTATTCATCGAAAATTCGAAGCGCGGCACAGCAGGCAACTGCCGCGTGTCCGTTATATACCGTCTGCATGCATTGCCTGTCGTCGCAGATGGTATATAACGGACACGCGGCAGTTGCCTGCCGTACCGCGCTTCAAATTTTCGATGAATAATCATGACTTGACCGACCCACGCCCCCCCGCAAAACAGGAGCTTCGTGTGTGCGGCTTCCTCGATAGTGTGCGTGTGTGATCGCTTCGGAACGACTGCAGATTTTTGTCATTTTTTTCCCGCAAATTGGACCCGTTTCAGGCGAAAATTGACTTGGCGCAAGCAAGGTGAGGATGTAAATGCGGCATATTATTATTTTTGGGGGCAGCCATGAAGTAATTCACGGCGAAAAATGTAGAAACGTGTTGCATGGGAATGACGTTCTTATTCTTGCTGTACTGGCCTATGGGAAAAATCAGCGTCTTCCTATGAGGTTCATGTCGGAACCTCATAGTTTTAGGAGTATGTCTCACCATGGAGGTATAGTATTTTATAGGAAATATCGTTCCGTTTTGCGTTGTTGGATGGCGAAACAAAATGAGAGAAAAACAGCACTCGTTTTCAACCATCGGGCGGATGATAGCCTTTCGTCAATCAAGGTGCACGTGGCTACATGGACACATGACGCGCCCCGAATGCCAGCATGTCCGGGGCGCGACACTCGTCCGGGTAGCCACACGCGCCTTGACTATCTAAAGGCGACAGGGCAGTTTTCCAACGATTTCCAGCTGGAAGTCGTTGGAAAACGATATAAATTTTAACTTTTCTTGACAACGACAGCACACATGGTGCCATCATTTTTACAGGATGATTTAGCCTACTTACTAGTTACAGTTAGTCCGAGTAACTTGGACCCTTCATATCGCCTTTTTTAACATTTGGACATGATCTGGCGATAGTAGGGTCCAAGTCGATTGTGCGATAGAGAATGGCCAAACACAAAATCCCCCCAAAAAACATCAGAATTCAACCTTACAACGGCCACCAAAATACTAGATACGCCACCACCTGACCAAGTGGAGTTCCGTGATCAGATAAATGTACCAAGGTTTACTTAACATCCAAATCAAAAGTGAAATTTTACCGTTTATTTCCCAGAGACCCCCGCAGAACATGTCTTTTCGCCGTTTTGAAGTTCAAAAAGTGACTCCTCCATCTTGCATGACGTACGTCACCCTGATGCGCAGCGCCCGCATGCACCTAGTCTAGGTTCAAAGACGTTCTTAGCGGTGCGACGTATAGCGCGCACGGCCGGCCGACAGCGCCCTCTCGCCAAGGCGTGTGTTTGTGTTTGTGTAGCTAGAGGTGCTGCCATGCCGTGCGCGCTGTACGTCGCACCGCGCTAAGGACGTCTTAGAACCAAGACTAGCGAGCACCGCGCGACAACCTGTTTATGCCGGCGACTGTTTCGTGAAGAATTTCCTACCTCATGACGCGCGTGAAACCTCGAATCAATATACTACACATGCTACATGTAAACTCTATGATCTACACACGAACACGTACAGCGACCGTTTTACCACTCGCGAAACAGTCGCCGGCAGGTTGTCGGGCGGTGCATGCGGGCGCTGCGCATCAGGGTGACGTACGTCATGCAAGATGGAGGAGTCACTTTTTGAACTTCAAAACGGCGAAAAGACATGTTCTGCGGGGGTCTCTGGGAAATAAACGGTAAAATTTCACTTTTTATTTGGATGTTAAGTAAACCTTGGTACATTTATCTGATCACGGAACTCCACTTGGTCAGGTGGTGGCGTATCTAGTATTGTGGTGGCCGTTGTAAGGTTGAATTCTGATGTTTTTTGGGGGGATTTTGTGTTTGGCCATTCTCTATCGCACAATCGACTTGGACCCTACTATCGCCAGATCATGTCCAAATGTTAAAAAAGGCGATATGAAGGGTCCAAGTTACTCGGACTAAGTTACAGTACGGAAAGAGTTCCATATCCGGCCATCACTTGGAAAATAAGTGGAAAATAAGTGATCGCCGGATATGGAACCCTTTCCGTCCAGCATGTAGATAAATGTTCCTTCTAGCGTAATACTGCAAAGGTTTTGACTAAATCTACCTCAATCTTCATCCACTGAGTAATATAGAACCAACTTTTCAGCACGTCTGCACACAAAGGGCATGCATGCAGGGCGGCGCCATTTTGAAGAAAAAAATTGTGGTTCTGCACCAACTGTCAGTTGTTTACACTTTACATGAACTACACGTTGTTTATGGAGTTATCCTGCCCTATGTTGGCCGAACACGTTGTAATAATTTAATAAACAACCATGCTTTCGGTGAAAATCGGTTAAATTTAAATTAGGATTTTAAGGTGATTTTTGTTGGTTTTTTTCTCAATTTTTTTTTGCAGTTTACTTTATTTTTTTTTAGAATTTAAACAGGTCAGACGTGGAGGATCAGGAACGCCAATAAAACATGCATAAGTGAATTTAGCTTTTATGTAAGAAAAGTCTAAAGTTATGCCGCATACGCGCAGTAAGAGTTGGGTCACATCCATTTTGCACTAGCCGATATGCTAGGCGCGGATCCGGGGGGGGGGGGGGGGGGGGGGGGTTATTATTAGTTCGCTGCGATAATTATAGCCTATGTCCTTTACTTTATACTGTCTAATATTTAGTGCTAACCAACTAGTTTGACTGTGGTGCACAGTCATTTTTTTCTAGCCTGCACTATATAGTACACACTGATGAAGGCTTGCTTTCATTGAGCGGGAAATTGTTTAGTTCAATCTGGGGCGTGTTTTCGCGACTGTGACCAGAAACATGTTTGTGACGTAAAAACGATAACCAGGAACATGTTTACACAGGCGCGAGAAAACGCAGAACCAGAAACTGTCATTGACACCGATCTTGTAAACAACTTGGCGGAAGAGCGAGTAGTTGTGCAATAGTTTGAGTAGCAGGTGAATGACGTCGAAGAAGAGGAATGGTTGAAAAGAAAAAGACGTCGGTTAGACGATTAACATGCTTTACACACGATGGGCTGTGCCATGGTGGCTCTCGTACATAATTCACTAATTTTTGGGACGAATAAAAAATATCGTCTGCTTATTACGTTTCAGTATCTTCCGCCAAGAACCTGTGAACCGGCTCCAACCTTCGGTTCTCGTTTGGTCGAAACAATGACGTCACGCAACCGAAGGCGCCAAAACGCCCAACCAATGACCAAAGTGGAAACATGTTTCTGGTCACAGTCGCGAAAACACGCCCCAAATTGGTCAGACCGACCGGACGAGGTCACCATCTAGACTTAGAATTTTACAAGCTGGGGGGGGGGGGGGGGGGGGGGGGGGACTTTCACAACGTTGGTTACGCCATTTAACCTCTTTGCTTTGTTCTTACCCTTAAATGCAAAATAAGACCTTTACAGGGTTTTGCTTTTCTTTTCGCAAAATGTACATTTTAATTTGTAAAACTTGAATTCAATTTCGCGCTGATATTTTAGAACGACCTATATAAGGGGTTTCATTTTAGCAGAAACTAGCATTCGATTTCATTTTGTATCATTCAAATAAATAAATGTGCATAACGTTTCATTTAAACGATTACAAATACGTGATTAGCTATTCGGTTTGACGTATGCGTGGCCAATTATTAAGAATGTGCAATCTATTTCGCAGCAAATCGATTTGACATTGTGACACGGCCTGAATTCAATATTCTTTTTCATTTGTTATAATTTAAATTCTCAAATTCTGCATTCAATTTAAATAAAATAAAATATATAGGCCTATACAATTCATGACTTTGATTGATTAATTAATCAATCAATGTATTGTAGGCCTTATTGATCATTGATGTGTGTGTTCTTTTTTATTGTCGGTTCCTTGTCTTAATTGTATTTTTATGACTTTCTGTATTTCTTAAAGTTCTCTCTCATTTTATCAGTTCGGTTGTCTATCCGTCAATGACCTGTCTGCAGACATCGGGGGAGATTATTTCTGAGAATTCCAATGCTTGAACAGGCATGCGCGGGAAATCGGCTGCATATTTAGCGAAATAGATTGATGATAAATTAAAAGGAAAACAGGATTGCGGATGTGCATTCGAATTCGCGCTAAAATGAATTATCAATATACTAAATTTAGTGCACATTCGGGAAATCGCACGCTGATTTTTACGTCTGAATGCACCTTTATGGAAATATAATTATCAATTGTTAAATAGAAAACGGGATTGTGAACGTTCATTCTATTTCGCACGAAAAAGAATGCATCATTTACAAATTAATGTGCACATTTTCCGAAATCGTCCGGGAAAACCTATATTATAGGTTTTTCCGGCAAATTGCACCATGTTTTCGTTAATTTTAACGCCTGGCTCATTCAATTTAGATTGAAATTGAATGATCACGCAGATCGTCATTCGTCAATCAAAAATAATCATTCAAATTCACTATCCGAGCAGTCTATCGTCCTTTAGCTTCACTTGTGCCTGTAAAAGATGCATTCAAATTAAAAGTATCGAATTGTTCATTCAATTTCGTCTGGACCAGCAGAAAGGGTTGATCGGTCATTCATTTCTATTATAATGGGCAAACATATTCCATCTTTTTTCAAACATCTTTTTTTCTGCATATCGCATTTCTGCTTGTCCGCATATTCCTATAAAAGTCTGACGCCTTCAATCCGTATGGACACCTCTCTTTCTTAATTAAGTCGTCAAACAGATAAGATACTGATAAGGGGAGGTGTGATCGTCTGATGGAATCGGCCCAAGAAAACAGTGTTCCCGATGGTACAACCATTGCCAAACAAACATGCCCCGATGTCTTGCAAATAAAGAGATCGATGGGTGAATCAAAACGAAAAAGAACAGTAAACAAAGTTAAAGGATTCATAAACATGTCAACATACATCAGATGCCCCTAATTTGTTTGGTCAAACTTTGAAACAAACAAATAATGATCAACTTATCGTTACATCATCAACCCCTCATATCAGTTCACGTTACATTATTAATGTTACACAATTTTCCATTATAAATTTTACAAAAGTTTACAAAAATCTCAGAAGACAATAGGAAATATATGAATTAAAATATCTTATTAATTTGAATGATAATTTGATGAAAATGATTGCCCATAAACGAATAAGAAAAGAAACGCATGGTCATACGTCATATACGCACACCGACGTTCGCTAATTTGAATGCTTCAACCATCAAAGGATGTCACAAAACTCAGTGTAAGAATGCAACATCTTAAATGCACCAAAACGAAATAGAATGCTCCTAAACGAAAACAAACATCGAAACAAAATCGTGGGTGCTTAAAAATTAAAATTAAATGCCCAAACAGTGAAAAAGAAACCTTAATTTGATCACGTGTATAGGAAAACCTATATTAGACATACAAATCCTCAAAAAAATGTGTGTGTGTGGGGGGGGGGGGGGTGTGGAGGGTAGAGTTTTTCGGAAGGAGGGCGTTGCTCATAATCACGGCTGCCATTTTTAACCTAGATAGTATTGTGAAAGCTTCCATTCCTGATTCTTTATTGAACAGTTCCCGCAAAAAAAAAGGAAGAAGATTGATAAGAAAATAGATTGATAAAAATAGACAATCATTTTCGGAGAGGGGGGGGGGGGGGGGGGGGGGGGGGGGGTCAATGCGTCAATGTACATGCCCCATTTATTTCATTCTTCATCATATTTAAGTTAGAGTTCAACTTCACCAGTCTTAAACTCGATGACTGTCCTCATGTCTCAAAGATTCTGCTTCAACGGTAAATTGCGGGAAGTACCAATTTAGTGTCCATTTTACTAAAGTGATTTCCGCTGCAAAAATATTTGCAAAAATAATTAGATTTTTTCCCTCGTGCACAAAAAACAGGATGAGTTCCGTTTCCGGAATCATCACTTTGGTTCGGGATTGATCCCTAGAGTTTTCACTCCTTCTGTCGTTGTCAGTTCCGAAGTAGTCGATAACACGTCCGTAGATGTTGATGGAATCCGAGTAGTGGTAGCTATCTCTGTAGATATTTGTTTTTCAGTTACCGGACGTCGTGACGTAGGTGGCTCCGTCATGCTTCTCGTGAGAATCTGCGTTGTTTCGAGCACTTGCGTTGTTTCAAGAACTTGCGTTGTTTCAAAAACTTGCGTTGTTGTCGGTGGTTGTGATGTTGTGGCTGTCGTCAAGGTACCGGTAGTCGTTCTCGCCGTTGTTGTCACGGGTAGTGAGGGAATGACTGTTTCTAACTCCCCTCCTCTATCTTTCTTCTTGCATCTCTTCGAAGGTCTACGCTTTCTTCTCCTTCCATCGTCCCCACGACTGAATGAATTCCCCCCAGCGCGGCCCCAGGATCCGCGTCTCTTGTTGGCCCCCGGCCTACGGCTTCTGACTGGAATTTTGGCGTTGAGTTCTGAAATTTCCTCTTCGGACGAGCTGCTTTCAGAACACGACTCCTCCTCATCGTCACCTCCTTCGTCATCATTGATTCCATTCCCAGTTTGAGCCCTGGGGCGCCACCTGGAGACAGCTCTCCGTTTACCTCGGACTCTGGGGGCGCCCTTCTTTTTACTACCGGTATTCCACCACGACAACACCCCTCGTTTGTCGCGGTGCTGCACGGCGGACCACATAATGTCATTCTCTCCTTGTTCCTCCGCTGCAACTGCTCCCTCATCGTCTGTGTACAGCCAGGCATCGATTCCAGCTTGAATTTTAGACCGGTCGAGCTGAAGTGGTTGTCTGAAAAATCTTGTCAGAAATTGTCTTCCATCATCCACTTCCCGGATCAAGCTTCTAATGCCATTAGCACTCTGTTAAAAAAAGCACAACACAAGCCACACACTGTTAGGATAAGCCTGTAACCATAAAAAGATTTCCCAAATTAGTAAGCATTTTCAGGCTAAAGATAGCATATTTGGGTCATTTATATTTCTGCTTTTCACACTTTATTTCGGAATCGGAAATTGGCGTGCACTGTTTCATCCAGTATAGGCCGTTGTGGTTAAAACGACCCTAGAAATAAGAATTGAGTCACTCTACACACAGGAAGGCCATGACGCACATAATTTCAAGCGAGGGAATTTGTTCGGGTATTAAACAGCTGTTTAGTCGTGGTTCTTCTTACGAAACAATATCTGGCGTAGACGTGGTGTCTGGATTTGTTTATTTTATAAGAATGGTACGATTCTGTACGCAAAAAAAAGTTAACTAAATTTAAGTGGTGTAGTCACGTTCTGCTGGGGGGGGGGGGGGGGGGCATTTTCAATGGGGCAAGTGATTTTCCCCATATTTTCAGGATCAATTTTGTTAATCCTCGTAAAAAGAGGTCTCCAGATTTGATGGCCCGGCAAATAATTAGGGGGGGGGGGGGGGAGGGGGTGTTCAGTGCTTAACAGCAGCGCTTTCAAGGGCCTTAATTTCACATAAACTGAACGCATATCAATACACTGCAGATGACATGGCGTCTGCGGCCCTGTCCCCTGGACACATTTTCAAGATATCCCACATTTTCAGGGGCGGCAAAAGGGGAAAGAGCTCCGGGAATTATTGTTCCCCCTCCCCGAATACGCCACCGAGTATCCGCGGCACTTTGTCAATTTGAATCATATCGAATGTCTCAAGTAATTCTCGTTAATACCTCTTGCGCCGGCTTGTTTTAAGTTTAAAAGTGTGCGGAGCTTCTACACTGTTAGCACGGATGCCTTTTTATTTATATACTGCAGGACTGCAACAAATTAATAGCATTGTCCGTTTGATACTCTTAATTGTATATATCGATAATGTTTTATATAAAAGCATTGCTAGGTTTCCAGTAATATTAACCAAATCATATAGGCCCTATAGCAGATCAGAACCTTGGTCAGGGGACGGATCCGTTTTCCGTGGGGTAAAGCCCAACAGATTTATTTCTGTTTTTTTACTCTCATAAAAGGAAAAAACATGCGCGTTAGGGTGGGGGGAGGGTCTGGGGTTATTGTTTTACTCATACAAACTTTGGACAGGTTTGACTGAAAACGGTAAAACTTGAAACAGTCAAATCTAACTGCAGTTTGTAATTGTTATTAAGTGCAAATTAAAGAAAAATCGGGAATTATGACCCACACATTTTAACCTGTAAAAACAAGAGCCCTCCCCCCGATCCGCCCCGGCTGACATCATCTTGAAATATGCGACACGTCTATGTGCGCATAAACTTTAGCCTAGCACCCACCACCCACTCCACACCTATTTACCTACCATACCTATACTGTGGACATTCCTTTGTTTTCATGTAGGGCCTATAGTTAAGCAAAACGGAGGAAAAAAGGCAAATCTTTACTCGCTCTCTTTCAACCCGAAGTTTTGATCGTGATCCCGTTAAATGTTCTCCTTCATTTTGTGACAGATAACCCTTACCCCAAAATGCCTCTAAAGCTGCTTTTCAGAGAGGAAAACGTTCTGTGGACGTGGGCAAGTCAACAAACTGTTCACTCTTCCTACATCGTGTGGACATAATTCTTCACAGGTTCACAACTTTATGCAAGGTTAGAGCACTCAAACCAACAACAACAGGCAGCGGTTGAAGGAGTGACCATTCTTCTTCAAAGATTCAAGAGGCAAACCATGAGTAAATCCTTACCGTTTGGATGTCGATCTCTTCCTTGGCTATGACGGCACTGTCGCAAAGAACGACGAAGGCTAGTATCGCAAGGCCGAAGTCGACGCCAAGACGAGCCATACTTGCACGGGCCTTCTCCTCACAGCTCGCAGCAAAAGTACTGCGTGCTCGTCCCGCTGAAGGCTTCGTCAACTTCTGAGACAGCGGGTGACAAACTTTTCGTCTGCAGAGTTGATTGAAGAGTCAAATCCTGTAAGTCCTATGTGACGACTTAGACGCTCAAGATCCCAGCAGTGAATCTTCTCACTTATATGCCGGCTCTGACGTCAGCGAGATCACAAAGCGACAAAGTGACAACTAGATCTTCTTTTAGATTTAGCTGGATTTGTTAAAACTCCTAACATTCCACTATTAATAATGGTGCTGAAGACTTATTTCGTGAAATGTATACGGTCTTCGCAAAAGCTCACGCGTCAGCTAACATTTAACGCTATATTTTGGTAATTCGATCAATTTTCATGTGTACAGCTGTGGCATGTGCCAAAACATGTGCATCCGCTGTGCACGACATTAAGGAAATTTGGCAGTTTAACGGTTTTTATTGGGCAAGTCTCCAAACCTTCGATTCCGCGAAGGAAAAGAAGTACCGGTAGGCCTAGACCTTCTCATTCCGTGAAGCAACGACTGTTTAGTTTTTTATACTGATTTATTTTAACCAGCCGACATTGTTTTCATGAACCTATTATGAAATGAAAGTGTGTGACCCTGCTATGACCGTTGTATGAGTTCATTCAATATCTATAGGATATCCGTTTGCACTGCAAAATCAATTGTGAGTGCTTATGATATCCCGGTTTGGGATGTCCCTATTTGAGTCACAGACGATGACACTCGAAATTAAAAAGCATATAGTTTGTTGCACCGTGTGACGAGTAGAATTCTGCAACTGCAAATTCGAGAAAAACATGAGGGGATATGAGGGTCTCTACCCCCTCATATTCTGGCCATTTTCTCAAACGTTTACTGTTTTGTGTGACGCTAATATTTCGTTCAAAACATTTCACGCTAAGCTCCGAAATTATTTTAATCAATTATTAATAATCTTGCGCACACCCCAAAAAGGAAAGCGGTTTGCGCCAGATGGAAAGTTATACAAATTCTCGAAACTATTTACATTTAATTGATACGTACCAAATACAGGTGATGCATACTTTAGTTTATACTTGACGTCATCGTTGCGTCATGCTTCCTAAGTTTTAAAATCTGTCTCAGATGTTTCTTACTCCACCTGACAAGCCCAACGGAGGCGGAGAAGTCGGGGGGGGGGGGGGGGGGGGAGGGCAGGGGGCTATTTCTGTGTACACCGTCTATGGGCGCACAGTCAGTTACCGTAATCAAACGTATTCGATGACGCGTTCCGTGGCCATCTCCCCACCACCTCGGATCCCGTCCAAAGTCCAGGTACCATGTTACGGTTTTTATTCTTGTCTTTTCTATTAGTTTGGCCAAATTACAATGATGGCAAATAGGAGAAAATTCATTACAAAAAACACTGCTCAGTTGAAAGTGGCCAGTATACGTACAGTTTCTTTAATAAGTAAATTTCATGACTTTTTTCTTCACATCAGTATAATATTTCAATAACAGTGGTGTAAATCCGTACTGAAGTGGGGATTACCAACATTTCCCTTCGTTCCCCCACCCCCCGAAAATATATACAAAAATATATATATATATATATTAAACAAATTTCAATTACACTAACACATCCCCACGATATTGGGATGTATGTGTCTCTGAGTATGTGTGTTTACACACTTAGGCCTATGTGTATATGTGTGGGGTGGTGGGTGGTCCAATGGGAGATCTCATTGCCCCAAAAATGGAGTGGGGATGTTTCCCGTCCTACTGGATTTACACTCATTTCTGTATTAATAAAGCTCCCAATATTTGCGACCTATATTAGTCGCTTCTTTTGTTTGCTAACATTTCTGTGATTAATAAAAGTAACTCCTGCATAGTTCAAACGATTTCGGGTTGCCCAATCGTAGGTCGGGAAGTGACCATTTGAGTTGTAGATTTTGTCGTAGTGGACGTAGTTGTGGTTGGGATAGCAACGGAAGTTGTTGAACCTCCGACGTCTGTCTTTCCCGATGGTGTTGTATTCGATTCTTCGGTAATTGTATTCGGTAGTTCAGAAGGCGTGGTATTCGGTATTTCAGAAGGGATTGTGTTCGGGTTTTCCAAGGGTGTTGTGTTCGGGTTTTCCAAGGGTGTCGTGTTCGGGTTTTCCAAGGGTGTCGTGTTCGGGTTTTCCAAGGGTGTCGTGTTTGGGTTTTCCAAGGGTGTTGTGTTCGGGTTTTCCAAGGGTGTTGTGTTCGGGTTTTCCAAGGGTGTTGTGTTCGGGTTTTCCAATGGTGTGTTCGGGTTTTCTGATGGTGTGTTCGGGTTTTCAGATAAGGTGGTGGTTGGTTGGACAGCTGATGTTGCGTCTTGCCTTGCAGTTCCTGCAACTGTCGACATCGTCGATAACTCAGTCGCCGGAAGTGACGTAGTTGTCATGCGCGTCATCATCTCTGTCACTTCCGGTTTCCCGTCATCGCAGTAAGTCTTACTCCAGAACAGTTTGCAGCACAACTTGGCCCACCACGATGTCCTGCGGTGCTTATTTTGTTGACTGCCTGGCCACAAGTTTAACCAGTCATTCTTCCAGATTTTCCCCAACCGAAATTTGCCAGCGCGTCTGTTTGGGCTAGCCTGCCGTAGATCGGGTAGGATGGACCTCGCTCCGTCCTTTTTGTTTGTGTTTTTGTTTGAGTTTCTCCACAGTCCAGGGTTTATCTCGGAGAGATGGTTGTCAAGGAAGACGGGGCTTCGTTTAAACTTGAAGAAATTTTCGGAATTTGCAGTTCCAGCAAGAGACACGCCACCGTCTTTCTGTAGATATGATGTAAAAGTCATAAAAGGTTTAAAAAACGAATAATGTACACGAATTGAAAAGGAAACGTGAAGCACATAATGTTTGACTTTGTTGCCACAATAATGTGAACTATTAATTCGAACCATTAATTTGAAAAAGCAAGAAAACGTTTGTTGTTTATTTTCGATAAAAGGTATAAATATTGGAATATCTATATTTCCAACAATATTTACTAAACTATTAAATATATGCAACTCTTTATTAGAATGGAACTGGATGGATTCACTTATCTTTGTTTTGGGAGGGTGATAGCCCCACCCCCTTTTGAGTCCCCCTGTGGAACCAGGAGTTTCTTTTGTCGATCATTCTTTACTTTTAAGCCAGAAAATTATTTTGTCCAAACTAAAATATATATTGTATGACTCTTTCATTTTACATGGGCGAATAATACGACCATCTTTAGGCTATGTTTCTGAACAACAATAAAAATCCATCATTGAAGCGTAAGCACCGTTTATCTTGATAAGACATACCTTTTCGTGTGTAGAGGTAATCTTTGGTCCAGCTTTGCCCTCTGGTAAAGCAGCAGCTGCAGTGCAAAGAACAGCCAAGCAGCCGAAGGCAACAATCAAAGCTCTGAATCTTTTCATTATTCTTATCTTGCTGATATCCGTGTGGTTCGTGCCAAAATCCGAAGTCTGTTATAATAAGGACTTCCTCGTTTCTCTGGAACTGGTTGGTGTGGATTTATAAAGCTTTTTGAGGTGGAAATGGCAAGCCTTATATCCGGACGAGCCCCGAAATGCAATCATGTATGTGGTTCTGATTTGGCCAGAACCGGCAAGGAGGGAAAGGGGAAAAGTCAATCTATTAACCTGCAAAAAACGCTCCCCTTCCGTACGTGATGATCAGCAACATTCTAGTTTAGAATTTCCTGTCGAGATATGCAGTACTGCCATGTAGAAATGTAAACCCAAGGAGTATACTGGTCACGTGAAAAAAATACCCCGATGTTTCGGCCAGGATATTTTGACCGCCTTCACAAGAAAATGTAAACGGTTTCGGTGTCTGTGTGAATGAGTTAGCCGTCCCAAAGCCTTTAGAAATTTCCAGTTCTGCTGATTCCCATACTTCAGCTATTTACCATTGAAAATAATAATAATTGTTGTTAATATTGATGTTAACATAAGATACGGTACATTTCTCCAAGGTTACTGAACTTATTGAATTGTCAAAGAACACGACAGCATTTTCTTGTCAAATGGAAATTATTTTCTGTTGTTAATCTTGTCAGTATGTCACGACTGTATTGTCAATAACGCATAACAAAATGCAAATCTGGTCAACCTGACAAGACATTTGCTGGCCTTGTTTTCGCCAGTATAGCACACGATAAAATAATATATAGGAAGCAAGACCAACAATGAGAGCAATACCACTGAACTATAACTTAAACTCAGCAATTTTTAGCTTGATTTAATTTTATTACAAAGCCATTCAAAAGATCACAACTACATGTATACCATCTAATAAACAGGTAAATGTCGATCAAGGTCACTAAAATATTGAAGATGATGTGTCCGTGCTTTTTGGGAGTGGCACGCTGAAATTTAACTTTTCAAACTGAATTACCAATTTGTTAGCATTAGATATTGTAAATATTATAAACTTTCCAATGAGTCATTCCACAACCAAATTGCTTCATAATAAGTAACTGATCTCAAACGTTTCAAATTTAGAATCGGGAGCGGGACGCTTCCAAGTCTTACAGTTTTATTGTACATGTATAGGGCAACCTTTGTGCGTAGCACATCAGACAATATTCTGGGAAGACCAAATAGAGTGCAAAGTGTAGTGCTTGCATTTCGTTGCAAACAAAATCGGGTTTCTTCAATTGGGGAAATCCATTGAATTAAAAATGTTCAGTCAGTGCACGGATCGACATAGGCTAGCAGCTTTAATCATACATCTAATTAAAAGGGAAACAAATATTATATTATTCTCGGCATTGCCATTAAACTCCATTGAAAAAGAGGGGCAATGGCATGCATAGCTAAACCTACGTCTGATAATATCACTGCGTCAGTGCGTCTGAAAAAAATCAATAATTTGACAGACGCGACACGGCGGCCATGGCGTAAAGTAAGCCTATTTCACTGGGCATAGCCAACTTAAAGTAAGATTTATACGGATCATGACAGCGGTGCAATATGCCCAGTGAATTATTTAGTTCCCCATAGGGAGCCAACGCGAAATCCCTTTTTTGTAATTGGACCGACTGGGTACACTGAAACGGACAATTGGCAGCTTTAGGCATCAGCGATATGATTCTTTTTCGAATGCTCGCTGGAATTGACCGAATAATGGTAAACCTTGAGACGCTTTTACTTACGGTTTGCTAATTTCCCCCGGGTCTCAATCATCGGCCAATTTCATTGAGCTGACATTAAGTACAAAATGAAGTCTTCCTTGTTAAAATCAGGATTACCGACCTAATTTCCCGGTGATGTATGGTGTCTGTGACTGATGTTATAGTTGTTTGCATAGCATGAAAATCACATGGAGGTTTGGCTGGAAACCTGGTTTTACTTAAGACTTCTGTGCTAAGCAAATGTTAGCATTTCCATGAAACTGGCGCCGTCAGAGTGGTCGTCGAATTTCTTTTGTTCACTTTTTCCACTAATGTCAAAGCATTTGATCTTTCTGTGGACTCGAGTTGATTTTTTTCTTTTAGAAGAGAAGAGCACTACAAGTATTTTGTATGCAAGTTACCGCCCCCCATCAAGGCTGAAAGCCAATGGAGGTGCAGAGCTAAATAAATGAAAAAGAATTAAAGATGCAACAGGTATGAAGTATGATTCCTCTTCAAGCAAAGACCGTAAGATGAAGGGAAACATGCACCAGGCGAAGAAATTCATTAAGATACAGATCGAGGGGAAAGCTATTGGCATAGCTGTTCGTTTCCCCCACTTTTTGACCAGGGAGGCAAATGGGCCATTGTATCATCCCCCCAGATTTGTGTGGTGAGAAACAAAAAAGGTGCTGATTTTGAGGTTATCTTGTAAGTTTCCAACAGTCTAAATGTACATAAAAAAACAACCGGAAAACAAACAGTACACAAACTTTAAATGTACCGGTACCGTTGTGCTGTCAGTCATAGGGACATATATTTGCATTAGATGTACACAGCATGCATGGGGTAACCAGACCTTTGTATTATATTATGAACAGCACCTCCCCCTACACTTAAATGATTTTTCAATGTAGTGTCATATTGTCCCAAGTCCCCCCCCCCCCCCCCCCCGCTTTTCGAATTTCTTTGGCCGGCCGTGATTTTAGTCACCCCACATCCCCCACGTGGTATTCCCACCCCCCCCCCCCCCCCCCCCCACTCGCCGATACAGATTTATGCCATTGGCTTTTAGCCTTTGTATTGGGTAATTTCAATTTTAAAAGTGTAAACGTTAATACTACATTGACAAATTTAACAACCAATTCCAATACGCCATATACGCCGGGAAAAGTTAAACATCTTACAGGATGAATACACCATCCTTTAAAACATAATCTTTGTATTAAACAACATGGTTAACCAACAAATCCGCAAAGATGTTTGAAACAAAAAGTAAAAAGATGAACACGACAGTTGTAGGTTTAGTATAAGGGCATTGTTATAGTCTGAACAAAATGGGAAACCTCTATTATTATAAACCTTCATAGAACATTAACAAAAATTTGTATAAAATAATGCTTGCAAATTAATAATTATTTAGTACTGACTATTTTTTACACTAGTACTATAGTGATGGTTGAAAATAGAAAATAAAAAATCGGTGACGACGTACACAATTAAGTTTAGGACTAGGTCCTATTGAAATGCATGGAAGAACCATATTAATAACGTCATTAAATTTGCATACCACTTTTTACACAAAGCACTTGACGGTAAAACAAAGTACGAAGCCCAGCAGCGGCATAGCCGTAGCGGATATACGGGCGAAAATTCTCGCGGCCCCGGAAGGAGGATTGGAGGTTGGAGTGGTGGGGGTTTCACCGTGCGGGTACCAGTTACCGCAGCGAGGGAAGTCCCTTGGTTTGGGCGGCAGGTCCTGGTCGTTCCCTACATGTATCATCACAGCCATGCCGATCTGTACGGTCAGAGGTTACGGTAGTGGTAAATATGACAAAGTTTATATTTCATTGATATAGGCAATTCGAAGAAAGTGATTCAAATTACATTATAAAGCCACTGGATGTAATTTTCCTATTAAAAGTTGGCATAGAGATTAGGACAAACAGGGATTAGGTGCAAAATCACATCTGAAACCCGAAAACTATTGTCCCAGCTTGACAAAGCGTACACTGTGACGACACGAGAAAAAGTCTATCCCGGAGAACATATCCTCTTCGTTAGCGTTAACTTCCGGATCCAGAATATCTGGGGCGCTGTATGAGCAGCGTGTGAAGCAACACAAGTGTATATCTCAAAATGTCAAACAGTCCGCGTCGCTTTCGCAATCGCGTGAAGTATGAACCGGCATTACGTCATGTGTAACGGGCCTGGAGCTCAAAAAGCTTTTGGCGACTTGTAATTCATTTGGTTGAGTTGGGTCAATGGGATTTGTGTCTGTCAAAAATGCAACAGGGATTGATCATCTTTTTCCTCCCCGCGATGCACGGTACGCTTTTAATAAAGGTTAAAGTAATGAAGGTTGAAAGTTGAAGGTTAAAGGGCATGGCTTTACTCGGCTTGACTCAGTTCGGTTGGGCTCGGTTCGGTTCGACTAGGTTCGGCTCGTTGAATTCAAATGGATCAGTTCTTCAAACTATTAGGAAAATTGTCGTGGAATATACGTAACTGTGCTTAAGTTGGCAGTGAACTCGAAAATCACCATTTCAATTTAACTCCTCGTCACTTCTTGCTAAATGGTCAATGTTAGGGAAAAAGACATTAGTCAAAAGAAAAATCAGCTTATGTGATTGAGTTACGGTCAAAAGCAATAACAAACCATTGATTCAAATTTTTCAAAGGCATAATGGATTCCTCTTTGAATCAATAAACTGAGCAGTGGCAACAACTAAAACCCGAAACCATCAAAAACAATTATAAAATGAACCAAAAATCACTTTGTAGACTGTTTGCAAATAAACGATAATCTCCTCTAAGAATACAATACAACAAGCACGAATTCGTGCAGGAGCCGCGTCGTTGGTGACTTGCGTGTGTGACAGTTTCGTCATAGACACATGCATAGTATAGTACAACCTGCGGTCTCATAGACTTTGCGTGTGTGAGAGTTTCATCAAGGAAAACTGTTACGTGACTAAACGAATTTGGCACAAGAAGAAGAAGAACAACGCTTAGCGCTTATAGAGCCCCGTCTGCGATGCGACGCGGCTAAAAACCACGACAAATAAAGTGATCTCTGTTAAAGGGTCACTGAAATAGAAAACAACGTTGGTCTTAATAAATGTGTTTGTTACTAAAAAACAACACTGTTGCTGTTTTTTCTCATAATTCTGATTTGTTTGGCTCATTTACGCTATTTTTCTACCTCTTTTCGAGCACCCCACAATATCCGCTCGAAAATTGCAATAAGGATGATGTAATGCATCACGTGACCCTGTGACGTCACGTCTAGAACGGCCGGCCGGCCGCGCATCGCGCACGTACGTAGATCTGTGCACAAAACTCGTAATGCTCGCCCTACAAATGGGGCTGTAAATAGTTCTTTTTGACTTTTGTCCATTTACTGTCATCATAGTGACCGTAAAAAGACAAGTTAAAAATGGAACCATTTACAGCCCTATTTGTGTCATGCAAACTGGCCTAGAACTGCAGACATTTCTGGCAAATGGATATTTCCGACTGAAGCTTTGACCGTCGAAAGTGGAAACAAATTTACAGGCATATTTTGACACGTAAAATGCAAGATGTCGGCCAGGTGTGTCGTTGCAGGCTTCAATAATATACCCAAAGAAGTTGTACATAACCCAAAGGGATTGTGGAAAATTTAGGCCTCAAAAGTCCGGCTGAACAGAGGAAACTCCCTGAGCAAACTGTCGGGCCGCGTCGCCATGCATGCTTGTACATGTAGGCCTACGTAGTTCAAACTGGCCTCTACAATGCATACATTTCTGGCATGTGGATATTTCCGATCATTTCACTGCTGGCAATTTCTACTCCCAGTTTGTGATTTCGATAATCCTAAAGCTAAAAGAAAATGTCATTCCAGCAAAAATATGTTTCTTTGCTGCTGCCTGGGAACTTTGATTGGGAACTTTGATTGGGAACGTTGATTGGGAAATTTGATTGGAAAATTTGATTGGAAACTTCTCCATCGATCGCCGGATACGCGATATGCATGCCAGGAATTGTGCTGTTCTCAATCTCTGTTATTGCTGCCGTCTTTCTAGACTCCTGGTTCAGACATGTACATGTAGGGAACAATTATGCCGACTTTATCCCCATATGTTCATTCTTTTCTGAGTCAGATAGGGACACATTTTCTTCTGAAAACTTCTGATGATTTTGCCATGTTTCTCGGTTTGGTCGTACACGCGCTGTACACATCGTGCATGCATATGGCTGGCCGGCCTTGCCACTCGTTCTAGTGCTGACGTCACGGTTCTGACATCCGGGCTTCTAGTGTAAGTGGGATTTTTTAGGGGCGGGGCGACCGGCTCAAAATGTTGCACTTAATGGTTTGTATTACAATAAAAATGCAAAAGTTCAATTAAATATTTATTGATTACAACTCTAAACGATGTATTCTTCCATTTCTCAGAGTTTTGTTTTCTATTTCAGTGACCCTTTAAGTCCTTTATAGAGACAGTGGAATGAGCAAATTATAGATGCCGTGTCCGTGCTTTTTGGGCTTGGCACCTACATTTTCAAATTGAATTGGTAATTTGTTAGCATTAAAATAATTCATGAGCTTTCCATTAAGACACATCGACCGTGATAAAAAAGAAGCCAATTTCATAGAGCTGCTTAAGCACAAAATTTGCTTAGGCACAAAAACCTTTCTTCGTAAAATCGGGTTACCAGCCCAAACTCTGTGATTGTTTGGTCCAATGCTCAGTAAACAACAGCTAAACACCGGTCACAAGCAATATACATCACATTAGCCTTTTGGGGATATGGCGGACACAATATGCCATACAAAAGGTTTACCAAAATCAAATAGCGCCCTGCAAATGTGTCCGCCATATCCCTAAAAAGCTAATTTAAGGAGTTTTGGCCGATAACCTGATTTTATTATGCAATGTTTTTTGTGCTTATACGCAAATTGTGTGCTGATACGCAGCTCTATAAAATTGGCCCCTGATCTAATGAGTTTAGAATTTAGGAGCGGAGCGCTCCTAATTCCTAAAATGATCGTTTATAGGATTATTTTCGTGCGTAACACAATATTTTACGAAGACCCAATGTAGTGCATGCAGAGTTAGGTAGGTTTTTGTTTGTTTAATTTTTCGTTCAAAAATAGTTATCGTCCATTACGGAGAAAAATCCATCGAATTGAAATTCTTACTCAGAGCATGGACATCGCACCTTTATTCATCGTGCATGCCACATTCTTATTTCCAAAACTGACAGAGATAGATGCATATTAGTTTTTTGAATCACCTGCGTCTATTTTAGTCACATTTTAATCGTCCATAAGCACACAAGTGTAAAACCACATTTGTAAGTTATTTGCGCACCATCAGCTCACGAGAAGAATACTAGAGGTTCGTGCTTTTCTTGTCATTTCATGACCACCCTTGGTCGAGTCGTTTCACAATCCCTTCTTCATAATCATATCTCACTCGGAAAATATCAGATATACATGGACTTTTGATCAGTATTGGCCCTTCACCCTGCTGTCAGAGAAAACAATGTGCAGTTCATGATAAATCACACGAACGCCACAACAGATCTATATGCACACAGAAATTCTACCTATAGCGAGGGTCGTGTATAAGGTCATCGTATCAGCACAGTTAGTCTTATTTCGCAGCAACGATACCAATGCTATTGACAAACTTGTTCCCAATGCTTTGTCACACTTGAGACTTATCTATACCCTCAAGTGACGCCTAGTTTTCAAACCAGGCGTCCACAGGTGGTTCGTCCCCTCATACCTTATTTGTAAAATGCGGTCCCTTGCGGGTGTGTTTGTCTCTGAGAGTTAGTTGCATCTACCAGTTATGTGAATAATATCATGGCTGTATAAATCATATCAAATATATTTGGGGCTTCAGTCCCAGCCTAATTCCGTGGCTTGTCCAAAGACGTGTGCGCGTACTGCAGCGAAACTGCATATAAAGTGGTACTTCCAGCGCTTTTATACAGATGTCTCAAAGCGTTTCAAAATAATCTTATCCCCTATTCACCAGGACACGCCACCACGAGATCAATATGCAGTTCTAGCCTCATATACACATGGGTGGAGAGAGGCAATTGTAGTAAAGGGACCTGCCTAAAAACACAAAATTATGATCCCGGTGGGGTTTGAATCCTACAACCGCACATGAACGTGACATATCGACACCGTATAACATTAGCCGCACTCCATTCATGGAATTTGGTCGACCATTAGGGACATGGCTTCAGAGAAAAGTGGGCATAAGTCCACTAGGAGTCCGAAACTCAACAATGAGATGAAATCTGGACTTGAGTAGAGGCCTGGTTCTAACATATAACTATTTCTGTATAAGGAATTTGTAATATGTTCAAGTAGGCTACAATGAGCTGGTTAATTCATTTTAACTTTATTTAAATAATAGAAAATAGTACACATTGTCATGATTGTAAAATACTCTTCTGAAAGAATGAAAGACGATAAAACGAGCATCAATTCTCGCGTTACAATCGCCAAATTAAGATACTCAGTAACTGGCTTGATAGGCATGCCCGATTTCTGTCAAAGTTTAAAAATTGCTATACCATTTTAGGTTGTGGGCCTACCAGTGTAGGCCTACCGGGTCCTCGGAATATCAGCAAAAAAATAATGATTAAAAGTCGAAAACCTGTTTTAAAGGTTATATACAACATTTGCAAACATCACAAAACCAAACCGCTGAATTACTATGAAATGCCTTACTTGACTAAGTAAATAATAGTCTCAAGCATCCGGTGAAATCATGGCACCTGGTGTGCTGTCATTTTCAAGAAAAGTGGAATTTTTGTATCAATTTTCAGCGATGGTCGGCCGACCGTCGTTGAAAATGGTCAAGTTCCCCGACCTTATAATTCCCTGACTTTTATAAATTTCCCCGTTTTGAACTAGGATACAATACAGTACTTCATTTCTGAAAATTACAGCAAAAGCAAATGTTGTATACTACCTTTAACTATAACTGAGACTTTTAAAGCAAAGATTTGATGGGTCAAGTGAAGACCGGACTTGAGTCTTTTTTTTCTTCATTATAGTCTTGGACTCAAGTGGACATTCATTCCACTTTTATGCCGACATTATCTTGATGTCGGATCCGGACTCAACTGCAAGACTGGAACCTACCGTGTTATGGAACTCCAGATGACAGTGGAAGAACCACCAGCCCGGGTTATCTGCAAGGAAGCGTACAGCGGTGTAGCCCCCGTCCGGAACGATCACAGTGTCCTTGCGTGGCGCCTTGGTAAAATTACGAACTATTCCTCCTGGTGTAAATAACACAAAAGAGCCAGAATACTCCTTTAGCCTGCAAATACTATGTTGTTAAATTCACACCATGTGCAATGGTATCTACATTGAACCCTTCGTTTAATACAGATGCCCCATGTTAAACTAACACCATGTTTTTTGTAGTGTATGAAGGGGAGTTTGATACCCGACGTGGTGTTATGTGCTGTATGCTTAGTGCTTTCCAGGAGCGTGTGTGAAAACAAAGCAGAGACTTATACTCATTCCCATGGTCTACTTTTAATCTTGTTCTCAAGAGTAGACCCTGGCTGGGAAATACCTTGCCTTTTTCTGATTGGTTAACTGCAATAACTGATAATTCGTAATAATCGCCTGTAACGATTCCATGAAGAGAATCTTCCCCCAAAATATACGTATAATAAGGAATTAATAACCATCAAAAATGTCAAAAAATCACCAAAGTTATAAAACTGTTACTTTCCCATTTTTTGAACGCTGTCGCTATACGTTTATTTTCAGACGTATGGAACCCCGCCTGAACTAAGGTGCATTCTGAATATAGGCTTGCCTGCCTAGCCTGGAAAATTACGATGACGGTACTGGCAACGCATTGATTTTGTACGTTGTAGTTTGTACGTACCCCATTATCGCCGTAAACCGAAAAGGAAGCTCACAGTATTCTGTAGCACCAGACTATACTACACAGAATACATCGTCTGCAATCTATCTACACACCTTTATATTTAACTGTCGTTTTTCATAAATACTTTTCTATTGTGGTTTTGCATGCATGTCTTATTTGGGGCCAAATTTGAGGCTACATTGCCTGATATCGATTTTTAGCCAAGACTTTTCATTTTTACGGAAAAGTAGCCACATTTTTATCTTATATCTTTAAAAAGGCAAACATGAAAATCAAGAGTAAATATGAACGTGTTCTACTTATAATATCCGAGATCAAATACCAGGGCGAGAGAGCGGCTAGTGGTAGCGTACGGCTCAATCGCCACGGGGACGAGGTTGAAATACGTGGGGTTTCAATAGAAAGCACGTGAAGCAACACGCGCGCGTGCTATATTCGTTTCCACTGCACTTCCGGGTCCAAGTAACGTCCCAGCTAATAATAATAATATAGGAGGCAATTTTTCAGCGAGATTAAATCAGATGACCACTGTATGTATAGGGGGAATTTAAAACAAAGGATGACGCTTCGACCCCAGCAGAATGGGCTGATCGAATACACGGGCTAATCAAACACATAACAATCACTGCCCTCGACAGGTTACTTACTCCTGGGTGGAGAGAAGTAACTTGCGACAAAGTGTCTTGCTCATGGACACAAGCTCCACGACTTCTGCTAGACTCGAACCCACAGTCCGTAGTAGCACCACGATCTTGAACTCGGTACACCAGACCACGAGTCCACAGCAATCCACTTATTACCATGTATACTAAATATTCTTTGGTGTGTTGAAGAACCTTGTTTTCAGAGAAGGAAGTTAGAAATTTCCATCCAAAATCTGTAGCTACCTCTGCTTACTTTCTTCACTCTTGTGGACTTTACGCACGGAATTGTGAACGCCCTAAGAAAGATTGCTTTGAGCTACTTACGCCGAAGTCAGCAATTAATTTGTTAGGGCCTTGCCGCAAGAATGATTACTCGCTAACTCCCTGGGTACCAGGTGTTGAAAGCCACGCAATTAGTAGCACGACATTAAAAGCATTAACAGATAAATCAAGTAAGAAGTGGGTAACGGGAAGGTAATGGTGCTACCTTCAGACTACTCAAACACAGCTCCCACGATATGTATATATACAGCCAAGTTGCAATAACACCCCGCTCCCAAGAATTGGAAACTGTAGGTCATCTCGGTCTTTTTCCCATGCAGGGGATGGGAGCTTCACCAAAATTGCTCTATGAGCACAATGAGCGAATGTCGAATTTAGAGCAAGTCAAGTCAATGCAAGTTTAGGGCGGTCCCATACATAACGCACATTGTTTTCTTTAATTACTTAATCATCCCAAGAACTAATAACATGTATTTTCTTGCGGGGATTCTCCTTGAAGATGCCCAACATTAGAAACACAAATGTTGAAATCTTAATTGCTTTAAGTGGGTCATGCATTGCCCATTAACTTTAATTCTTTTTAGGTGCTCTATTTTATAGGTTTTCTAGTTCAATTTCAGCGAATAAGCAGCAAAAATACTTACCACGTCATTCAGTTTAGGCGAAATTGAATGCTGCTCCAAATCATCATTCAATTTCATTTTATGAAAAGGCAATAGTACAATTGCGCCATGCGATTTAAACAAAACCATTCAAGTTCATAACAATCTACTCGAACAGCATTCAAATTCGCAGGAGCTTTTTCGCGGCATGTATTTGGTCATTCAAATTCATTATTGGGCAGTCATTTGTGGACATTTGTGCAACTTAAATGACGCTTTGTTAAACTTCGTTTAACTGTAGTTTCCTATAGTTTGCGAAATTGATTGCCTGTTTACGAAAATGAAAATCACATTTTCGTGAAAACCCCCAGTCGAACCAACTCTGCTAAATTGGATGACGAATGTACATTACTAAAATAAACGTCGCGTATGCTAAATTCGCATGCCTGAAAACGAAATCGAATGCTTGAATTCTTAATTCGAAACAAAGTATAGCAACTGGAGAGGCAAAATCGCTTTAATATGAATTTATGAAATTGATATGGGCTGCTTATTTGCCGAAATTGACCGAGAACACCTAATAGTATATTACTTATATTTCCACAATGTGTTACCGCAAACGTCCAGAACATGCATTTTCTCGCCATACAAATCTCAAATTTTATTGACTTTTAAAAATATATTTAGGCTAAGTATGAACGCATATTCTCTGTGATTATCTCCACCTTGGCTATGTGAATATATACCTTTTATCCCTGTGATTTTTTTCTTTTCTTATCTGTTGTAGCCCACATTGAGTGGCATTTTGGCCTTGTGTTGGACGATACTCATACAAAAACAAATTTGGAATATTGATAGAAGCACTGATATAATCTAAGGCCCAATGGCTGTTTCGTTCAAGGATGTATCATGTACAAAACCATAATTAAATGTTCATTTCGTGTGAGAGACATTGTAGCTACGTTTCAGTAAAAAATAAACAAATAAAAAATGTGGCTGAAAATAGATGACCTGCAATATAATCTCCAATTTGGCCAAAAATAAGACATGCATGCGAAACCATAAATAACTTGACTATAGAAGGTGACTAATGAAAATGCCAGTTTAAACAATGAACATGTTGGATACGCAATAAGATAAAGATATTGTTAAAGTCGCTATGTCAGTGCTTGCTTTTGAGGCGTATCGCCCTTAAAAATATCAGACTGAATTGTTCATTTGCAAGCATTTGTGTTATGTGTTATGCTTTCCAATGAGACAGTCCACCAAAAAACCCACCGATGATAAGTAACAGTATTGTTCAATATCAATCTTCACACGTAGCGCATAATAAAGTGGGAACCAAATCGAATGCACAATGCATTAAGTGTTTCTTCGTTCAAAAATACAGTTTAATGGAAAATCCATTTAGTTTTAAAGCTGAGGCCAAAACACCTACCAGCCTTGTCATGTTCCATGACTTCTTCTACCGTAGTTTTGAACCCAAGCTTCTCCATAGCCACCACTTGGAAGCTGTAGCCGTGGATGTGCATCGGGTGTGTGTCTTCATAAGGCTTCCCTTCGTCCACCAGTACCAACTCAATCGTCTGTCGGTTGTAAACAATTTGTTTGGCAAGTGAGGGAAAAGTATTAAACGACGCCATTTTTTTTTTTTTTTGGGGGGGGGGGGGGTGGGGGGTTCTAATAGACGTGATTTTGGTTATTAAAATTAACCAGGGCGGAACCAGGAAGTTTTGACGAGAGATCAGTTCCAAAGATTTTTTCTTGATATGGACCCCTAACAAAGAAAACATTAACAAAGAGCGGTAGTTGGGGATCCTCCCCTTTCCAAAAATTATGTTTTTTTTCATTCTGCATCTATTTCAAATGAACTACTGTTGCTGAATGTAAAATTTTACTTCCATACAATAACCAGAATACCGTTTATGAACCCAAAATAACGTCATAAAAGCGCATCTTCATTAAAAATAGCCCACAGAAATTGTTGTTCGTATTGCCCATGACTTGATGTTTGTGTCTCTAATACTAAGCATAGGCCTATAAACCATTTTCACCCACGTGACAAATAGCCTGAAATGTAAACAAAACTACCACATGTTGACCACCTTGCAGTGATCGTAGTGCGTGTGTCGTGTAGAGGGCAGCTTAATAAACCAACGTGCGCGCACGTGGCACGCTTGGCTCGATTATTTGAATAAACACTTCATTGGCATCACTACGCTATGCGGTCCGTGACGACGTGTAAAAAGGCCTATACGTGGCTATCTTTGGTTTACTAGCAGTCTTTCTGCCATTGCAGTATAGAGTACCGAAGTGATGACGTCAATCAATGCAATGTTTAGAACCAGAATACATTCTAAACTGCATGTGTTTGGAACCATTGCCGCGGCAACTGACGTCAGACTTCGGTACTCCATACTCACGTGTCCATCTTTTTAGAAGGCAACAAAGACCATCTATATTATAATTTCATATTGCAAACATCAATACTAATTTTTCACCCTTCACTTTACAGCAATTATTCTTATTGCCTGAATAATTTCATGATAATTCCGTGTGTACCTTGCCAAGTTCAACTTCAATAACGTGCGTGCACTCGCAATATTCCTGCGTGCAATGGTCCCTCTTGGTCATCGTCTTCTTCACGGTGCAGATTTCGAACTCGCTGACTTCATCGTACTGCGTCAGCGGCGGTACGGCGCTGGGTTTGAAGGACACGTGGTTGATCTGAGAGGTATAGGTCCGGTCTCGACGTGGGACCTCGTGGGAGGGGTAGTAGTCTGGGTGGTTGTAGATTGGGTTGTTGACTGCCTCGAAGTCTAGGCCCAAATAGACGGTTCGGTACACCGTGTCTATGTCAGGTTCCTCCCCATTTTCTGATAGAGATAATAGAGAAAATAGTATGGGGGAAAATAATGTCAAGTAAAGCGGTCCTTTCCTAAAACTTCTGCCTCGAACTCTAAAAAAACTGTCCGAGTCCATGAGTAAAAGGTTCTCGAGGCACTACAGACGATTCGTATCAGCAGAGTTTCTCTCGCTCATCGGGTGCTTCAAATATCGGTGTTCAGTTGCTCCTCGCGAATGGAACTCGAAGTGGGTTGTTCTAGACTGAAAGCCATTTTTTAGCATCGTTGTTAAATCTAGCTCGCGCGTGTGTTGTAACTGTCTATACACTATAACTGCAAGATATGGATTTAACGTCTTGCAAACAAACATTATCTTTTATTTAATCTAAAATGTCAAATGGTCATAAATAAGCACGTGTGGAGGCCTTTATCGATGTGGAGGTGGAGGCCTTTATCGTTAAAGGCAGTGTACATGATTGGTCATTGTTGCAATTTTCAAAAATGGGCGGATTTGGGGGTTAGTATGTTATAGGAAATATCGTTCCACTCACCTGTTCAAAGTTTTGCGTTGTTGGATGGCGAAAAAACCGAGAGAAAAACGGCGCTCGTTTTCAACCGTCGGGCGGATGATAGCCTTTAGTCGAGGCACGCGTGGCTACTAGCTGGACATGTGACGCGCCCTGAATGCCAGCATGTCCAGCGCGCCACTCGTCTGGGTAGCCAAGCGCGCCTTGACTAAGGCTACAGTGCAGTTTTCCCAACGATTTCCACAGCTGGAAATCGTTGGAAGACGATATAAATTTCCACTTTTCTTGACAACGACAGCACACCTGGTGCCATAATTTCACAGGATGATTGAGACTACTATAACTTACAGTCTAGTAAGGTATTTCGTAATAATTCAGTAAAACAAAAATTGGAGAATTACCAATCGTGTACACTACCTTTAAGTGTAACCAATTTCACGTGATCGGGCCAATCGATTCCGAACGAACTTGTCAGTTTGGCCCAAATACGCCGAAAAAATCCTTTACGTTAGATAATGTTAGTAAAGAACAAAAAGAAAATCATGGAAAAAAACACTCTGCTTCGTGTCATTTGAGGAACTACATTAGGACCAGAGAAAACATAAAAAACGAACCCGGAAAAAGACAAAGCCAGAGAGACAAAGCCTTCAGGGTATATTAGTCTGAAAATTGGGATATTGTCTCTGGAATCTGTTGAAGAATTATCCTCTATTTAGATCTAGGCCCAGGAAAACCGTAAGGGTGGTAGGGTTGGCAATTCAAAATGTCGCCGACCCTACCACCTCTGATCGTAACCCTTTACCTATGTGGCGCGGCTTTTTGTTGGGTAATTTTCAAAACAAATATTTTCCGACTTCCTAAGGTAACTAAAATTGTGTATTTTATGAGGCATTGGGGATTATCCAAATGGACTTTCCTCCTGTATCTTCCTCAAGTGCCGCCAATACCAGATATATTTACGTCTGCGCGAGAAATTGATCAACTTTTTAGAGCCATACCTATTGCAGTCAACTGATTGACATTCCTGACCGTTTCTGTTGGCATCTGGTTGACCGGATTGAGGATTACCCCTCCTCGGTTAGGTGTGGGAAGCTCTGGAGTCAAAGGCTCATCAGTAGCACCATCGTAGACCACTGCAGCTAGAGCTTGGACGTTGGCTCCCGTACAGTACCCCACGGCTCGTACCCTCATCCAGTACTTGCCAATGGGTTGACTGGCGTCTAGGATAAAGTCATATCTCTCCCCACTATACAGGACAAAACGGGACACCTCGATTGGTTCAAACGGAAACCCATCGCTTGCGATAACAGTCAAGTTGTGTCCGTCAATGGATACCTCAATGGCGCAGTCCAAGATGGCGTTACTGATGGTTCGAAAACGGTATCGCTTCCCTTGTTGGACGTGGAAGGTCTCCCTCGGAGTCTTTACAGTTTGATTGGTAGATGGGTTAAAGAACTCGATCTTCTGGCCTCTACCGTTGATCAGAACCGACTCCGGCGTGTTAGGCAGGCGGCTGAAGTGATAGCCCGCGTAACGGTTCATAGCCATCTCGTCAATCCAATCATGGACCAAGACTACGTGCTCGGGGAGGTCGTGGTCGTACCGGGCGCTGTGCGGATCGTCCGGGGATGACTGCCGGACAACGAACGGCCCGAAGATGCCGTCTGAGCGCTGGAGTCCCGAATGGGAGTGCCACCAGTGAGTACCTGGGGTGTCGGCAAGGAACTCATAGGTGAAGGTGGAGCCGGCAGGGATGGGGCACTGGGTGACCAGGGAGGTACCGTCCATGTAGGGGGTACCTCGCTGGTGGAGACCGTGCCAATGAATGGTGACGCCTTCGGCGTTGATCAACATGTTGTTGACTATAACGATGACGGTGTCGTGTTCGCAAACCTGTATGACAACAACCATGACAAAAAGGAAAAACAAAGAAAATTACGACACACAAAAACATGTTTTAGCAACAGACGCACTAATTCCGATTACATTTGACTCAAGAATGACGCATCAATGCGTAAAAATGTGTCATTCTGGAGCCATATCTACAACCGTATCTGTTGCTAAACCACACACATGCTATTTTTGTGTGCAGTTCAGAAAACCAAGAATTTAAAAGTGGAATATCCGGGCAGGGGGATACCCCGCGTGGTGGATCCAAAGCTGCTCATAATAATAATACTAATAATTATTATTGATGCAATAAACGGGCGACACTTCTAATAATAACCTCAATAGGGCGACACTAGGTGTCGCCCACAGTGGCGGATCTACGGGGGGGGGGGGGGGGGGGGTTTGGGGGTTTAAACCCCCCCCCCCCCCCTTGGGCTGAGAAAAAAAATAAAAAACCAGTGTCGGGTGTCCAAAAATCGGCACGCTGGGGTGTGTAGGCCAATCACCTCAGGTAACCCCCCCCCCCCCCCCCCCCCCCCCCCTTGGGTAAAACCTAGATCCGCCCCTGGCCCAATTATAGCACTTTTTCGATTTCCCTTACTAAAAAACACTCCATTAGGGCGACATTTTGGAAAGGGCGACAGTTTATGTGTCGCCCTAATCAACACTGTCGCCCTAATCCACTCTTTTGTAGCACCGTACCTGCTATATAGCCCCCGTTTTGGCCCCAGATAAGGCGTGCATGTAAAACTGTGGGTGACTTTCCACGTGGCAAGTTGCTGATACATTTTCCAGACGAAACCAATGTTGCTCTATATATAATCACCGACACCATGAAGTAACACCCAAGTCCACCCCGGTGTTACTTCGTGAAAACCGCTCAATTAATAATTTCGGTTTCACGAAATAACACCAAAGTGTGCGCGCGCACTTCGGACAGTGACGTGCGATTTTTGACCTTACAAAGTAAAAAGCATTTTCCGCAAATAATATTCGGAGAAAAACGCTTTGAAAGGTTTGACAGGAATTTACTTCATTTGTATTCTTGTTAGGTTACAGAAAAAAGTAATAAAAACCTTCAAACTGGTGAAATAGATATGGGTGTTAGTTCGTGGAAATGAAAATTACTCGGTTCTCAATGAATCAACTCTACCTGAATGTGAGGCCCGGGAAACTGCCTGTTGGCCACGGCCACAGCCCGGGGCGCACCGTCGAGAGTCAGGCAGTGCGGTCGGTAGCAGTCCGTTATATTGACGGGACAATCGTAGCAAGCCTTGGACATGCTGTAGAACCACTCCAGAATGAACTCATAGCGGCAAATCCTGGGCTTGGCTGGCCAATCGCAACTACGCAAGCACTCGTGGTTTAAATACTCGCTCACTCCTGCTCAAATATATAAAAACAAACATTAACAAGGGAATACGCGTTTAAATAGTGGCGGAGTAAAAGTTCTCGAACTGTTTTCCAGCATTAAATGGGATTTGTAATTATATTTGCAAATGGGTAAACGATGCATTCAGTATATATCTCAATTTGTCATTAGAGAATCCAGCTAAAATTGTGTAGAGACCTTTAATATCGAATATGACTTCATTACAGCCATGTTATGGGACATTTGCGTACAATAGTCCTTTCTTTCATGCAAATTTGAATCGAAAGCGAGGTTATAGAGGCATCGCTCGGCGAGCATCTCTTCCGCGATGCATATGGGTAACGCATTCAGTTTGTGTATGCTGAAATTAATGTACCTATTAATTATTCCCCCCCACCCCGAAAGTCGGGATTGGCAATTTTGTTTAAGCCCAGGGCCAGGGTGGGGACATTGGTCCTGTTTTGAGTAAAAATAAAAATCAGCCATACGTTTGGACAATGGTGCCCCGGGTGCTGCTAGATAGCGCCGCTATTGTTGGCAAGTTAGATTTAAATAATAGATTATTTGTCGTCTTGTAACAAAGTTACCTGCAGTTGACGGAGGTTGCGCAAGCAAGATAAAAAAGACGCACAAGAGAGTACCGACGGCTGTTTGAGGATTCACAAAAGCCATTCTTGGGAACAACTTTCCTGTATGGATAAGCCTAAGGCAAAGATGCACAAAAACAAACAAATGGAAGAGTTACTGAAATGTAAGAAGCTTCAAAACATGTTTTCATTCAAAAATACAACCCTCAGTGATAATAGAATGCACCCCTGTTCCCTTCAATATTCCCTCCCTCCTGGTGAAGATGTACAACAGGCTTCTCCCTGATGTCATGGGCAGCCTTCAGAGGAAGAGGTTTATTGTTTTAAGCAGGCGGCGCACCACTATTGGCTTCGTGTAGAGTCTAGTCTTTCCCAAGCATCTAGGCTTGTCTCTTTCAAGTCCTTCCTTTTTCAACATGTTTGCCCATCACCAGCGCTTTTGTCGCGTTTACTGTAGTTAGCTAAATTGTGTCTAATGTTGGCGGGGTTTATTATGAAAAAGGCAAGAACTCTATTGAGATGAATTTTTCACGCTGAAGGTAAAGTTGCGACTCAGCCTAAAAAAGTTGGTATAAAAACCGCCTTCTTTGTATCGACACTCGACACTGAATTAAGAGAAACAATTTGATAAATTTCTATAGAAATACGACAATGCAAAAACGTTAATTATGAGGTGGTTTTTCATGCTTTTGGTCACGTACAATACTAAAGACAAAAAGTTACCCAGAAGAAAGATTGAGAAATAAAACAAATAGGGAATCATTAAACAAACATTCGTCGTTTATAATGTGCCTCACAACGTGCTTAAAGGTGATGGACAAAAGTTTCCAACTGACGTGAATATTGCAATCTTCGTGACCAACCATAACAAAGTATTAATTTTGGGCCGACGACGCTATTTCCATGCAGTTCCGCACGTGCGAAGATGAATGGAACAATGAATGGAACGGAGATGAAAGGACAGGAACAAATTCTCAGTCTGCCCTACATCCTTTTGGAAAGCTTGGGACGCTAGGGAAAAGAGTGTTGCAAATATTAAAAACTTGTATTTATTCATTCATTACATTTCTTTACCCATACCAGTAGAAACTGGTTTCCATTGTGGCCCTGCATTATAAAGTACTTGCATGTCCAGAAGAAAAAAGCACGACGAAATTTACATTAATGAAAGAATGCACGATAAGAACAATCCCAGCATCGTTAGTGAAATTGAGATACATGTACAAACACCTTTTATTTCCATTATAATTAATTTCCTGACTGTACAGGTTATTAGCTTTAATTTGATACGTTGTGTGTTGCTCAAGCCCATTTTAGACCAACGCTAACCTTTTGAAGTTGATACAAGTTAAGAGGTCATAACGTTTTAATTATAGTAGATTCTGTATGGCTAATTAAATGACACACCCCGTGGAGTTTTCCAGACCAAATATAGAAATAAAGTATTAATTTTGGAAAGACGATATGTTATTCTCACAGCCAGTCCCGCACGTGCGAAGATGAATGGAACGAAGACGAACGCTTCCTTCTGGAATGCTTGGGACACTAGGGAAAGGAGTTTTGCTCAAAATCGTCAGGCGAGATTAGATATACAAGATGGCCTTTGATTATATTTTCCTCGGTGTTTTACGAGTAACTCACGCGTAAAGGACGGATTATATTCAACGTATGAGACACGATTATCAATGTATGTGTCCCGGGGCTTATCTCTTGAATCAATCAAAAACTAAAGTTCAGTAAACCTTTTCGTCAAATCCAGACTTGGTCAAAAGACCGTTCCTTTTGAAGGGATTTTATCGCCCTTCTCGGACGTGTTAAGCACTGTGTGCTCACTCAAGTAAATATCTCTTCTGATTTACCGTACATCATCCCCGACGCAAATTTCATCTTCACATTGATTTTTTCTTGTGAAAATAAACATTATTTGACAACTAAAAACAATGACCCTCGATTTACGTAGGCCTAGTTGCCATTATTGAGATCCCAGGTGTATATAAGACAGTTGGCATAGTGCCAAGTTATTCTTTTTTTTCCTGATGAATTATATTTTGGTTAATGTTTTCTAACATAATTAGGCACGTGTGTGACGGCAGTGAATTATGCAGTCTGTAGTACAAGTTAAAACGCAAATATCACAATTTTGACAAATAGATTTGTATGCAATGATGCGATGCACTTGTTATAGAAAATGAATACTAAACAGTTTCCCTAATTCTTGAGGTGGTACAGCCTGTTTTAAACGTGCCAATCGAAACTTGGTACTGCCTGCCGGCCCTACAGGCGTCCTGCTACTTCCATTCTCCCCAAAACAAAACACTTCAAAGGATGTGGGAGCAAGAGCTCTGACATTTGAGTGAACACGGCATTCAATATCTGCACGGTGTATAGCATTATGTACACTGTAGAGGCCGCCCCACACTGCAGAAAAGTAACTGCATCTCATGCATCGCGGCATTTAGCATGTACTCGTCTCTAAGACATGAATACTTAAAGGCGCATTGTCCTGAAATCAATTTAATCCCTTTAGTTAGTTACCTCGCCTTTTTCCAATGTTTGGGTGTAAAGCTTCTGCCACAATGTTTTGTAGTTACGTAGAAATGAGGGAAAACCGAAGCATTTACATCCGGACACGCAGACTTAGTACAACCTGTACGTAAACCAAAGCGCTTTGGACCAAGAGCACCACTCTGAATTCCAACGGTCCAACTTTTTCGAACCGAAATGATTTTGATCAATATTTTTCAGACAAACGGTGCATTTTCAAGGGATGGTATAGTGTATAATATTCTACCATTGGATGATCTTTCAAACCGTAATAGTTTTAGGACGCTTTTTGTAGCTCAATTGGGCGCCTACAAGGCAATGTGTCCGTGAATACACGTCGACTGCGCGATGTGCCTAACATTACAAGGATATCCAATCACATTTTCTACCCAATGTGCATGATGCAACATTAATAGCGAGAACAGCTTGACAAACCATTTCAAGTGCCGCAAGTGTATTATACAATGTTAACTGAGGCGTATAATAAGGTACATCACCACACCCAACTTGCCACAAGCACTCACGCGCTTATGACAACATCTTTCACAGGCTTAAATGACTTCCAGAAATCTTTATTTGAAAATCAGAATAGTGCATGACGCAAGTACCTTCATCCGTCGAGTTAAATCTAAGGATCAGACGACACCGCTTGTACGGCGGTCAACCTCTGTATATGTCACAATGCTGCTTCAATATCCATACAAGTTGACACGTTACGCACGCGGAAATAACAATCCAGGCATTATTCGCGCTCACAGTGTTTGATGCGGTTATGTGTGACTGACCCTTTTGCACTCTAGGCTTTACTGTCAACGTTCGCAGAGCAAAGTGTAAAGCTTCCATATAATACTTGACACGATATAATTGAACCCGCCGAAGTGGTTCATTCAATGGTTCAAGTCCCTATACTGTTACCTAACAGCTCAACGATTGTAAACAAGACTTTGTGACCCCATGGAGAGTTCAACAATGCGATCCAATGCTATAGAAATGCAGTGCCCTAGTGGTTTGGAGCATTGAATTCGTGGTCTGCGGGTAATTCTGCAAGTTGTGGGTTCGGGCCCTGGGCTATAGCACTTCTACGCCTAATATGGCTAGAGGCATTATTAATGTCTTGCAGTGGACTAGTTACCCATCCCAACCCTATTCATACTGTGAAGCGATCAGATTATCTTGTCTTAAGGAACTGGTTCTTCCACACTTTCCTCTGTATAGCCCACACCTCGACTGGTTTTTGGCCTTGTGGTGGGCAATTTGCATAAAGAAAATGCTAAATGGTCGCCCTATAATCGTGGCTATAATCGAAAACTTGAGATATGCATTAATGTAAAGGGAAAATGGGCTTACTTTATGAAATCTTGATAGGTTCGTTTCCAATAAAATTACGATTTGTTGGCGTCGATGGAGATGAGGTCTTTCAAGGAAAAAACCAAACCGTTAACTTTTTGCGTTGAATGAAGTGCGTGCAATGATGGACAATGAGCATAATGTAGGAGGTGATATGTAGTAACCTGTGGTCTGTTGCCAAAATTGAAAACTGGTATTTATTCATCTATAACATTTCTTTACACAAACAGTCAAAACTGGTTTCCATCGGGGCCCTGTATTATAATGACAACATACATTTTTATAAATAAGAAAAGCACAATATAATTTTAATGAAAATTTTATAATACACGATAAGAACAATCGCACAGCATTCAAATACCATTTATTTTCCTTATAAATAATTTCCTGAATACACAGGTTATAAGCTTATGTGTGTTGCTGCAGCCCATTTTTAGACCGTACGCTACAACCCTTTCAAATTATAAAAGGGCATGACGATAAGATCCTAGAAGATTCTTTATCAAATTCTTAAATGACACACACCTTTTGAAGTTTTCCAGAAACATGAATCAAATTTTGAGAAAACGAAGTAAATGAACCGTGCGAACTATACTTGGCACCACATCACAATATATCACCCCGAGAACTACTGTGTTCCATTTCTGTTATAAAAAGCAGTGTATGAGTGAAAGATTGTTTTCTGGACGTAAAAGAGTTTAAATATAAAAACCGACTTTTTAATGAAAACAAAATTGTTGTTTCTGTTTATGACAAAGTGCCAGGGAGCGACTTTTAGGTCATTTTTATGTATCATGTGTGTGTACTCACTGTACTGATATGAGCGTGGCCAGGGGGCCAATTTGTTTCAGCTCCTATATAAGCACAACTAATTTTGCCCAGCATGAAAGGTTCTTCTTTAACTAAAAAGAGGATTATAGTAACCAAATTTTCTTGTGATGTACATTGTTTGTGACTGGCATTGAGCTGTTGTGTGTTAAAAATGAAAATCACGTGGAGTTTTGGCGGGTAATCTATTTTTACTAACTTATACCTTTTTGTGCAAATCGAAATTGTGTGCTTAAAGGGCCGGTCACACTGGCTACGATAACGATAACGAAAACGAAAACGATGTGAATAAACGCTCTCTATTGGTGGGTGGAACGCGCGCGTATTACCGCGCGTTTCATCCACATAGAGAGCGTTTATTCACATCGTTTTCGTTTTCGTTATCGTTTATCGTGGCCAGTGTGACCGGCCCTTAAGAGCTCCATGGAATCGGCTCCATACTTCTGATGAAGTACTGTGTATAGTTTAACATGCAAGCCGATATGCTAATATATAGTGATGGTTTGGTCGTCCATGCAAATTTAATTTGCGCACAAATCTTGGACTGCTGTGTTGACTACTTTCTAGTCGGTGTATGTCTGGCCTCTTCTGAAAGGTGCTGTGCGACAAATAAATATCGCAACTGTTCCCCCACACTTATCCACTTGATCAATTTCATTTTGACCGTATCGAATATGACGTCATGTTGTGGGACTCAATAGTACAATAATGCGTGCAGATATCACATGCCTGCCCCACAATATGGTGGCCTATTGTTGTTGCTATTGCGACGTGGGTATTCGACACGGTCTAAGTCCTACCCCGAGTTTGATTGGTTGAAAGTCACTGTCGGCCAGACAGCCGTGTACACTTCTCTCACTAACTGGAGTAATGCGAATTTCATTGCGCCAATCTCAACTTGAATTTGTCTTGCACTTTTGTATGCTCAATGGCAACTCATATGTAATGTCGCTGCGCAACCCGTGAAACCCTCACAGGTATCTGAAAATGTGGGTTGGGCTTTGATTAAAAAGCGACCTTTACTTTCGCAAACAACGATACAACTGAGGTTTTGTCCAAAGGACGACTTGTTCACAGCCTGATGAACCCTCGCGCCTACAAATGACAATGATTGATATCTGGTCGGATCCTTACTCAAGAGGAAATTAATATAGGCCTAGGTTTATGGCAGTTTCATCGAACGCCCACGGCGTTCGAAACAAGGGAGAGTAGAATGCCGATAGGTAAAACCTGCGGCTATCTATACTAGTCGTGCATAATGTATCAAGCGGTGGGGGAGGGAGGGGAAGAGGACAACATATTTCCACCTTCCCGACGAAAATTTGCTAATTTTAGTTGACGAAAATTAGGAACAGAAGAACACCAAATGGATTCATTTTTAATGTATATTGATATCTATTTTAAACCCAGTAAGCACAGAATCCGGGTAAAATATTTCCAAAGGTTACCGAATTGTGTGACAACACAAACAATCTCCCGCCCTTTTCACAAAGATGCTCTCTGTTCTGCCACCTTTCAATGCCACTGCAACCCTGTTCATAGCTGTTGGTCACTATTAAACAAAGAATTTATCGACCCTGGAAGATAAATAGAGGGAACTGAAAGCAACGTAGCAGAGTTTTCAAATCAAAAACAAAATTTCTACACGAGAAAAGCGGTGATTTTTAAAGCACGCCGACATTTGACCTTTTTTTCTCATCCTAACATGCAGTCTCATAACATTCCGAGTTCAAAAAAGTATACAATCAGAAAAATGCTACCGGTAGATTACTGAATAAAATGAGGTATTCAGCCAATACTTTAGTTTGTAACATCACTGGCTCAATTTGTGACCATTAATAAGGAAAAAGTTGCTATTTTGGTGAACCAAGTAAAAATGCAGTTGCGCCAATCAATGCAGGGCTAATCAACATAAACAACAAATGTAAACACACTGTCTGAACACGAAGCGACGTTTTTAAATTGCACGGCAGACGGTGGCGCCTCTTTATACATCAGATCTAATAGGGATGAAATCCCAGGTCTAAACGAGTTATTCTCTTGAAAGTTGTAGATGGCAATACAAGTACATTTCCACAGTAGCTAACCCTTTGACCTCCCGCGTGCCCCGCCTGCAGAATATTAGCCGATCTTCCAGTTCAGTGATTTTACAGCTTTAGGATGGGATGTCAAGATTATGATTCGCCTAAAAAATAGAGCATAGGGCCTATTGGCTGAATACATCATACATGTATATAGTAATCTACCAGCATTTTCTGATTTTATACGTTTTTTGATACACCCTGTATTACCGATTTGCGCACTTCCGGGTTTGAAAGCGAGGCGTGATTTGTTCATGTCTGAATGCATTTGTTGAATAGCACTGCGTTTTTTAGCACTGAGAACCTCCTGCGTTTTTTTTTAGCACTGAGAGCCTCGCTTTCAAAATGGAAGTGCGCAGGTGGGTTAATATGAAATTCGTCTATAATAAACATCGACAGTCTGATATCAAGTGACAAAATGTTGGAGTCCAATATTTTTTCTAGAGCTGTATGTGGGGGGAGGGGGGGGGGGGGGGGTAGTCCGTCATCCAAATTTTTGACGGGCTTGTTGCCGCTGTGATTGGGAAAAGTTTAAAGAAAAGTCATGAAGCTGTCTTCGAAAATGTAGACAGTTTTTCCTTCAAGTGGAAGGTGCATTCGACTCTTTTGTTCTTTAAAAAAACAAAACCAGAATATTATCAATGACCGTGACGCGACGCAAGGCCATCCAGTATAGGCACGGTGTTGGCAAAATGGTGTGTACCTCACAAAAGATAATATGAGTCAGATAGGCATACAACAGGCGTGTGATAGTAGCGAACTCCAGACTGCCTTTGAAGATACTGAAATTCAGAGAGAAAAAGTGGCGTATCCATGTTCTGGGCCATTTTGGGTCCAAAATTCTATATTGTTCGTACAAAGATTTTGTGGGGGCCCATAGTTCCCCATTGCACTGCAGCAAACTAATCGTCAGCAACGTTCTCAACAAAGTTTAAGCCGTTAAGACCCATATAGCAACATTCCCACTTTGCCTGACAGTATAATTTCAACTTTGCGCAGGTTCGCACTTTCCCCGCGACTCATGCACAAAAAATAAACTTGTGATCAGGGTAATCTGCCCAATTCTGTGCTTGGTGTTTAGAAAGTGATACAGCTTACTTGGCTGGTGTTTTCACAGCTTGGCGATTTGGAGTCCCTCCGGGCCGGGAATAGGTGACAATGGTTGGCTCGCTGCCTTCAATTCGGCGTCAGCACAGCATTGCGCACGTCTATCCTTGCGTTTAGACTCGGACTGGTCAAATCTATAGACCATGCTTATGTGTGCAAATCCACTTTGTTGTTCCGGGGTAATAGACCGTGTAAGTCTCGCGCATAAAGGTCACGATTGAACTTTTGGGCACCTACGAGCCGCCGGCTATAGGACTTTTACGTGTGGTTGATTTTGTTTTCTATAATACTTTGTTTTGACGAAGATCTAAACCATGAAACGGCCATAAATATGGATGATAAATAAATTTTACAATAAATGAAAACATGCATGACTGTCTAAATATTGAAGAAAAGCAGGAAAACATGTTTGGCCTGAGCGTCAGGTTTGCAACATGATTGGCTCATTGTCGGCAAGACGTAAGTTATGGTCTACGCTATTAAGACTGGCGCGTGAACCACCAAAATAATGGCGAATGACGTACGTATGACGTAGTACACATTTTCGTTCTCCTTTTCTCTAATTTGATATAGCGTTCACATTTTTGTAAATTAAAATGAAAAATAATATTTTGCTAACAGTTTTTATCTACATTTCAGTAAAAAGAACAGCGTCAAAACATTATTTCAAGAAAACTACTCGCTTTACACGTTAAAGCTCTTATTCGAGGTGCCCGGAAGTTCGGTTTCTCGTAAACTCTCGCAAGTTCTCGAGGTCAACTTACACGCTCTATACATGAATAGAGTACCGAAGTCTGTAGTCAGTGGCACAACTGGCTCTAAAGCAAATTGATGTCATCTACCATGTACCAGTTGAAACCATGTACCAGAGGAAACGGCTTTTAGACCCTGCTGTGCCAATTGCCGGTGTTGTGCGGAAATAGGAAGCCTGAAGTCGAAAATGGCAATTTAATTGAGTTCGGTATGACGTTTAGCGCAGTCCTATAGTGACAAATCCTTGGTTACATGACAATGCGCCCATACACTGTAAAAAATGGGTTGATATTTTGCCCAATGTTGGGCAACATATCAACAACCCAAAATCTTGGGCAAATTCTTCCCAATAGTTGGTACATTTTACCTGAATTAACCAACATCTGGTAAATTAATACCAATGTTGGGTAAATAACAGTTGCCCAATTATGTTTTACCCAACGTTTTTACAGTGTACGTACCCACCAGAGATCTCAAATTGACTGGGTTGGGTAATGCCAATCGTTCCGATATCATTAAATACTATGGCTGCTACTAAATATTTTATGCAGGCGTTGGAAACAACGTACAGAAATACTACGCTAATCCTTATCAAATTCCATTTCACGACGCGTCCTTCAATCTCCTTTTGAGATGAAAAATAGAGAAGTTATTTGTTTTTTATCTTCCTTTCAACAAAATGACATTATTGTCAAGTGGTTGTATCCTTCTTGGTTTTGCTTTAGCGGACGTGGTACACGAATCGTCCAATACTAATGTACGTCAGCTTCTACTCTCAGTTTTTTCAGTACCATTTTCTTCGAAGCTCGTGTTCTCGCCGGTTAATCAGCTCCGCAAATTAATGCAGGAACAATGTAACGAAAATAAAACCAAGATGGCTTAATAAATAAGGTTTTATATGCCTTTTCAGCCACGTGACTAGAAATGTAAACCAAATGACCTCGTGTGAACCGCCTAAGATTGATCGCGATCGTAAGTATCGTATGGGCAGGTTAATTAACCACGTGGGCACAAACGGGACACTTGACTAATTAATGCTTGAATAAGCACTTCATTATGCGGTCCACGAAAACACGTGAGAAAAGGTCTGGACATATAGACAGGCGTCGTTGTTTGGAGGATTTTTCCATTTTGAAAATGCTTTTCAAACTTTTAAAGCATGAGAAGTATTCGCTATTGTCCCATTTATTGTTAGAACGGTTTTGGTTGTCATTACACTATAGTGTCAGATCTTGACTTGAAAAAGTAAATTTAACAAAAAATCTGATTGGAGGACTGGCAAGACACAAAGCCCAAGCAAAAACAAACAAACAAACAAACAAACAAACAAACAAACAAACAAACACCCCAACAAACAAACAAACAAACAAACAAACACCCCAACAACCCAACAAACAAACAAACACTTTTCACTGAAACTTTATTTTCAGAACAGAAAATAAACATGTATGTACAAAAAATTACAAGCTAAAAATTGTAGTAAGAGGCCATTTATGCAGTGAAAAACCCCATTGGGACGCCTTCCAAGCTACCTTGATAATACTCAAAAGAGATCGTACTGTCACCTTTCAGGCCGTGCTTGTTGCTCAGGAGGTCACATCAAATTTTTTAACGAGTCTCAGGAGGGCTCCGTCTACCTATCAGCAATCCCGAGTCGACTGCTTGAGAGACAATAATCACAACGCCCTAATTTTCGTGACTAAATTCTTAAACTTGAATTTACCCACCTTAAATCAGTGTTAAATTTAATGGTACGTACAAAACTCTAACTGCTATCTTTTTTGGCTTTCAACGTTTTTTGGCTTTCAACGTCGAAATCGGTTTTAGATAGGCCTATGCCATTTCTTTTCGTTATCGAACGACAGGTGGGCTCAATAGAGCCGTTATGTAACGTTTTCGTTACGCCCCAACGCTCATATATAGCTTATATAAGCTGGCAATTGCATTCAATGCCTTTCTTCTCGGTCTGAGCGTTCAAACCTCGCTCGCCCGCTCGCCCGCTCGCCCGCTCGCCCGCTCGCCCGCTCGCTCGCTCGCTCGCTCGCCCTCCCGCCCGACTAAAACCCATTAATAATGATAATAATGATATTAATGATACGATAGTAAACCGCAGGGAGTGCACCGTCGATCGGTGCCCTAGGATGCAACCACGTTTCCTCTTAAAAACTAAGGGGTTTTTCGTGGCCTCCGAGTGCCAGCAGAAATGCTGGACTGGCACAGATCGCCCTGCCTCAAATCACTTTCAGTCTCAAAACAATTCCCGCACATTTAGATTAATTTAAAGTTGACTTGGATTTTTCCATTAAGTTGCAAATATGACAAGGAGAAAAGTTTTTGCTGCTTTTTTGGGGGCACTTGAGCGAAAGCTGAAGTCGTTTATCTGAAACATTAGTTTTCCTACGCTTTTTGGCGTTGTATTCGTACACATTTTTGCTTGTTGTTCTTGTTTCCCTTTTTTTTGGCAGAATCGTGGAACAGAGCCACGACAACTTTAAGAGATCACACTCTACGTGACCTCGCAACCAACACTCTTCCAACCTTACTGCTATCCGCCAAAGCTGCCTCCACGAATGCCAAGTACGCAGCAACATGGAAGCGCTGGGAGCTTTGGGCAAACTCCAAGCCAGGCCTCACGGCTTTCTGTATTTAATAATTTGAGCAATTCCACATTAGAATTAAACAGAGGTGAAAATCGCATTACATCTCCTTTTGTATTCAAATATTGATTTTTATTCATGGAAAACCGTGACTTCATCATGGCAGGATATGCTGGATATGAAGCTAAAGTGCAACATGATTACGTTTGTAGTGTTTAGTACATTTCTGTAGTGTTTGTACACTTTATATATATAGTAATGTATAATAAATCACGTCTATTTAGTCTGGTTCCCATATCTGTAAATTTGTAATTACTTAAAACAGTAACTTCCAGTAACTTAGTGAATTTTTATACCCCGTATTTTTACGGGAATAGCAGGGTTATTTTAAGGGACAGCAACGTAAAATAACAGTGTTTTTACGCTGGCGTCCAAACTGCCAGGAAACTATTCCCGTAAAAAAACCCGTTTTTTTTTTACAGTGCAGCTGAGACCTTTTTCCTTGTATTGCCCCAAACACCAGATGTTCGTTACCTGCACATGGAATCCTACAATTCTTTTTTACTGTTTTCTGAAGGGAGTAATTTAATTCTCATGGTGGTGACGACAATAATTCCGGTTCTTGATTTTCTTTTTCTGTATCAGACGAAGTTGCACACCTTCCTGCACCAATGGTTTAAAATCACTAGCAACACAGACACTACATGCAAAGCAGATCAGGTATAGGGTGGAGCTCAGCCCCCAACTGCCATTTTTCTTTCACGCTAATAGGTGCAAACCAGCAACCTTTTATTTGGCCTTTACGGGTATTATTGTCACGGTTAGGTGAGGGGCGGTGTGACCCCAGGGTGGTGGGTCCGCCTAATTATTAATTAAGGACTTCCCTTGTAATTAAAGCGCAAATACTCGTAGAAGGAGCAAGCAGATCAACTCCAAAAATTGCTCTCCAAATAGATTCAAACACGTTTATATTCTATAAATAACTAATGACAACCATCATATCCTTCATACTTCAGATCGCCTTGCCCGTGCCGCCCCTGACAACCCAGTATTGGTTTATAGGCGCCCCCGCAATCTACGAGACCTGATTGTTCGAGCCGAGGTCCCCACCTTGGCTGCATCCCCTCCCATACAGCATGGTACTTTTAAGTGCGATTCCAGGTGTGTTGTTTGCCAGACTCACATGCAGGAGTCTGACTCCTTTTCCGGCCATTCATCTGGAACTACTCACAGAACCAATGGCAACATCACTTGCAACACCTCTAATGTCATATATCTCATTTCTTGCAGGGTTTGTGGTATCCAGTATGTCGGGGAGACCAAGAACACGCTCAAAAAGCGTTTCTATGGCCATCGGTCGACTGTGAACACCAAGAAAATGGACACCCCTGTTGGTCATCACTTCAACTTGCCTAACCATTCCATTTCTGATATGATTCTACAGGGCATAGAATCACTTTGCCACCGCAAGGACTCAGTTCGCCTCAGCCGAGAGAAAGTTTGGATGAAACGTCTTCGGATTATTCAACCACATGGTCTCAACATCCAGGAAGGGAATGATTAACTTTACAATTTTCCCCCATTGTCATTTGTTTACAGATTATCCTCCTGGCAAAACCCTCTTGGGGTCTCTTGGCCAAATGGGGTTGTCTTTCCATTTCCTGTTTATCCTTGCCACTTCTCTTTGTTCCTTTTCTTGCCCTATTACCACCTTCAATTCAACCCCCCGGCCCCCCCCCCCTAACCACACTCCTTTGTCCATTTCCCCAGCTTCAACCTTCATCTTAATCCCTCCCCTCCTTCATCCTTACCCTAATCACACTTCTTTGTTCCTGTCTTCCTGGCTGTCCTTTCCTCTCCCTTTGATGTTTACCCACTGCCATGTTCCTTTGCATCCCTCTTTTGTGTTTCTCCACCCACCCCCTCATGCATGTGTGTTCCCTACATGTTTGTTTCTTGTACTCTGTCATTCACCTTTGAGAAAGAACTTGCTCAAGTTCGAAACGTCAGGCCAGCTAATTTTTAGATTTGTATATTTCAGGTCCATTCAGTCAGTCAGCAGTTTGCAGCAGTTTTATTCATTTTCACGTTTATATTCTCCTTATAATGAGATAATCATAGGGCAAAATGTTCTCAAAATAATGGTAAATTTAAGTATTAAAGAAATGAGGAATAAGTAAGGCCCGAGGAATAAGTAAGTTTACCAAAAGTATACTAAGGGTATACTAAATTTATAAAGGGCACTGTGCAAACCGCTCTCTCTGCTTGAGTCAGCCTGTAACAAATACAGGAAAAAGCCGTAGAATCAATATATGAATCAGCCGTCGAGTCGCGCGCGAAGGGCTCGCATGGTGAAGCTTTGCACAGAACATTCTCGACAATGAGGAGAATGAAACTTGCTCAAAACGACTGATTTCGGTCATAGCTGAAGTACAGACATGGTCCACATGTTCTATGAACATAATTACAAAAGATCATAGTAATAATTTTCAGCGGCTGAGATACATTAAATATTGGAAATCAAAGACGAAAGTGAAACTTACGTCTCAAAGAGATCACTCGTGCCGGGGAGAGACCGGTTGTCACGTGGGGCGAAGTGCGTCGCGTAAGGTTACAAGATAACTATAACGTAGTCGGTGTGGTGTGGTGTGGTGTGATAAACAATTATCCGATCATCACATGAAGAACAAAATAGGTGTTCAGTGCGTACATCCCCCGCTTGTTAAATTATTTTGCCGGCAAAAAATGATTTTCTCACCCCCCCCCCCCCCCCCAATTTAGAAAAAAAAAAATCATGGATCCGCCCCCAACTTGGCTTCATTATCTTAACTTTTTTAATTCACCCAAGACAAGGCTCCATGTAAAGGGTTACAATCTGAGGTGGTAGGGTTGTAGACATTTTGAATTGCCAACCCTACCACCATTACGGTTTTTTCTGGGCCCAGATCTAAATAGAGTAAACTTTTTCAACATATTCCACAGAAATTATCTAAATTTTTAGACCTACAGACCCACCGTCGGTGAGACCAACTAACCTTCCCAAACAAAACGTCATCGTTACGTTGTAACATTTTTCATTTTTTTGTGAGCAATACCCAGATAAGATTTCAAACACAAGCATTACTGCAAACAGGATTTTGCGTGGCAGTCTCCTAGGTTTCGACAAAACCGCAATCAAAAAAACCTCCGTGAACACTTTGCCTCTGGCAACTTCATCAACGCGAGACACTGGGGCGAGAAATCGACTTAGCGTCCGCTCCCTGGTTAGTTTGATACAATATGCCATCTGTTTTAGGCTAAAATTGAATCACTACAGGGTCTTTTCGAAGCTTAAATTTGAGTATCTTCTCAAAATGAGAAATGAATCTGTCGGATTTTGGTGTATCGATGAAGAGCGGCAAGGGGCTGACCAAACCTTAAGGGAAACGAAAATTCTTAACTCATCAAAATTATGGATTCGACATATTAAAAAGAAGTAATGCAGTTTGTATAACATGTGGCGAATTTAATGACAGTTATATATTTTTAATCTTCCTTTCATCAAAATGACATTATTGTCAAGTGGTTGTATCCTTCGTGGTTTTGATTTAGCGGACGTCGTACACGAATCGTGCAATATTAATGTACGTCGGCTTCCATTATAAGTTTTTTTCAGTACCATTTTCTTCGAAGCTCATGTTCTCGCCGGTTATTAATCAGCAACATTTTGGTGCATGTTCGAAAATTCCGAACTCCTCCAAATTATGGATTCTACATATTCAAACGAAGTAATGCAGTCTGTATAACATGTGGCGAATTTAATGACATACGACGCAGGAATCGTACAATGCATTTTAGATCATTTTTTGTTTAATTGGAATTTTGTTGCAGGATTTTTTGTCAGATCACGATAATTGTAGGCTTTGGGACTATCCACAGCTCTTAGCTGAAACTCAATATACCACAGCTGGATCCGACACTGCAGCGGATATTTGCAAGACCTCCTAGAAAAGGTGGCTCAGTCATGACGCGTACAGTAATAGTGACGTGGCTGCTCAGACCACGTCCCTTTCAGGCAGAACCCAAGCGAGAGGTCAGCAATGATGTCTATCTTGTGAGGAATAGCCAATCGCATCTGAGCAATCCCCTGCCGTCTGTCTTAACCTTGCATTATATGGAATGGAACTTTCGAACAAGAGACATAAATTCCCGGCACATTGGACTTTTCCATCATTTCTCGATTGTGCAAGTGTGCTGAGACTTATTTTGTTGTCAATATGGCCGAGAGAATCCTATCTCTTCGCGTAATCAAGACGATCGTGGGGTTGCTGGGGATATTTGGTAATGCCTTAGTGTGTCTTGTAATCTACAAGATTAAATCCATGCACACAACCACCAATGCCTTCATCTTCAACCAGGCTGCTATCGATTTTCTGGGCTCCACAATGCTTCTACTGAGCAGCAACCTGCCCACACAGTCCCCCATCCCACCCACTTTGGCCGGGGAGCTGCTGTGCCGCCTCTGGATCTCGGACTTTTTTCTCTGGTCCTTCTTCACGGCGTCCACGCTCAACCTGGTGTCGCTGACGTTCGAGCGATACGTGGCTATCGTATTTCCTTTCAAACACCAGACGGTGTACGGCGAGAAACCGGTGCGCGTTCTGATTGCTGGGGCGTGGATCATCGGCACAGCGAGCAGCTTCTATGATATCGCCTTCTATGCCGTGGTGGACGGTAAATGTCAGTCCATCAGTGTTGCTGGTTCTCAAGTTGTGGGCATCATGATCTTTCTCCTGCAGTATCTCATCCCAGTCAGCGCTATGTTGGTAGCCTACGCCCACATCACCATAGTTTTGAAGCAGAACGCGTCGCGTGTCGGCCCCATGAGAACAGGCAACCCTTCAGTAGAGGCGGCCGACGTATCGCTGCTGCGCGCCCGCCGCAACACCTTCAAGACCCTCCTGATCGTCTTCGTGACCTATGTGTTCTGCTGGACCCTCAACGCCATCATCTTCTTCATGTTCAACTTCGGCTACCCACTGGACTTCAACGGGGCGCTGTACATCATCTCCGTGGCTCTGGTGGCGTCCAACTCCTGTGCCAACCCGTTCATCTACGCGGTCAAGTACCGGCAGTTCCGCCGCGGGCTCCGCCAGTTGTTGGGCCTACCGATCGAAAGTAACGACTTCGGCACGAGTGCCTCCGCTTAACTCAAAGTTTACAAGGACAAGTCTTGTGTAAGCCTAGCCTGCAAAAACAAAAATCCTCAAGAGTTAACGAAAACTTAATCCAATTTGATGGAGGTGGAGCACAAACAAATTTAAAAAGTCTTCCTTGGTAAAAACAGGATTACCAACCAAATTTCCATTATTTTGATGTATAGGCCTACATGATGTACATATATTTATTGTGACTGTATTCAGCTGTTTTTGCTTAGCTTGAAAATCACATAAAGTTGTGGCTGGTTACCTGTTTTTACTAAACAAGACTTTTCGTGATATGGATTTTGTGTGTGCTTATAGCAGCTGCATAAAATTGGCCCTAGGGCCCTAGCGGCGTCGGCAGCAGCATGCATGTGCAGCGCAGGCGTTAGCAGGACTTGGCCGTGGAATATTAACGGTTAAGCACATTTTGCTGCTACTGTACTCGGGACAACTTTTCTGCTAAGCGTGAAAGGCACGCATTGCCATAAATTCCCCAAAATGTCATCTCTTTGGTTAGACACCTAACCAATTTTGAAGATTCGAGTGTACAAATTATACCATTATGTGTAACATTTACGGAGAAATGCAAAACAAAAGCCGAAGCATTGACATATGGAGATTAAGATTGCCGCCACATATATAGCCTGTACGTTACAGACCAAGGGCACCATTCTGAATGGTAACATTTTCCAAACCAAACTGGCCTCCCCGAAATTATTTTGCCAGCAATTTCGAGACAAACGGCGCATTTCCAAAGGGTGTTCGTGTACAATTTGTTCTACTTTTGAATGATCAAAAGTCAATTGCTGGAATCAGACCTTATAGGTTCTCGTCAATTTTCTCATTTCATCGAAGTAAGCTCTTCGTTTTCAATTATAAACGAATGCACTCAAATGCGTTTTAAAAAATAGGTCAGCTATTTTTACTGAGAATCCGACAACGACCCACTGTATTTCGCATATTGCAAGCTCAAAGGTTTGTGTTGTATTGTGTGTGGTGTATGAAGCACTCTAAAGATTTTGTGGTCAAAATTATCAAAACAACGACCTGACGTATATCACCGTATAACGTTGAAGTTTTTCTTACATTACGTTGTTTTTCTTCTATCCCTTTCGTCATCGTAAGCGTACAGACCACAAATATGGCCATCCATCACATTTTTGTGTTATTTATCATTTTAGGTATGCGGCAATATTGGCGAAAAAACAAAACAATTCCTTTCTTTCTTTATGCAGCTCTAAAGAAATATTTAAAATATCGCCCATGCAAAGAAACATGGGGCCTATTTGTCGCTTGTCGTTATTCCCCTGTGTAAATTGTAAAACTTTATAAAATATTCATGAATTTCATCCAACTTGCCTTTAAAGTGATAAGTAAAACCGTATAGCACAATGTATAAATATAATTTAGTCAACGAATTATTGTTCACAGGTAGGGGCCTCTATAGTTTAACAGTAATGTACTCAGAAAAAAAAAACAATCGTGACAAAAGCAATGACGGCGACTGGAAACTTCTTGATTAACATTTGTTTTTACTCATATTTTAATGGTTTGTAAATATTTTAGCCCTAGATCATGCAAAAGGCTCGCTGCACTTTCAAAGGTCAGTGATTCGCACAAAAATATGTGGCTGGTACATTAGTATTTTCAAGTTTCCTATTATAATAAATATACACGAACAACAAAAATTCATTAAATTAAGCTTACTGTTTTTGCCTTTCATTTATTATTATCATTTTTGTTCATATTCGGCTGATGTTTAAATGGCTAAGTATTTAATTCCTCGGACTTTAGAACGAGTAGCAGACAGAGACTAACATATTTTTTTTAGTTTAGGTAAGTTTGTAATTTTTCAAATTGTCCAAAAGTTTATGAAATGACGGCAGACGTTGGACCACAAACCTTCTGAAAGGCAAGCCCTTTCAGTATTATTTTTTTCTGCACCCCGATCGGAATGTCCCTCCTTTGATGTGTCATTAGGCCTATAACACAATCGAAACCATTTCAATATTTGTGATCGAATCCTACGAAATGGGTCATAAGGACATATTTTGGCTAACATTAGAAAGAACATACTTGGCTAGTCTCTTTAATGTCACGTGTCGCTTAGTTCTACGTCCTGAGGAATATGGACACTGGGTTAAAACCTTGACAGCTCTATATTGATTTCCACCATACGAGTCATGTTGAAGAGCTCAAAAGTAGCTGTGATGAATAGCCCTGCGTATTGATGACGTCATGTTAGTGTTTACCAATGACATTGCAGTTTTTGGGTCAAAACCGGTCATCGGTCGACGTTCGCTATACTTTACGTGCAGAATGCCGATGTATGATCGGTTTTCGACCAAAAGACAGTCAAATGTGCAGTTTTAGCTATATCTGTCGTGGAAGCTAACACCGTCATTAAAGATGATTACTGTGCAGGGAATTTTCCTTGGGAGCCACAAGGTCGAAAAATGACAGTTGAAAATGCTAGTGTATGTAAAAAATCGTATACGAGCCCCGGCGGTGAATTGAAAAGGATCCGTATGTGTTGCCACGAGCGTCTCAAAAAGACTCCCACTGGACATACATGTAAGGGCTGATGCGAGTTGTTCTTGTTTGCTCAAGAACAACTCGTATCTTCGTTCGTGTTCCGGCCGCTCGAACGCCAAAGAACGTCTGATAGCCAAGAGCGCCATCTATCGCTGGTAACCACGCAAAATGTAATGGCTGCGCCCATGTACGTTTCAAGCATTCGTTTCAAAAACCTGAATTTAGACTGCACAATATTTAGACTGCATTTTCCCCTAGTTTGGCCTAATTTGTACATCACTTCTAATGAGGATAAGGTACATGTATAGGAGTAAAATCAACGAGCATTGCTTAATGGTTAATTCGTGGCGGACATTCCTTTTGCGCAAAGTGCGGACAATTTCTAATCGACCCCGTGGTCAAATGTCACGAAACATCAAAGCCATATGGCTCCATGCTGTACAGCGTGATACTCGCGACTATCTATTACCGGCGATGCGACCAATCTCGGAAGATTCGTTCAAGAACTCGATAAGAGAATTTCAACCACCGTCGATTAGACGAGGCTCGGAGTATAAGTTATTGAAAGTATCGGTAACTTAAAGCCTTGTAAATGAACGATGAACAAATACAGAGCTGTACTTGCATGAGCTTGCTGGAACCCCATGCGTTAATTAAAAACGGATTTTGCATGTGCACTTTAATTATTTTTGTTTGCTCAAGAACAACTCGTGTCTTCGTTCGTGTTCCGGCCGCTCGAACGCAAAAGAACGTCTGATAGCCAAGAGCGCCATCTATTGCTGGTAACCACGCAAAATGTAATGGCTGCGCCCATGTACGTTTCAAGCATTCGTTTCAAAAACCTGAATTTAGACTGCACAATATTTAGACTGCATTTTCCCCTAGTTTGTTCAGAACAAGTTTTTTTTTCAAAACGTTTGGAAGGGAATTTTAGGCAACATTACGCCGACTTTTTATGCTTCATCTCTCATCCGCCATCTTTGGTCGTCTTCTACGTCGCGTCAAATTACGTCATGTTCTTGTAAACCCCGACTGGTAGGTGGAGTGTGATCTTGTTTCGAGTGCAGTGTTCTCGGGTCGCGTTCTCGCCGTTCGGGCGCAAGAACAGGGAACTCGTGTTAAGAACAGACCGCCCGAACTCGGCCTATGGGCGTATTCGAAACCCCGTTCTCGAGTTGAATGAATTCAACCTCGTTACAATGGGTACGATCTTGCTGCGCCATGTTTCTTCACACCATAAGTGGCGGATCTACGGGGGGGGGGGGGGGGTTTGGGGGTTTAACCCCCCCCCCCCCCCCCTTGGGCTGAGAAAAAAATTAAAAATAACCACTGTCGGGTGTCGAAAATTCGGCACGCTGGGGTGTGTAGGCCAATCACCTCAGGTAAACCCCCCCCCCCCCCCCTTAGTGAAAACCTAGATCCGCCCCTGCCATGCCTTGCGCGATCTTAAGGAACGCACACGCGCCCATATTGAGTCGAGGCTAGAATAAATTAACACGCGAACAGAGTTTCGAATGACGAGAACCAACAGGATTTTCACTCCCCACTTATTGGGGAGTAGATGAAGAACGTCAAGAACAAAGATGGCGGACTTAGGCCCTTCCGGAATTTGCCGTAATTTGTGTGAAATTAGATGCGCTCATTTATTCCAAGAACAGTATAAATGTATAAGAAAATAAAATTGTACCGGTACGTGATCATAGGAGTGGGATTGTCTTTGCCAATTTTTATTGGTGTTCTCAGTAATATTTCAATTATTTTCGTAAGATTGTGAATTTTCCTTTCTTTTTATTCGCGGGAGTATAAATAGGCTACGGCGGCTTCCATCTTGAATTTTCGTCCAGATGCACTACCGGCACTTTGGCGTCCATAATCGGCAACCCGAGAACACTGTACCCGAGTCACTCGAGAATGGGGTTTCGAATCCATCCTTAGTCACATGTTGCATAGTCCGCTGATTATGATGTAATCTGTAGTTGGCAATTCGTGGCAGGAATCAGTTTTAACGAGTAGTTCAAGAGCAGGCGTGCCCTATGATCTCCATACCTGTGCAACAGGCTCAATTTGATCCTGACAAAATTGTATTTAAAGGGACACTCTCCGTGCTCTTCAACAATCTGAAGTTGTTCTGTTTTGGGAGTCTGTAACCATCCAAACAAAGGCTGTTGTTCCTTATTGCATCGCTGTCGCGCCTTTTACGCACAGACATTGCAGTTGGACTTTTTAAAGGAATTACTGTGGGCGTTTTTTATATTCGATGTCTCATTAAAAAATGAGTGACTTTTTATTGACGGAAGAATAATATTTTGAAATGGCTTTTTTATTGACAAAAATCACAAACTAGTCGACTTTCGTCTTGGAGAGTAAAGAGAATGCACTAATTACAGGATGCTAAAAAAAATTTGCGAATTGCGCGGCTACGGTTTATTCCGCAGCGGAACTGACAAAATGGTCAAAGGTCCATACTCCCTGACGATTGAGGGCGCTAACCAATTACATTTTGGACGTAGACACGAAAGTAAATTCGAACTTCATAATCGCATGTAGGCCTAACAACTGGTATTTTTTTTAGACGGAGTAATTTTCATAACATAATGCATGCTTACATCATTAAAAACGAGTCTACTAGTGCTCTTGTAACCCTAATGTGGCGTCGTTATAGCGCCCTCGTTTGGCCTAATTTGTATATCACTTCTAATGAGATAAGGTACATGTATAGGAGTAAAATCAACGAGCATTGCTTAAAGTGGTTAATTCGTGGCGAACATTCCTTTTGCGCAAAGTGCGGACAATTTCTAATCGACCCCGTGGTCAAATGTCACGAAACATCAAAGCCATATGGCTCCATGCTGTACAGCGTGATACTCGCAACTATCTATTACCGGCGATGCGACCAATCTCGGAAGATTCGTTCAAGAATTCGATAAGAGAAGTTCAACTACCGTAGATTAGACGAGGCTCGGAGTATAAGTTATTAGAAGTATCGGTAACTTGAAGCTTTGTAAATGAACGGTGAACGAATACAGAGCTGTACTTGCATGAGCTTGCTGGAACCCCATGCGTTAATTAAAAACGGATTTTTCATATGTACTTTAATTACAAAACTCCTTATTTTTGTTCAAGAATAAAGCCTGTAAATTCGATTACAAAGTTGCAGCGTGGGTGAAGACAATACAGATATTCATTTTGACTGTCCTCTTACAGTTGAAAAGGAAGAAAAATGTGTTAACTCAAGCTGTACATCTTGAAAAGTTGCATTTTCCCAGATTTGTTTAAATTGCAGCGATAGCTTTTGGTGTAAACTACTACTAGTCAAATGTCGTCACGGTGCTTTTTTGTCTGTTGCAGTACAAGACCGCCCTCTGGAGGTGAAATGATCATTTGCGAGACGGTGATGGTGCAATCATGGAGGCCCTCCATGGTGCAATTGAACAGCTGGTGTCTGCGCAAAACCCAAATCAAAAACAAAAATCTGTGAGACAATAGGGCTCCCCGCCAACAGCAGCAATTAATTTATCGGTAACAATTTAATCAATCAATCAATCAATCAATCAATCAATCAATTTACAACACTTCACTAACGGGGTGGGTAGCAGGTGTTTGATAGTGAAAAAGCATGCCTTTGACAAAAATGGGCTATTAACGTTCCTCCCAAAAATTTAATAAAATTATTGGGGGGTGTGTGGGTTCCGGCGGCCATGCCTAATGGAAAACAATTTGTAAACATTCAGAGCACGAAATAGCAGCTTATGCCTATATGTGCGTTCAACACTGTCATCTTGTGCCACGTACAGGTTATCCATTACGACTGAGGACTTGGGACAATGGGAGATTAGTGATAACAATACAACTGAGGACCTGAGCCCAAGTCCTCGGTAGAAGTAATGTACAAACCTTATGGGGCATGTTGAGAAAAAGTTAAAGTACAAACAAAAGGAACAATGGAAGGAAACACCCCAAGTCCTCAGTAGTATAGTAAAACACGACTGTGTTCGTATCGGATACCCTGTGTGTGTTTTACATTAGTCTCCTTACGGGTATCGGGAAGAAAGGGTAACAATAGGGACAATGGTACCCCACGATGGAGTCTTTAGAACTTTAGGTACCCCACGACTTAACACTATGGAGTTTGAGATTTCAATAGGGACAAAGGAGAATAATAGAAGGAAAGTAAAGTCTACAATAGAGGTACCCCGCATGTGTGCATGAGTAAGGATGTGTGAGTTTGTATAGCTATTCAAACCGTGGACCTTTAACACAAAGGACAATAGGGTCCACTGTTGAGTCAAAGTCCACGGTTGGAAATCGTGTACAAAACCAATGAGGGTCCTTTCCCCAAAAAGTAAAAAGTATGAACAATAGAAGGGCGATAGGAGGTCCCTGATTGAAGGTGTTTACAAACTTGAGTGTGTGTGTAATGTATTTATCGACGTAGCGTATTTTGTTATCTAAGCAAAATAACAACATTAAAGGTTATTATCTCTGTGATCTACGCGAAATTTCGATACGGTGGATTTCGCCGGCCATAATCACGTTTAGATCAAATTTTGTGAACGACGCGAAATCTTTCGATCGGGTCGATTTCTTCGGTCATGACAATATTATACTTAATGCTGCTCTGCTGTGTGCGCTGTTATGGCATGTCAAACGTTGCAATATTCGATAATCTACGTATTTTTGTGCGATGTTCAAATATATATGTGCGATGTTTGTCATTATGTGCGATGTTCAAATATATATGTGCGATGTTTGTCATTATATGTGCGATGTTCCAATTTATATGTGCGATGTTCCAATTTATATGTGCGATGTTCCAATTTATATGTGCGATGTTCAAATATATATATGCGATGTTTTGTCATATATGTGCGATGTTTGTCATTATATATGCGATGTTCAAATGTATGTGTGCGATGTTTGTTATTATATGTACGATGTTCAAATATATATGCGATGTTTGTCATATATGTGCAATGTTCAAATTTATATGTGCGATGTTCAAATTTATATGTGCGATGTTTGTCATATATGTTCGATGTTCAAATAATATGTGCGATGTTTTTCAATTTATATTCGAAAACGGAATTGTGGGATATAGTATGGTTTCCAGACCGAAATAGTATGAATATTCCTAATAAGTTACATCAGGGACCAGACTACTTAGGACGGTCTATCTGTTGCACTGACCTGGCTGAAGCTAGCCCGCGATTCAGCCCGCGATTCGCAATAGGGCCCGCGATTCGCCCGATCAGAGCAGCCGCATATTGAAAACTAGAATCCATTCGACAAAAGGAGTTTTTTCTTAATGAAATCGCTGGATTCAGGCAACGAATTTTCGAGAAATGTCAAGAAATTACGTACCAATTTGTGCATGAAATTTCAGAATAGGTATGAGCAAAGCTGTACATATTATACTTAGCATTGTTTTATGGGTCTTTTTTAATGAATTAATTAGTCGTTTCGCGAAGGCCCATTTCAAAGGGTTCTCTACATCAATTCCTTTCGGCTCAGCACAATAGCTTCTGTTTGAAAGAAAGTGTACCGCACATGTTTTTAAAAATTCATATTTTTCTTTCATATTCATAATTGCTACCTTCCTGGGCACACTTAATTTCAGCAAGGGCCTATTCCAAGAATGGCTTTTGTTCCAATTAGCCGCTTAACAAAGTTTACACGATTGGTAATTCTCAATTTTTTTTTTAATGAATTATTACAAAATACCTTTGTAATACTGTAAGTTAATAATAGTCTCAATCATCCTGTGAAATTATGGCACCAGATGTGCTGTCGTTGTCAAGAAAAGTGGAAATTTATATCGTCTTCCAACGATTTCCAGCTGGAAATCGTTGGAGAACTGCCCTGTAGCCGTTAGTCAAGACGCGAGTGGCGTGGCTACATGGACAAGTGGCGCGCCCCGGACATGATGGCGCCTTGGCATATCCGGGCCCAGATAGCCACGCGCGCCTTGACTAAAGGCTATTATCCGCCCGACGGTTGAAAACGAGCGCCGTTTTTCACTCGTTTTTCACCATCTAACAACGCAAAACTTTGAACAGGTCAGTGGAATGATATTTCCTATAACATACTAACCCCCAAATCCGCCCATTTCTGAAAATTGCAACAATGACCAATCATGTACACTGCCTTTAAAGCTAAGACGGATCATTTTCATGAATATCTGGAAATGCGGTATTCGGAGTTTCGTATGAAATGTGCCGTCTTTGAATGAAAGTGTACCACACATATTTTGAAAAATTCTTATTTTTCTTTCATATTCATAATTCCCACCTTCCCGGGTACTTTCTCTCAAAGACGGCATTTCACACGAAACTCCGAATACCGCATTTCCAAATATTCTTTAAAATGGTCCGTCTTTAAGCGGCTAATTGGAACAGAAGCCATTCTTGGAATAGGCCCTTGCTGAAATTAAGTGTGCCCGGGAAGGTGGTAATTATGAATATGAAAGAAAAATATGAAGTTTTCAAAATATGTGTGGTACACTTTCTTTCAAAGACGGCATTTCACACGAAACTCCGAATACCGCATTTCCAGATATTCATGAAAATGATCCGTCTTTAAGCGGCTAATTGGAACAGAAGCCATTCTTGCAATAAGCTCTTGCTGAAATTAAGTGTGCCCAGGAAGGTGGCAATTATGAATATGAAAGAAAAATATGAATTTTTAAAAACATGTGTGGTACACTTTCTTTCAAACAGAAGCTATTGTGCTGAGCCGAAAGGAATTGATGTAGAGAACCCTTTGAAATGGGCCCTCGCGTAACGACTAATTATTTCATAAAAAATACCCATAAACAATGTTAAGTATAATATGTTCAGCTTTGCTCATACCTATTCTAAAATTTCATGCACAAATTGGTACGTAATTTCTTGACATTTCTCGAAAATTCGTTGCCTGAATCCAGCGTTTCTATTAAGAAAAACTCCTTTTGTCGAATGGATTCTAGTTATCAATATGCGGCTGCTCTGATCAGGCGAATCGCGGGCCCTATTGCGAATCGCGGGCTGAATCGTGGGCTAGCTTCAGCCAGGTCAATGCAACAGATAGACCGTCCTGTAGTCTGGTCCCTGATGTAACTTATTAGGAATATTCATACTATTTCGGTCTGGAAACCATACTATATCCCACAATTCCGTTTTCGAATATAAATTGAAAAACATCGCACATATTATTTGAACATCGAACATTATAACAAACATCGCACATATAAATTTGAACATCGCACATATAAATTTGAACATTGCACATATATGACAAACATCGCATATATATTTGAACATCGTACATATAATAACAAACATCGCACACATACATTTGAACATCGCATATATAATGACAAACATCGCACATATATGACAAAACATCGCATATATACTTGAACATCGCACATATAAATTGGAACATCGCACATATAACTTGGAACATCGCACATATAATGACAAACATCGAACATATATATTTGAACATCGCACATAATGACAAACATCGCACATATATATTTGAACATCGCACAAAAAATACGTAGATTATCGAATATTGCAACGTTTGACATGCCATACGCTGTTGCCTGTGGGATTTCTTTTCCCTGGAGGGAAACCTGAGTGGTTAGGGTCGCTATATTGGAATTATTGACCCAAAAATCCGCGGGGTCGGTAGGGATGCTTTTTCAAAGAGATACACTCTTAGTATATCCGGCTTTAATAAAAGGAACGACAACATGCAAGATAATATCTCATTTTCTCCCCTTTTTACATTTGGCAATTCGTCTGCGAGTTTCAAGGTCTGGTTGAATTCAATTCAATAGATATTTATTTCAGTCTTGGACCGAGGATAGGGGAATCATATCTATTTGCCTTCGATAAATATAATAATCAATTAAATAAAAAAATACATTACGTCGTTGGGATATGTGCATCATGTGCACTATTACGTACAAAATGTAATCACCTGATCCGATTTGTAGGTTTACAACCTTCCAAACGCTGTGTGAAAGTTGACTTTTTTGTTATTCTAGTTGAAGGTCTCTGTATTATGATTGACGTACTAGTGAGGACAAAAAAGAGGGTATAACAAAGGGAACAATACTGTCCTCACGTGTTTTCTTTTGTCTGGAAGGTGTCCTCATGAGTAAACGTGTGCTTAGTCTATGGGGATGGGTTAGTGTGTGGGAACAAAAGAAAGTCTTGACCAGGATGGTGGGAAGAGTACTTTGGCAGGAGGTGCATACATCGGACTGGACTGGACTGGACTGGACTGGACTGGACTGGACTGGACTGGACTGGACTGGACTGGACTGGACTGGACTGGACTGGACTGGACTGGACTGGACTGGACTGGACTGGACTGGACTGGACTGGACTGGACTGGACTGGACTGGACTGGACTGGACTGGACTGGACGTGACGTGACGTGCCGTGATGTGATGTGATGTGACGAGACGGGACAAGACGCTATGTATACATAGAGTAAGTAAGCACTTTGAAGCAGCACCATGGAAAGTTTCTTTTAGGTAATGTTAAGAAACCACTCCACTTCTTTTCACAACTGGCATTACCCGAAAGAGAATGTTCATGGTATTTACGCGTGTGCCACTCGTACAGGATCGTACGTGTACGTACGTGCGTGGAATTTTTGTCGGACTTCCTATAAACGCGTTGCCTCAACTGTAATATTGATCAATACGTCAATGGGCAGGGCTTAGTTGATTAGTACAAATCGATACGTCAATGGGCGGGGCTTAGTTGATTGGTAAAGTTGATACGTCAATGGGCGGGGCTTAGTTGATTGGTACAAATTGATACGTCAATGGGCGGGGCTTAGTTGATTGGTACAAATCGATACGTCAATGGGCGGGGCTTAGTTTATTGGTAAAGTTGATACGTCAATGGGCGGGGCTTAGTTGATTGGTACAAATTGATACGTCAATGGGCGGGGCTTAGTTGATTGGTACAAATTGTACCTGTTTTTTTTTAATGTTTTCAAAAAACCCAATCCCAATTATCTACACCAATGCTTTCTTACGTAATAAAAACATCTTTTTGAAAGAGAAACTAACAAATGAAAGATAACAAGCAAGCAAATTTGCATAAATATTATTAAAGGTGTATACACACGCTCCAAAAAGCTAATGCTTTAACTGTACTCATGACACCGGGGTTCAGGGAAATAGAAACATCTGCCCGATGTTTACAAGCAAATGCATTATATTTAACCAAGCCGTCATTACAGTCTGTGCACCCTGAAATGGACGGAAGCAATTAACACAATTACAGCCGAAGGTTGGCGCTTTCTGCTTGAAACCGTACATCATCTACGAGGCTTTCAAGGTTCCTGATCGAACTACATGCGGGAGCAAATCGAGGGCAGTTCTCCAGAAGATAGATACAATCACAGTTGATTCTTGCTTGGCAAGGTCAGGCTCTTTTCGCACTTTTCCCTCTCCCCACGACCCCTATCGCGGAATAGCGGAATAGCGCAGATCGGTGCTATTGTCGTCAGTTCGAAATCCGTCTATTGTTATCAGTATTCGAAACCGTGCGAGAGAAAATGATAAATATTGCATGGCGTGGGGTCTGGGGCCCGGTTGATGTTGCCGGGAAATTTGTACATGTATTTTCTCATGTATTTTGTAGTGATTTCAAGCCTCAAAATGTATTATTTCCGAGGACATTCCGTTTTATTGGGACATTCGGAGTGCTTGTAGTACGGTTTTTAAGCAACACTGGTCTAAAAAAATTGATAGGTTTTGTGCTTTGGAGATTAAATGTGTTTTCCTTTATGGATTTTGGGTTGCTGAAAACGAATTGATTATAAAAACAATCGACTGCCTACCAAGAAAATGTAAGTGTCACATTGTACATGTATATACAATATACGAGTATTATTACATGAGAAATATTGGCACTAATTGTAGATAGTTTAACCTATATTTTTTATGGTTTGAATCAAGAGCCCTTAGCTTCCCTCTGTTAATCTACACCCATTTTGTGCGGCGCCACTCTGAATGTTCGGATGTCAATGCTTCCACCTTTTCTTCTTTTCTCCGTAAATATTACACATTTTGGTAGAATATGTACAGTCAAACCTTGGAAATAGGTCAGGAAAGTAACCAAAGATATTAATTTGGGGGGGATTTCAGGGCAACGTGTGCCTTTAAAATATAAGAGCTCAAATATAAGTAAAGAAATTGTTTTTAAAAGATGACATCTTCGCTGAATATTTATTACCTACAATACAGCCTTCTATTCGGCGCAAAATTAAACATGCATGCAAAACCATGCAAACATTACGGATATCGAGCTACAGTTAAACACGAACGCTTTCAAAATGTTCACCCGCATTCTTTCATCAGGATGTCCAACTGAATAAATTGTCAAGAATGAATGTTTGAAACAGGTCTTTCCAACGCACATAAAACCTGTTAAGTGGAAACAAGTCCTAAAGACGCATTTCGTAGAATCCATTCATATCTGTCACACAAAAGATCTGAGTATTTTGTCTACCAAAAGACCAAAATACGTTCCTCGTTGTTTAAAGACAATAGTGACCAGCTTAAATGTTCTAAAGACTCCATTTTATAGGACGCAGTCCCATTTTGCAGACAGATCTGAGCGATATTTCTACAAAAGACCATAAACGCGTTCTTTTTGGTGCACAGACAAGATTAAAACGTCGCATTGTCCTAAAGACTCAATATGTATCCTCCAATCCCATATACATTGCTGCTTCACAATCAAGTTCCTTCACCTCTCTATGTTATTTATAGCCTAGTTAGCAGACCTGACGAATCTGACTATTTGCAACGATACATAGGTCCGGTAGGCGCCATTGTCATGTGACCAAAAGGGGAGAACAATCTCCGAAAACGTTCGAAATTCTCCGAACTTGTTTTCGTCAACAATCGGATGTTATCGCTGATGTTCGCCACGGCATTTAACAACAATGTCTGCCATGTTTTTGTCGGTCCTTTATATGTCGGCTAACAATCAATGCCATAGTTTTTTACCGACCAGATTTTGCAACAGTATTTTTGAATGTTGCCACGTCAATCGGCATATTTTAAACCGTGATGGATAACCAATATAAGATTTATCAAGAGTCGCCAGGGAATATTCAGGTCTGGGAACAAGAATACGTAGGACATTCCTACGTTATTGATGCCGGTCTCACGTTGTCGCTGTTCAAAATCTCAGACTCCCTCCGCAAGAAGATCTTCTTCAGTCCCTGCCGGAATTGGCGGTACTTGACCGCGTAGATGATCGGATTGGCGCAGGAGTTGGACGCCACCAGAGCCACGGAGATGATGTACAGCGCTCCATTGAAGTCCAGCTGGTAGCCAAAGTTAAACATGAAGAAGATGATGGAGTTGAGGGTCCAGCAGACCACGTAGGTCACGAAGACGATCAGGAGGGTCTTGAAGGTGTTGCGGCGGGCGCGCAGCAGCGAGGCGTCGGCGCCTTCCACCGCAGGCCGCTGGCTGCTCGCCGCCGGCTGCGGTCCAATGCGGGCCGCGCCTTGCTTCAGCACCACGGTTATGTGGACGTATGCCATCAGAATTGCCACTACGGGGATGAGGTACTGAAGAAGGAATATCATAACCCCCACTGCCTGGGCTCCGGGGACGTTCAGCGACTGGCAAACACCGTCTATGTTAGCGTAGAAGAACATGTTGTAGGAGCTGCTTGCGAATCCCACACACCAAGTGACAGTCATCATGATCTTGACACGATTGCGGTTGTACAGAGTGGGGTACCTGAAGGGAAACACGATGGCGAAGTAGCGCTCAAACGTCAGGAACACCAGGTTGATGGTGGAGACGGTGAGGAAAGCCCAGAGGAAAAAGTCCGAGACCCAGAGGCGGCAGAGAAGTTCTCCTGGCACGCCGGGCGATAACAGGACCGGCACTGGTATGTTACTGCCGAGGAGGAGCATGGCCGATCCCAGGAAGTCGATGACGGCCTGGTTGACGATGAACGCGTTCGTGGTGGTGTGCATTGCTTTGGTCTTGAAGACGACGAAACACACCAGCGCGTTGCCAAAGATCCCCAATAATCCCACGATCGTCTTGATGACACGCAGTATCAGAATGGATTCGGCCATCTTGCAATAAAATACTCAAGATGACCCTTAAAGATTCATACGAACGAAAGCAGATACCCCAACACCTCACAACTCCAATTTCAGTATACCAGTGAGGGGAAGACAGCTGTATATATATATATATATATTCAAAGGCTGCTCTATGGCGAGCCAATCAGAGACAAGCAGACAGCGCGCGTGCGTGTATGTTCAACGGCGACATACAGCAATTTACCTATTGCATTTAAGCTTGAGCAAGAGTACGAAGGACTGTCCTTGCCCATCCTGATAATTGCTTTCAAATACAACTACACATGCGTAACGAGAGAAGTAATCAGTTTAGAGGGGTTGAACTCTTGGCACAAACATAGAAAGAAGCACGAGGGGGACTTGTTTGATCAATTTCACGGTTTATCGTTGTTCACATCGATCCACGAGTTGGATGATATTTATATCAAGAAATCTTCTCTCCAATAAAATGCGCCACAAACTTCTATTAGGCCTGTATCGACGTCTTTACCTACAAGGATTGTACGTGTGTGATTGAGCAACAAACATGATACTCATACAATAGTAAATTTCCCCGTCAGAGTTAAGTCTCGAGTCTTGACGATCCTTTTTATCACTTTGTAAAAACGTCTTGGTACCAAACACTGACTAGTCTAGCGACAGACTCTTTAGTCTGTCGATACCCTATAGCAACATAAATGGTAGATTGATCGGAAGCTGGGGTAAATTTGTTCATTATTATTTGGGTCATCAGTTTGCTAATGTTGTAAATTTAAATGCCTTTTGTGTCTTTACAAAACCCCATTATATGGAATTGCGATTGAATTTGTAAAGTTATACCCGTTCATATGATGCACGATATGGGGCAGAGGGAACCTCCCCCCCACCCCTTTTGTGTTGGTCGTTGTGTTCCCGGGATCACAGGAATTCTTTTCAGAGGTCTATGGGGGATGTGTTAGGTAGAAATAGTCTAGAGTGTGTATAGGGTATATGGACAAAGGGGGGGGGGGGGGGGGGGGTACCCCTCTGCCCCATATCGTGCTGGATATATACCCGTTACCGTCCATTTCAATGTATTCATTCGTTAACTCGTTTATTTAAAATACGACTGATAACGTCCATTGCGGCCCGAAAGCCGAATCGAGGAAAGTTAGGTACATTTAGTGCCAGTGCACCAGTACAATTCTTACGCTGTGAACCCTATGATGTGATTTTCTATTAAAAATGGACGGGCAGAATAGCACAATGTGATTTTGACAATGGGGTACTGAAATCACATTTTAATCTATTCAAAATCACATCTGAAGCCTATAAACTATTGTCCCACCTTGACAAAGAGTACATTGTGACTTCTGGGTTTAACAGCTTAAACCTTATTTTAATTCTTGACTCGCGATGTGATTTTGGACCCTCATTGTTGTAATCATATCCACATAATCCTTCTGTCCATGGTGAATAGCAAATCACATCCAGGGGTTTCACAATTGTCATTTTTTTTAATGAATTCCTTACTTCTGGAAAGAAACGGTCACGGCTGAATACATTTATACTCTTTATTGTACGGAAATATTCCCGTACGCCCGCTTAATCAAAATAGATAGCGGATCGCTTTGGAATAGACGAATGTTTGTTGATTTAATTATGAAAGAAATATTGTATTACGGGCCGCGGATGACGTGGATCAAAAGCCATGGTAGGCACGGACTGGTTATCAGTTGAACGGAGGTTGTTGCGAGAATCTTCCGGTGAACGGAAATGAACGAAAATTGATTTTTTTTTTTAGCAATTATATGAAACCTTCTATACTGAATCAGGGTCGGGACATTTAAAAATGGGACAAAAATCTTCTAGTCAGAGAGACTGGCCTCTCTTCTTATGTGTTATTTTCAACCTAATATTATCAAATACCATATTTCGAAATATTACTTTGGAGAAGTATAATACTGAAGAACAAAGGATAGGATGTACGGCATTTCATTTCGGTTATAAGGTATATAAATATTGTCTCTGACGTATTTTTAAAGTTCCTGCGTCCCTTCTCTGACTGCAAATTTCAATTAAATGGATTTCCCCTGCAAAGCCGTTTTTGGACGAAGAGTTAACCTTACACCGCAACCACTTTATACTACGTCTGCACTCTGTAGTCGTCCACAAAAATATTGTTTGAATATTGTCTACGCAAGAAGATTTAGACACATTAATTATTGATGAATTAGGAACGTTCTCCTCCTAATTCAAAATTTGAAACATTTTAATCGGTCAAGTAGATTTGTGTGGAACGTCTCATTGGTAAGTTTGTACATACTCTAATTTTCCTCAATTGCCTAATGGGGCGACACATGGTGCTTGAAAAGAGTGGGTTTGGGTGACGCGGTCGAATAGGGCGACACATAACTGTCGCCCCATTGTGAAAGTCGCCCCTTTGGAGTGCTTTTTAGTACGGTAGGGTGCGTGGGGAAAGTGCATTAAATGAGCGACTCGCGCGTCGCCCCTTTGGGGTTATTTTTAGCAGAGTCGCCCGTTTGTCGCATGCACAGGATTTATGATGATGATTATTATTATTATTATTATTAGTCATTATAATTATACCTGTTAATGGTCCCTTAAGGAGACATTTTGTCATCATTCTTATTACCTTAAGGAGACTAGTGACATTAGGGAGACATTGAAATGTCTCCCTAATGTCACAGCCCCTTTAAATATTGAGAATTTTACTGTCGGAACTGGGTTGTATCGATAGAGGATGGTCCAAAACATAAATATACCGAAATTCGTGGGGGTAGGATAAGGGGAAAGTTGGGTTAGGTTACATTAAAGTCAGAAAAAAAGTTGTGCACAAGTCTATGGGAAAGTCTCCCTAATGACCCATCGCCGGTAATTATTATTATTATTATTATTATTATTATTATTATTTATTCGGCCCAACAATGTAAAATATACAAGGTTGAAACAAGACAAAACACTCAAAATTACTCAAAATGAAATGAAACAAAACAAAACAAAACAAATTAACCACAAAACAAACAAGCATGTAAGGAATAAAGCGAAAGACAGAATGGAAGCCAAAAACAGATACAAAGAAACAAAGAATAACCGAATACAATTAGAATAAAACAGCCAAATTGCTAACAAGTTAACACTTTAATTTGAACTTTTTGTTCAGGGTGTGATACGCCCCTAAGCACGGACGCAGTAGCTAAACAGGTTTCTCTCCAAAATAAGTTCGACTGAACGTTCGAATTGTCATCAATCCAAAGTTTACCCTTTTCTTTTCTTGGGAAAAGCACAGTGCTGACCATACGGCCATCATCAAAAATTTAATCTTAAAAAGGGGGGAAATAAAAGGGGCCCAAATGTGTCGATTCCAACACAAATGGTAAAACACAGCCTGTATGACTGGTTTGAAACGTAGTTACGACGATAGCCAAATAATTGATCGGTTGGTTTTAAATGGATGTTTCCATTACTGGAAAAGTACCGTAACTCAGGTTTCTCAAGGTCGGTTTTTTATTAAACTACGAACATTCAACATTGATATTAAAAACGCACGCAGTTAAATGCTCACAGAAATTCAAAATACACAAACCGTTAATGGTTCTAAAACCAGGCCCGTCCCCCGGTGGGGGTGGGGGCTGCGGGAATGGGGAGGTGGGGATACATATCCCCCTCCCCATTCTCAAAAGGTCAAATCGGTCAAGGTGGATGGCCCGTCATCTGTGATATATTGTAATGCGTCCTGTTTTTACGTTTCTGAAAAACCTCAACTTCTGTTTTCAAATTAGGGTCACGTTGTTACTAAAAGTTAAAAATTTTGCCCTGAAAATTCGGATGTGCATCCCTTCCCACACACAAAATCCTGCGTTTGGGCCTGTGGAACAATGAAAAATACACCGGGTAGGACAGACAGGACAAAACAAAAAATCACCGCTAAATTTAGGCTGTGACGTCATTGTCAGTAAAAAGAGGCATTTTCTGTGGGTTTGGGCACGCCCCATGATTTTTCTGTTACAAAAATACATTAAAATCTATATTTTCATATATATATGAAGAAGGTGCATTGCACCGAAAGCTCGGGTAATACTATCCGGTGAGCACTGTTTCACCTTTACCATATATATTTTCTATGCTCTACAGTGCTACGCAGCATCCCCACACATTATATATATATATATATATATATATATATATAATTTTATAATTACTTTACAACCATTTACAGGATTTTTCAGAATTTCTTCGAGAGCCACGACGTCCATTGCTATGAACTCAATGAAAGGGAATTAGAGAGGGCATTACTCAATGGAATCATGGCGGCAGACTGAACGAACGTGCATATTTGAAACCGTTAAAACAGTGACCGACTAGTTTAAAAACCCCAAGTCCTGCCATTTCGTTTGATACTTAGGGTCAACAAACGTAATTTTACGACACCGCACGAGAAAATACAAACTTCAACCATAAGAACATTATTTGAGTATGGAGACTCTGCGCGTAAACCCTTACAGCAAATTTACTATTCCAACATTTTTTTATGAATTCACAGGGAAAATTCATTTTCACTTTATTTATTTATTTATTAACCGCATTGGATGTAAACATGGGGATGCTTCAAATTTTAGCGTTTGAAAAACATCCAGTTAGGATCGAACCGTCAGGTCTCCTTATCTTAATAATTTCATTAAACAATTATTTGTATTATTTATCAAAACAAAACTACGTTACTTATTTTGGTAACATCCTAATAAGTCAACTCCACATCTGTCTATTCGTTCATCTTTTCAGCATCAAGGAAATGTATTTACAAACATCTGGTGGCGATCGATAAAGGTCGTTGTGCAACCAAACCAAACTAAACAATATCGTGTAATTGAATGGATAAATTTGATGATCAAAAGCTAACAGAAAATCAAAGCTGGTTTACAATGACGCATGGTAGTGTACACAATACGTTATATCGACCATTACTATAGGAAATTAATTGCATTAGTACGTGGATGCAGTGGCAGAGATTTAATCTCTAGTGTGTGTGTGAGTTTGTTTTTGCATTTAATAGGGAACCTTTAACAATAGAGGACAATAGGGTCCCCGGTTGAGAAAGGTCCCCGGTTGAAAATCGTGTACAAAACCAATGAGGGTACTTACCAAAAGGTTAAAGTGTGAACAACAGGAGGTCCCCCATTGAATTTTTGTGTGCACAATAGGAAACACAAAGCATTGTCCTCACCAGTATAGGAAAGTACCCCTTTATTTCTCGAGACTATACAGTGGAATGCCAGCATCTTTTCCTTTTCAATATGTACAACTCGTTCGAAACAAGCAGAAAAAAACCAACTAATCAGTAATCTTACTAATTAATTAGGTGAAAGAAAAGATAAAATTAAGTTGTCAAAGGACTGGCATTTTGAAGTCGGTAGTATTAACTGTTACGAAATCTGTGGCCCCATACCCCCCACCTCCCCAAAGAAAAATAACACAGGCCTGAATCTCTATCCTAACAGGTGCAAAGCATTAAAAGCTACTACATCCGTGCTTTTGAGGTGTTTCACCCTAAAAAACCAAATTCTTAAAATAAAATTCCTAATTATTTAACATTCGATATTTCTTATGAGCTTTCCAAAGAGGCATTCGCAAAACAAAATTGATCAACGAAAAGCAACAGATTTAATAAGTTAAACATTTTGAATTAGAATTGGGCCTCTCACAACATAAATACACATCAATCGTCGAGAATAGCACATAATAAAACAGCACATTTTAGGAAGACCAAAATAGGGTGCCCAGTGTAGTAAGTGTTTGGTTTTGTTTTCGTTCCAGAATATAGTTATAAATTTTACGGTTTTGTTCTAAAATTTGTCGGTAGCGGAAATCCATTACATTGTCATTGTCATTTTCAATCAGAGAATAGACGTCGAATTGTACAATGCAAATTTTAAATTAACCCAGTTGAATACCTCTTCATGATATTTAACGTAGAAAAATCGGCACTCCGTTGTGAATAACCCGCGCTCAAATTTATTAAATGCCACAAATATAGAAACCTACTTAGATGAAAAGCGATATTTATCTTTGATTTACGCATGATATTACCTGAAACTGATATTACGAGATCCATTCAGTTTTCCTGTCCTAATTAAATTTTCAAGAATCTTTTAACCTTGGAATGTGTCTGCCGAGGATCACGGCATGAATAATTGAATTAACGAAATGTCAAGGCGAAAGTTGAGAGGCCTTAATCACTCGAAAATGCAAAGAAAACAAATTGCAGATGCTGTTGTTTCCGCTTTAGCAATGTTAAAGGTATGATACAGCTCTGGTCATGATACAAAAATCACAGATTTGTGTGTAACTTCAGCCTGTAGCAGGCCAAGTAATTCCGACACGGCCTTAGTGCTTGCATTGATGCTACCCGTGCCAATCGTCTTAATATTCCCTCTGAAATGCATTTCATCTCCCATTGGGAATACTTGTATAACGATGCCTGCATAACCTTCACTTGCTCTTAGTTTATTTTATTTATTACATTTCTTTACCCAGAGTGTGCCCAAAACAGTTTAAAACTGGTTTCCATTGGGGCCTACATACATTTGTAATTAAAAATGAATACAAACAGACACACAATTGAATATTTACGCAAATAAATCTATAAATCTTCCAAATACATCTCTTGTGGAGGGAAATCGCATTAGGCTGCCGTATCAATGCTGACGTTAAGGAGACTCAGTCGTTTCAGACAAACAAATGCCAAGGTTCCAGACAGTGAAATCAAAGAAAGCGAAACCCAAACACTCCGTCTAAAACGTCTAGTACCACACGCAAGATGTAACATAACTTTGCATATACATGTACATGTATCATCATACTGCAATATGGGCGTAAATCTTCGAAATACGCACTTATATGTAGACAAGATGTAGACTTAATACGTTACAACATCTCCTTGTTAAAACAATTCGAAAGATTTCCTAAAAATATTTTGTGGCATTCTAATGTTTTACAAAATAAATCTGCCTGATCTGACAGTAAATTTGGTAAAATTATCAAATCGGATGTACATTTCTTGTGTACATTTGTATCATAAACAGCATCCCCTTGTGTCACATTGTCTGCATTCACCCCGCCCCCAGCTTTTTGGTCGTCCCCCATCCCCTCTCCTCACTCGCCGACACGCTACTTTATTGCATCATCTCAAATCCCATATTCTATTTGCCTTTGTAAGTATGGAATTGGACTTTAGAGTACTGGAATGCAACATTGCGGAATGATAAAACCCATGGGATAAAACTCAGGGAGCTACTTCGTGGCTAATAATGCCATTGGGGCATCCAATGGAGGGGCGTGGAGGCTGGAGCCCCGCCCTAATTTCATCAACACAGTCAGAGATTATATAAAAAATAAAGCAATGCCAACCGGGTTCCCTGGTTAATTTTTGTTCTCAATTTTGCTTTACTTCTGTGCAACTCGTCAATTTGTGGTACGTCAACTGTATTATTGTGTATACGGTTCAGTGTATTCAGAACGTTCATATTTTGCAAAACCTTCCAATCAGATCCCGCTAATAATTTCCATTGAAACATTTCCATGTATTTTGAAGCTGTGATCCCTCTCTCTCTCCTTTCCTTTACATTAAACGGAAATGACCATGGTAAGCAGGGTAAAACACCCGTCTCAAAATATTTGCTTGTGATTACCAACAATATTAAATCACTCAAAACACGTCTCTATACGTCTTAAATCCTGAACACTGTGTCGAAAATGATGAAGGAACATTTTCCAATTCCTGGAACATTTTCCAATTCCTGGAACATTTTCCAATTACGTTTGCCTCCAGCGCGAGAACTAATCATTATAATTTAATAAAAGAATGATTGAGCATTTCCCCGGCTTTATGTAAACATTGTGTGGCACAAGACGGAGCCCACATATATATTAAACCCAACGATGAACAGAGGCGGCGGCAGTCTGAATGGCAATGCTTCGGTTTTGGTATGTATAACTCTTGAACTCAAACCTTGGAAATAGGCTAGGTAACTAAACTAAAGAGATGAAATCTTGCGATCTTAGGGCAATGTGTGCCTTTGATTAAAAACACTTTGAAGACAAGATAATCTCGCACCTGCCATCATACAGGGGAAAGTACAGCGAAAGGTTATCTCAATCCAATCCGACCCAAGTGATCAGATAAAAACAAAACACTATCGACTCTAACATATGATTCTAATGATACAGTGTGAATTTACAGTCGAAAAAATGCAAGGAACAGAACAGCTACAGGAACAATTCAAGGAACAATTATAGATAAATATTTAAGGTAGCGCACTTTAACTAAAAACTAACTAAAAATTGAAATGGCATAAGCTTTCGTAGCTACATCTACTTCATCGGATGCATCGTCATCATACTTGCTTGGCCATTACCGTCGTCTGACCAAACCCTCGGCCAAATCTCAAGGGATCATGACAGGAATCAGCCATTGTGATCTTGATAGAGTAAAATGCAAAGCTTATTTTGCCCCAAGCGCAGATCACCGTGAAGAAATTGAAACCATGATATATTCTGAAGGAGATTGCCGGGACCGCGTGAATACGGAGATGACGGGTAGTCTACTAGCCCTTCGAAGGTTTATCGACGGGGCGGATTCGATTCCTTCTCCCGCGCTATTAATGCCAGCACGACGCCTATGAAATAGCTTGCTCCGAAGAGTCCAGCGGGGGGAAACAACTCCTTAAATTGTGTACGATTCAATGACCATTGACCGCATTCCCTAGAAATGAAAAATGCATTGGGAATTTTTAAAGGACTATTTTTTAGACCTAGACCTTTAAATCAAAATCTAAATTAGTCAGATTGTACTTTATAATTTGTTATCACCTTCTAAAGTGTTTTGCATGCATCTATACATTTTCGAAAGAACTGCAAACACATGCATTTTTATGATTTTTTCCATTTCATTAGTTATTTAGAGGTCGATTATTTCATAACAATCAAGGAAAAGGGTTTATAATAATAAAATCCCTTTAAAAGACCAAAAGAGTTAATTAAAAAATATATATATAAAAAGGAAGCAGAAAATAAAATTAAGAACAGATCAGCTATGGGCCGCTTGCACAGTTTGGTTGAAAGGGAGGCTTTACGTGCAAGCTTCGGTTACTTGAACGGATTCTTACGTAATCTTACGTATAGCATTATAGCAACCTAATAGAGTACCGAAGTGATGACGTCAATCAATGCAATGTTTGGAACCAGAATACATTCTAAACTGCATGTGTTTGGAACCATTGCCGCGGCAACTGACGTCAGACTTCGGTACTCTATGGTCTATAGTTCTGGAAATTTGGATAAATTCTTTGGTACGGTATTTATTGAAGAATTATCCTCTATTTAGATCTGGACCTAGAAAAGGGTGGTAATGGGGCTGGCAACCTAATGTGGCCAACCGCACCACCTCCGTTGTAGTACTTAACCGAGAGTGGCTTTTAGCCTTGTATTGGGCGACTTCCAAAAACCGACACGTCAGAGTCTTTGTTTTGCATTTATCGCCTCGCATTGCTCCAATAGAGGAGTCCCACAACGACGAGTTTACCGCCGATCTGCGCACTTCCGCGTTTGAAAACGAGGATCTCAATGTCACAGTAAACAACTTTATGCTGATCGTGCACCTGCGTTTCCTTTTATGGCCGGATTAAGTCATGCATGAATAAATGTGCTAAAAAGCGTTGTTTTATTTACCACTGACACTCTCGCTTTCAACCCGGAAGTGCGCAGAAGGGGCTAATGTGAAATTCATCTATAGCGAAACCATGTAAGGGGCAAATTGGGTGCACTCAACCGTGCGATCGATATGAGTGCCTGATTAAATGCACCGGACAATGCACAGCAGTCTCGACTGTAACAATGTGACGATTATTTTGCATAAAAGCTGAAACAATGCTTCATCTCCAAAACTGCAGTGAATCACGTGCTCAGTTTCTAGTATAAACCTTTTTTCACATATCGTCCTGGACCGCATAGCTAATGAAGTGCTTATTCAAGTAAACTAGTCAAGCATGCTGAGCGCGCGCGCATGTTTATACATGCAGCAGAACGCATTTTGTCGGTGCAAGTTTGCTTTGAACATTTTCCTTCCTCCATGACCCGAACAAGGCTAAAAGCCACTCGCGGTACGAAGCTACAAAAGGAGAAAAAATCAACGATGCAAGAGGTAGGAAATAAGATTCCTCTTGAAGCAGGAAAGATCGTAAGATAAAGGGAAACATACACCATGCAAAGAATTCCATGAAGACACAGAACGAGAAAAAAATGCTATATAGCGATAAATATCACGAATAGTCAAGGCATAGAGGGCGCCATTGGCAAAAATACGAAGCCGACCTCGATATGCCGCGCCAGTTCACTGCGCTCCGCTACCGTAAAAAGTACGTTATACACAATTTCAAACACGTGGTCCATGTACCTTCGCCACCGCAGCATTTGGCAATTTCGAGCAGGAACCATTTGTCGACTACTGTTCGATTTTCCATGGTAATGTCAGCACCAAAAATATCCTGGGTACCAGGAAAATGAATCATCCAGTGGTCGACAACAGGGCATATTCGAAACCCCGTTCGCGTGTTAAAGAGAGTTTAGACTTGAAATCAAGTCGGTAATTGGACGGTTTTATTATATTCGTCCGATCCGGGGTATAGAGTACCGAAGTCTGACGTCAGTTGCCGCGGCAATGGTTCCAAACACATGCAGTTTAGAATGTACTCTGGTTCCAAATATTGCATTGATTGACGTCATCACTTCGGTACTCTATAGCGCATACCGCTTTAGTTGCCAACATGCGTGTGCTTCACTGGCGTATTACATAATGTGCCACGCTGGTAATTTATATGACGGCGCCTGCGGCCAAAACACGACTGTCTAACGACTTGTTTTCAAGTCTAAATAGAGTTTCGAACACACGAACGGTGTTCACGGACAGGATTTTCACTCCCTATTTATTGGGGAGTGGATGAAGAACGTCAAGAACCAAAATGGCGGACATAGGCGCCGCCCTTCCGGAACTTGGGAATTTTTTTGTGAAATTCAGGAAACATTCATTCAGTGCAGGGACAGTATAAATGATTATAAAACAAACGTGATCATGGGAGTGGGATTGTCTTCGCCAATTGTTATTGCTGTTCCAGGATTTCAATTATTTTCGTAAGATCGTAAATGTTCCTTTCTTTTTATTAGTAGTGTCGAGCGCAATCTGGAGATTTGCGCAAGTTTATTGTACTCTATCCTGAGCTAATTTCCCTTTGAATTAAATCCATTCATAGGGATATGAACTCAGGAGGGAGTACAATCAACTTGCGCAAAACTCCAGATTGCGCTCGACAGTAGTATTAATAAGGCGACTGCCATCTTGAATTTTTGCCAAGATGCACTCTACACGCAGTGGCGAAACTACGGGGGAACGGGGGGGGGGGGGGGGGGGGGGGCACGTGCTCCCCCACCGGAGGTTCGTGCCCTCCGGGTGCCCCCCATTTGAAATTTCGAATTGCACATAAACAGTACACCTGTTGCTATTCGGTGCCCCCCTTAAAAATTGGTGCACCCCACGGTGCCCCCCTACAAATTCAACCCTAGTTACGCCGCTGTCTACACGGCACTTTGACGTACGTAATTGGCAACCAGCCTGAAAGAAGACGGGGTACCCGAGAGGTTTCCAATACACCCAATGTGGCTGCTCGAACGTGCTCATTGATGCAGCCACTTTGGCAAGCATTGTTATAATCAAGTTATCACAAGTCAATTACAAGCCCATCGCAAGTCACATCGCTAGTCAGTCACAAGTCACATCGCAAGTCTGGCCTAAAGCCAGGTCACAAGCTATTTAAAATATATAATTATTGTCACCAAAACATTCACTTGTCATTATTTATCCCCTGTAAATTGCGAGTGGCTAGTGGTTGATTTGTGATTGACTTGTGATTGACTTACAATGTGATTACAACTCTGGTTAAAAGCAACCCCTTATCGCGTAGATCGAATTCCTGCATACAATCGCTCGTTTCTGGAATCCTTTTGATCCGGAATTTAAATTGTTCCTGCACGATAAAACCGACTCTCAGCAGAAATCCGACTTTCTAAATTGAATTTGACACTTGCTCCTAATATAAACTGCTGTGGAAGATAATTGCCATATTTTTATGATTCCTATTTTCTAACTCTTGTCACGCAATTTTGCGCCCGAACATTTCATGTATATTATTTTGATTTGGCTAGGTACGCATAGGCTAGGTTCATTTCCCTGAAATGTCACCTGAAATGGTGACATTTTAGGAGAATTTCGCTTACCAAGATCACTCTAAAGTTTAACTACTCTAAAGTTTGACATCGTTGAGGGCGCCTTAACGCTGTGGTTTGTCAATGGCGTAAAAACAGGCAGTGTAAGGTTTGCGAAAACATTACAGTTCTGGAAGTAACAAGACTGAATCACCGTCTCTACAAATTCAACTGAACATGAAATTGTGCACAAGAGAATTGTATATTGTAACATACTCACATCGCTGTACAGAGCCGTCTGCGCATGAGGTGGTAAACTCATCTCTAGCCCTAGAAGACGCCATGGTTGGGCGTCCTAGTGCACGAAACTGCACGGGAGGTCTATGCTAGAAATTGAGGTTTAAACATCACAGTTTACCCACATAAAATGTTCTTTGGCATCATCTCTGCAAACAGTTTAGTAGTCTTTCCCGACGGGTAGAAATATTCTTCCAAAGATGTAAAGAAAAGGAGATATTTCTGGCTCGAAATTGTCTCGACGTGACGCTAACTCCAATGAGCCCGTATTTCATATTGACTGAAATTCACGCTGCACGTCTTGTATTTTGAGCATGCGCACACAAACACATCAGGCGACGAGGTATTGCTCCTCTTGTTTGCGAAGTCAGCATCACGAGACAATTTCGAGCCGGAAATATCTGCATTTCTTTACATCTGTGGAGGAATATTTCTACCTGTCGGGACAGATGGACTAAACTGTTGGCAGAGCTGATGCCAAAGAACATTCTATGGCGGTGATTTTTAAACCAGTCCTCAACTTCTAGCATAGTCCTCCAGTGCAGTTTCGTGCGCAAGGACGCCATATTATGGCATCCTTCTAGGGCTAACTCATCTCCTGCCAAACAGCACCGAAACAGGAATCCGACCATTGGCTAACTTCAGCTTCATGGAACATACACGACAGCAATAACAGCCGATTCCACGCCCGAAATGTCTTCATTAATTTAATCGGAGTACATTTACAAAGAAAGAAACTCTTTTCGTATATCTTGAGTTAAAAAAAGAAACCCGACGTAATATCCAGTAACTCTCTCATGCATGAAGTCGGGGCCAAACACGCCTGTCAAAAGTTATACACGCGCTCATATCGCTCCCAGTGAGGCGAAAAGCTTGAGTTTTCCATTGGAAATGCCATTTAAAGCAAGATATGGGACATAGGGAACCCCGCCCCTCCTCTTTTGTGTTGGTCATTGTGTTCCCGGAATCTCAGGAATTCCTTTCAGATATCCGAGGATGTGTTAGGTAACAATAGTTTGAAGTGTGTGTGTAGGGTATAGGGACAAGGGGGTACCCCTTGGTCCCAATAATGGTACAGCATAAATTTGTGTTGGCGGGACAAAATATGGTGCTAAACGAGAACTTGTTAATCCGACTGCCTGGTCCCTGCATTATTTGTATACAGAAAATATGTCCAAGGCGCCTGGCTACTAGATTGGATCAACGTGCTGTGGAACAAATTGCTCGACTTTTCTAAATTGAGCGTGTTCATTTGTTAGCATTAGATAAGTTTGGGCTTTTTAACGAGTAGTTCCAAATAAGAAATAAATAAATAAATAAATAAACAAATACAGACTGAAGAAAGTTTCAAATTTTGAATTTGAAACGGACGCTCCTAATTGCAAACTGCATCAATTTGTATATAATTTTGTTAGTATCAGATAAGTCGTGAGCTTTTCAATGGGACATTCGCACCTTACCTAACTACCAAAAGCCTTACAAACTCCAACAGCAGGTTGTGTTGAATTTTGATAGGTTCTGGACTGTAGCGCCTTGGTACCATTACTATACATAGAGCTACGATGTCCCAATTTGTAGTCCGAAGAAATCAGCCATAGGTATACTGCACAGTATTCCTAGTAAAAATGCCTAGGGGGTTAGGGATTTATACATTTACAGACGATCCTAATTCTATAGGAAGACCAAGTAGAGTAAAGTACTTTTAACGTTCAAAAGCACAGTTTTGTCTATTTTTTTGAAACGATTGTCTAGATTAAAAATGTTACAGTTTGAAGTACCGGTAATATTTTTTTATTTATTTATCTGTCTATTTATTTCTGATACATGTATAATCTAGCACATAGCACTGATCTCATGGGAGTCGGTAGAAAAAATAAAATTATTTGAAAGTAATTAATACTAGTCTCAGAAAATAAAATAAAATGAAAAAGGGCAAATACATGTACAGTACTTGATTTATTTGTATTTATTTATTGGCATATACAACAAAATGACTAGCAGCAAGGGTCACTTCACAATAATAAAAATGCAATTACAGATAAAAATGCAATTACCCACAAGTCACAAAACCTAATAAAGTTTAAAAGGCTTAATAAAAGGTTTGATAAAAACAAATGTTTGGGTTTTTTTTTTTAAATGAAGATGACCAGGGGCCAATTTCATAGAGCTGTTAAGCACACAAAATTTGCTTAGCATGAAAATGTCTTGCTTAGTAAAAACAGGTTACCAGCCAAAAGTCTATGTAATTTTCATGCTAAGCAAACAACAGCTGAATACCAGTCAAAAGCAATATTTCACACATGAAATTCTGGTTGATAATCCAGTTTTTATCAAGGAAGCATTTGCATGCTAAGAAAATTTTTGTGCTTAACAACTTTATGAAATTGGCCACTGGGGACAATTTCATGGAGCTGCTAACCACACCAAAATTGCTTAGCATAAAAAAATCTTCCATGGTCAAAACAGGATTGGCAACCAAATGTTCATGTAGCACATAATGCTTGTGACTGGTATTCAGCTGTTAATCGGCTTTTACTAAGCAAGACTTGTTTTTGCTGAGCAAATTTGTTGTGCTTAGCAGCGCCGTGAAATAGGTCCCAGATTATAAATGAGCCACCATCGGTTGAGGGAAAAGGCTTTACACTTTTACAGATATGCATGCATTGTTTCATTTTATCCAAAATTATTATTATAAACCGAAGTTTCCTTTTTTGTCTGGGCATCATAAATAGTTTCAGTAGCTAAATCCTCATTTGCACCTTAGATTTAATAAAAAAGAAAGAAGAAAGAAAAGAAAACAAAACCCACAAACACCAACAATCTCTCAACCACAAACTGATGTTCACTCTTAGTGGATGAATAAAGCCGTTTACGGCAATAGAGGGCGTACTACCTACGCGGCGGTTGTCGAACAAGCCATTGATAGAGGGCGCTGTGGTCATGGTCCGTGGATTGTACGAGAGAGTGACTGTGGCGTGTGGGTACCGCGTTCAAGCTTTCCGTGTTGTGGTCCGTTGTTGCTGCTGTGGTTGGGATGCATTAATATTCCTAATATTGGTAATATTCCCAATATTCCTAAGTGGTAATCTTGAAAGCCGCTAATAATTGCCTCGAAAATTAATCCCGTGGGCCGAGTTGCGTTTCGCCATGAACGCGAAATGTACGCAAGGCCTACGATACGCGTACGGAGTTCTGAATCAAGCAACAGCTCCCCCACTTGGCCGAAACTTGCTGAATCCTTACTGGGCGTTAACCTTCAAGCCAACCGCTTTTTATGCGTAAACAAAACGCTTCATTGGTTTTGGTGTTTGTAGATGGGGGCGGGGAACAGAGTAATGGTTTAGGCTTCCTTTGAACATACGAGGGTACAACTTAACTAGGGTACAAAAAAATGTGTTCAACCGTGAAGAGTAAACAACTACATGTATTATTTTGAAACGGTCGCCAGCAAAGTCAACATTTCCGATGAGTTTTCATGTTTTAGAGATAGAAGTTTATTTATTTTTGTGTCAAAGAACCGTTAATATGTCACGACAATAAAATATTTATGGCAATATCGGATTTGTAATAATATGTGTAAAATAACTAAAATACACCAATTCTCATCAGACATTAGCTGTTTAAAAATACGGAAATGACAAGAACAAAAGAACCTCGCTTTTAAACCAAACTTAAACTAATAACTGTGTGATTTTACAAAAATAATTCGATTACAAATACAAAGAAATGCCACATCAACTTGCTTAGAACAATAAAAGTCCAGTTGGAAGCTTCAAAGGGAAATTGCGAAATTAATTATTTGCAAGCCAAAGTTAGCAAGACGATCCCTGGATATATGGTGCATATCACATGGGTCACGCATTTTTACCATATGGCGTAGGCGCGTTTTACACAATTGGACTTCGGTAATTGTGCATGTACAACAGGATCGAGGAAGTCTGTTTTTCTTCCTCCTGTTGACTTGCCGACGTTTTTAATCGGTTTCGCGCTATAATACTAACTTGTTTGCCTTCATAAGGAAATCTTCAACATCGGCGATAAAATCTGGAATACATAATTTTCTTTTTGAAACGTGGAGTTGGTACAAATCGAGGTGTTGCGACATCGTTTTGGGGAAAAACCCAGCTTAGGTAAGTTTTTCGTTGATTTCTTTCTTCGTAAGGGTCTCATGACTGTGGGTAAAGCGTCAGCTGTACGTTTGACGTAAAATAAAACCTCATCACCTTAGTAACACTGAGTAGGCGGATTGCTGATATGTTCTTGGGTCGGGATTCAGTCCATTTCATGTGTGGAGAATGGTTGCAAATAAAAGGGCGTGTTCCTCCTCTTTTAATTGAGTGGAAAATTGCTTTCTTTGTCTTGGATTAAGTTGTTTCTACTCTTTCCCCATCTTCCTAGGGAACCTATGCACCAATAAGAATAAGATACTACGAGGTAATCCTAATGTTGCAGAAACAGTGTTTTTATTATATTCTGCATTTTGTGTTGGGGGGGGGGGGGGGGAGGGGTAGGGGTAGGGGTTGTTTACCGTGCTTTGAAAAATATGCGATAATTTTCTCTTTTTGTACAAACTATCGCATCTTTGGGAAAATCGTGGATTTTGAATGAACTTCATGATTTTTGTTCGTAACAACAACAATGCCGTGACTTTCTTTTGTACCTCATTTTTATTTAATTTATGTTACTTTCGTTGATTTTATTTTAATACTGCTTGAATACGTAATGTAGAATAACGGTGAAACTCAATGCTACATCGTCATACATAGCATACAGTTTATTCTTTGGATTTTTTTGTAGCCGAATATTCATCTTAAAAAATTAACAATACAGCTTAGATTTAGTACAATCATGATCAGTCAGTTTATTCACAATTCGACTTAAACCAAAAGTAATTTTGTATGATTAACCGTTCGTGTAGCCGTACATGTTCACCTGTCTTCTCGGATAATAACACGTTTCTAGTAATTGCGCGCTTTTACGTGGGTGAGGGATGTTACCGCGTCACGGGCACATCCCGCGCCGGGCCGCAGCAGCGAGCCCACGGTGCAATTTTGTGAGTAATGACCGGTAACCTACCACCATAACAAATTGAAAGAGTTTGCTTTAATAATTTGTTTCAAAATCGCTTCGTCGTGTAGAATAATGGTGAATCTCAATGCTACAGCACCATAAATACATATGGCATAGTTTTGTCTTTGTTTTTTAACGAATGGCCATCATAAAAAATAACAATATTGCTGAGATTAAGTACATTCATAATCAATCTGTTTGTAGCCGATTGGAATTGGAACAAGAGTAACTTATGTGATTAATTTGTATCTGTTCTATAGGCCTACATACTAAAATTTCACCTCTCTCCCCAGACGAATAACACTTTTCTAGTCATTGCGCGCTTTTGCGAGACTATAACTGATGTTACCGCGTCACGGGCACATCCCGCAGCGGTGCCGCAGCGGCGAGCCCACGGTACAATTTTGTGAGTGACGGCCGGTAACGTACTACCCTAACAACCTTGCGAATTTACTAAAGAAGTGTTTAGACATTCTACTGCCGGAAAAAAACCTTGTTTTTAATTTGTCAGTATTTGAACTTGGGGTGAATTTTTTGGGGACCACCTTTAAGCAGTAACATCATGCTAGTGGGTTGTAGGGGGAAGTCGCCTACGGTCATCTTTGCGTTGGTCGCGGTACCGTTGTTGATGACTGCCTGTACGAACGCATCTGTACATGCTATACGTTCGTCAAAATTTCATGATTTCGTAATAACTATAACAATGAAATGTATCCTTTACTACGAAACCGAATATTATGAGAAAAAACAATTAAGGCTTCATATACAAATAACAATAATATTCATTCAAAACCGTGACCATGACATTATTTAAACTTCTTTTCAAAATAATACAATTGGTTGATTGGGTTATAATATATATTATCGCTTACAATTATCAAGGGTTATAATTCTCTGTTGTTTCATTTCAACGTGAACCAGCCAGCACACATTCTGGGACGTTTTCTAGAAATGGGAAATAAATACATTTGTTGAAAAGGAATTCATAAACCTCACTCATTTCAAGAAAACAGTGCACGAGGTTAATCTTAGTTTTACCTAATCATCATGATTAAAAAAACATTTTAATCATGTCATGAAATTTCCTATGTGGAATTTAATGATGTATAAGTCATTAATTTATAGGCCTACCTAGGGTTAAAAGAATTTTGAACTTATATATTAGACTTATAAAAATCAAACAGTCAATACGTAGTCTAATATCATCGACTTCGATGAAAGTGACGTGCTTTGTCGTCAGTTTGTTGGGGTGTTTCTTTGGGGTTTTTGTTTGGTTTATTGTTATAACCTTTTTTCTGCCTTCTCGTCTAAAGACAGGTTGTGTGGCTTTATGGGAACCTGGTTTTGTTGCTCAGGCTGTTGTCAATGCTGTTGCCAAGCAGTGGCGTATCCAGCGGGGGGGGGGGGGGGGGGGGGGTGGAAACTTCCCCCTGGCGGCATTTGAGACATCATAACAAAAAAAGGAAATAGTGGTTTTGCGACGGTTTTAAGACGGTTCAGACGTTGTTTCCCTCCCTGGCACAAAAAGCGGGATACGCTACTGTTGTCCAGGCTGTTGTCTAGGCTGTTTTGGCTGTTGAGGCTGTTTTGGCTGTTGAGGTTGTTTAGGTTGTTGAGGCTGTTGAGGCTGTTGAGGCTGTTGAGGCTGTTGAGGCTGTTGAGGCTGTTGAGGCTGTTGAGGCTGTTGAGGCTGTTTAGGCTGTTTAGGCTGTTTAGGCTGTTTAGGCTGTTGCGGCAGCGGCGGCTTGGTATGACAAAGAGAAAATAATTATGTAAACTCAGATTTGCTTTAAGAAACCAACCAACCAATTTTGTTTGCACTGAGCATAATGGTCACAAAAATGTGGGGAAATTTGAAAGATTTTACTTTAATACCCCACCAAAATCGGTCAGGAACAGCAAATCCTGGAAAAGAACCACACATCTACGTTCAGAAACCCTTGGCACAACTTTTAATTTTGAAAGTTTAGTCGAGAAATGCAACATATGGGAAGTAAGTTTGTGTTTTCTGTGTTACATGTTCTTGGCACAGTGTAGGCCTGTGGGTCACAAAGTGTTCACATATATATACATGTTGATTTCTGCCTCATTTTTTACAGATTTTGCTGACATAAATCTTGAAATAACAGGTTCTGCCACATGTTTAGACAGTTGTTATCAAGGAGAGTTGGTTATTTTCCAAGATTTTTTGCTATGCTGTTCCTGACTGATTACTTTCCGCAAAATTAACGTTTTACTTATAATTATCTCATTGTTGTAAATCACGCAGCACAATCTGCGCTGCATGCTGGTGGGGGGAAACGGGCTGACACGGAAAATTTAAATTTCAAATGACAATTTTAACAAACAATCTGTCGCTACTTACCTGTGAGCGTTCTCTTTTGGGATCGTTAGCTGGTGGGTTTGTGAAAACATTCCGTCCCTGTCAAGATGAAAGTAATTATGAGATTTTCGCTTATACCATTTTTAGCAATAATCAAAAAGTGTCAATGCCCTGAAAAGTTGTATTCCTATACCGGTACTTTTTAGCCGGCCTGGTATTATAATTAAGGAAAACGTTGTGTTGATGGGAAAAACTGTTTCAAAGCAGAATTGATGATGGTGTTACTTACTGGTGGAGCAGCGGTCTTCGACTTCTTAGGGTCGTTTTTACTCATTGTGGCTTTACGTTAATAATATTGTAGGAAGGTTTTTCGAATGGATTCGAAGATCAAACTGAAGCTTGACTTTATGTGAAATATGCATAAACGTATTATGTATACGCCTCTTCACGTGACTTTTGACAAGGGTAAGGTCCAAATTGTTTGAAATTAATGAGTGATAATAGTAAAATGCAGTTGCTCTAATTGGTTACATTTTTCGAAAAATGAAACTTTCAACCAGAAGGGCAGGGACAATGGATGTGAAGGATTCGGCTTTTCATTGTCACTTATGACGAAAAGCAGTTTGAACAGTGGTTCAAAGCGATAGACAAGATTTAAATGTTCATTTAAAAAAAAATAATAATAATTTGGGGTGGAGGCCGGTTTACTATACGAATGTCAGTTTGTGCAACATATAACAGCGCTGGAATATCATCTGCCGATAACCTGTAAACCAGAAACAAAATCGTATAAACTTCTTGCTTGGTAGCTTTTTCAAGGTATGACTCTATTCTTTTTTACAACATTATTGAGAACAAAATTTCTACTCTGACTTATTAATTATAAATTAACTATAATTTTCTCTTGCGTCTTTTTAATTCTTTCTTTCCACCATTTTTTTTCTCCAAAGGCTAAGCGAAAAGAAAACATATGTAATGTTTCAAAGGCTAAAAAATATGCTAGAAATTATGATATGAATATTAATGACTTTTACTTCATAAATCTACACTTTTATCACCATAACTATGCTTCAGGGAACATAATGAATAATTACTAATACTGGGTTATTACTAATACTGCCCCAGTGTTGTTTTGATGTAAGTGACTGCATAATTAGACACATTGGTAAAGCCAATCTTAAATTCGGACAAACGACACTTCTAGCTTACATTCTACAAAATATCACAGGGGATTAACGATAATGGTTTTGGAGAATTTGGGACCGTTTTATAGTGTATTTTTGCTAACAAATATATTCCAAACAATTTCAGAGTAAAAGTGAATTTGCTAGGGCCTAAACAAATTTCCCCATATCCGTGGGACGTGCAGCAATTGGCACGTTGATTACAATTTGAAACAGATTTGATGTCCGGAAAAAATGTTTCAAAGTTACTTCACCTATAATCAATCTTTATACATTTTTTCCGTGAAATATTTCATTCATTTCTTCATTTGAAATATGCAGGCCCAGCCTTGGTCAGTCTACACGACAGCAAATGGACATGTGAAAAATACTTCTATATTAATTAAAAAGTAAACCACTTAATACACAAGCTTAGACTGCTAAACTAAAAAGATCATATTATATACCACACCCTTCCCTAGCAATAAAAGTAAATTTACGCTAGTTGGCAATAAGCGTTATCGGTTGAAAATAAAAGCAATTACAAGTCATAATATCCTAAGTGTAATGTAACTAAGCCAGCAGGAGCAGGAGCAGCAGCAGCAGCAGCAGCAGCAGCAGCAGCAGCAGCAACAGCAACGGCAGCAGCAACAGCAACGGCAGCAACAACAACAACAACAATAACAACAAACATTGTATTGGCTGCAGCAATGTTCTCACGATACTAACAAGCAAAGCAGGCTATGAACGCATCGATTATTACATCTATCGTATACATACTTTTGTAAACAAATTCAATCTGAACACCAAATCAACACAATAATAAGAGGCATACAATTCAAATTGGGTACAATTTCTTGTTCCATCGCTTTCCTAATTCCAAAAAGAGAGACCAAAATGATACCTTGATGCATATTATGTTATGCTCAAACTTTGATTTTGTATAACAGAAGGAAGTGATAAGAGTTTAATTTTGGAGTATAAAATTGTGTACTCTTTTGTCTGCACTTGTTTACAAATGACGTCAACGAAAGAACGCCATTAGTTTGCATTCAATAAAATCATGCCAATATACATCACACTAGTGCTGTATACTATGTCTCGGACTTGTGTTAAAATTAATGCCTATTGATAAATTTTGTATTCCCATTTAAGCAGTGGTTTTGAAGAGCCCCCTATAATTTGTACATTACAATTTAATGTTGGTTATATTAACTCAATATGTCCTAACTCAATATGGTAACAAAAATGGCTCAGACTTCGTCGTATGCAAATTGTGGTTGGGAAAAGACATGCAGTTTTTCAATCTTGACTGGGATTGGACAAGCAGATATTTAATTCTGGTTGAAGTCCTGTCCTGGGTGAGCTTGTTGTGCTTCAAAAAGTAATGAAAATGGTCAGGGACGGTGAGAACTGCAAACGGGTGAGGGTGACTGGCTGCAAGATAAAATGTTTGCATCCGTCCCTCGCTGCTGGCTTACTTAAACATCTTGCGAAACAAGTGCGCCAACCATCGAAATATTGATGCAAGCCATTCCGTTGTGTTGGTGGACCTTCGCCACTGTAACCACACAAAAAAAGGGAAAAAGAACAGTATATTAACATTAAGAACTGGTTACTATACTATTTGTTTCAGTGAAGCTTACCATCATAGTGACGTCACAGAGTCCCGAACCGAAAGATACATTTTGGTGTTATCACAGACACCAGAGAATTTTTGTTTCCAACTGTTTGCGAATGTTGGCGATTAGTTGCAACGTTTTGGTTGTTTTAATAAAGCTTTGAGTGTACTAACTTGCGATATACGACGGGCGTCTGCGATGGAAGAATTTGGCCACCTTCTCGTGGAACGTGGGCTTCTTCCTCTCATGGGAGCATTCATATTTGACACTTTCGTTCAATGTTTGCAGAAAATAATTCCTACCTTTGCTTCTTTGCCAATTTACTTATCCCAAATGTCTCCTGGGCCTATATATAGGCGATACCATTGTATGACGTGCACCATTAGTAATCTGTAGACCAATAGTGTTACGCCACATTTCGTTCATTTGCATGACTTGAATGGACACGAAGCCAATGTGACTAGTAAAAGTTCCCCTCTTCGTGCAAAGTAGATTTACATGCAAACAGCAATCCTAGATTCCTGAAGAATTGCAATTACGGTGAGATACATGCAGTTTCAAAAGGCATAGTGTCTTCATTATTCTAATGCCAGATTTTCATTACAGTGTCCAATTAAAAACGTCATTTTTTACAATGAATAATTAAAGCCATGAATTTTTCAGAGGGGTGGAACTCTAAGAGAATTAATAATCTAGCCATGGTTTAAGACAGAACCGTAATTGAAGAAATTACACATTTTAGGAGAACCTGAGGTGGTTTAACTTTCAATCTGTACGTCGCTTTGAGGAATGTGGTTTTATGTTTATAGGAAAAACTCTGAAACGTTCATTCTGAATTCTCAACTTTGGTCCACTCAGAAATGATGTTTCATTCGTTTATACAGTCATCAATTTGTTATTAGCAGAATAGATTCCATTTAATTAGTTGTCGAGGTGACTGATTTCTTAATCTGTCACGACATCTGGAGTATCATTTTTGTAATGCAAGCTCGCCCTAAACAAGGCCAAAAGCCACTCGAGGTATGGAGCTACAAAAAGAAAAAGAATTAAAGATACAAGAGGTAGGAAGTAATATTTCTCTTGAAGCAGGAAAAATCATAAGATGAAGGGAAACATGTACCAGGAAAAGAATCCACACAGATACAGAATGAGGGAAAAGGCTATTGAATACATTTTATACCTGCTCTCCATTTTAAAGCCATATTCCGTGGGTGCGTAGGTGCCAGTAAAAATTCGGCCAAGACCTGAAAGGTCGCCTGCATATGGAGCAAACATAGCCGTTCTGTGAAAAAAAAACATTTTGTGTACGTTAATTACAAAACAAATTACTCATGATGTTAATACCTAGGTGATTACCGGTTCATGTTTAAGGCTCACTTTGAACAAATTAGTGTTCCTTTAACAAATGGGGATAACTAAAAATACACAATGAAAACTACTAAATTCACTACTAAAACTCAGAACAGGTAAATCGTATCACGAAAATGTCATTATTGATGCCACAACTGTCCAGAATATTATGTCGATTACATTCACTGTAGGTTTAAATGTTCACAAATAAGGCCTCGTTCTGTAAGGAAAAAAACAAAACTTTTTAAGCTCGACACGACTCTGGCTAGCGAAGCCAGATGTGTCATGGACATCCGTTATTTCTCCTGTCACAGGCAACAGAATGTCATTGCTATTTTATCTGATTTGTTTGGCAAAAGTCAGTGTTATGGGACTGTTTTTGTTCAAAATATGCGATTTGTCAGCATTGAATAAATAGCCTAAATGAAACGAATGAATGTAGATAAAGCATTGTATGCTATGACGTTGTTTTATAAATCCTGAGGATTTTTTTTCATGAGCCCCTCTACTGTTCATATATACAGTTTTTCCGTTGAAAACGAGAAATATTTAATTGGTTTGCGAATTTACGGTACAAATATGCCTCACTGAATAGACTTCCCTGCAATGTTTTCTAAGTTTTAAAAATTTCTCATAGCCTCCTGGGAGTTGGAAACTTACTTGAAAACGTCTAGGGTCGTTTCTGCTAGGGGTCGGGCCACGGGGGCTTTTTCTTGTGTTCCTGGTTTTCCTGGTGTCATTCATCTTGAAAGCCACAAGTGTTTAGAGTTTGTAAATGTCTGATTTTTAGCTTGGATTGAATGTGACCTTTTCTATCAGTACTTCGACAAGGTTATAATGCAGTGCTTCAAGGGGGGAATTACCACACAATGTCAACACAAACACGTGACCTAATTTTCACCAATAGGAATCCAGCATCGCTCGTGACTTACAATCCCTACACAGGTCGGGTGTTCGCGTCAAAATCGGGCGGGCTTATATGGCGCAAATAGATGCTGACGTTTGTGGCAAAAAATTATTTCAAAAGGAAATAGCCAATCATTTCCATTATCAAACCGGTTGTTGATAGGGCCTATGGTGTAAGCTTTTATGAATCTTACGGTTATCAAATTGCCCTTCTTTCAAAACAGCGTCACATTTCTTGCTATTTTGGTAAATTTAATAGTATTTTCTTCAAAATTAAGCTGATGGTTCTCCAATGATGCAATACGTAAATGTCTATTTATAGAACGGTACAGTGTTTTTGCAGCCTATAACCAAGCGACCCGTCAGTATGCAAATGATGGCATGTTTACATAAGTGCACTGTTCATGCAACCTTTGCATTTTCTGATTATTTTTTAAGGGGGGGGGGGGCAGGCGCGGATCCAGGGGGGGGTTTTGGGGGTCGAAAACCCCCACCCCCCGCTCGTTGTCATTTAAAAAAACTTGTAATGCCCATGCCATGTTTTATTTACTTGTAAGGGCCGATGCCTAAAGTACTATAGCAATCCAGAGAAGAAAACCAAAACCCTGTAAAGGTCTAATTTTGCATGTACGGGTAAGAACAAAACAAAGAGGTTAAATAGCGCCACCAATGTTGAGAAAGTGTGTTTCCCCCAACATTTTTTAAGTCAACTTTTTGGACAAATGTAAAAATATAATTTAGAAAACCCCTGCAAACAATCCTGGATCCGCCCCTTGAAGGGGGGGGGGGGGGGGGGGGGGGTTGTGTACATTGTTTTTAAAGTCTGCATACCCAAAACTGTATTCTTGGGTCGAAAGGAAACCTTAAAAGATTGAGTAGACGAGGGTCTTTTTTCGGCATATGCTTTATTGGAAGTATATGAGCATTAATATTCTCTTTTAGCTAAATATAAATTTTATTATTTATTTTGGACAGGCGTATAGGTGGTACTTTTAAAAGAACGAGCATGAAAAAGAGAGGTTACAATTCCTTCTAAGCGCTAGCCTTGAATTAAGGCTGTGCGTGCTGTCTCGGCCTGCGCGAACCCGCCCTGTCGGCCAGCAGCTAGCTCGCCATAATACGTATACGGCGAACACCACCGATCCGTGGCACGCACGGTGCCTGCAGTGCTTGTGTACACGCACTGCCCCCGTACCATCCGTGCTCCGCGAAGAGCACACAGCCTTGATGATACTGGGCCCAATTTCATGGCTCTGCTTACCGTTAGCGAAAAATCCCCGCTTACTGTAGCAGAAAATGCTGTGCTTACGGCAAGCGTATTTCACGCGTTAGCGGGGAATTTTGGCTCCTAAGCATGCGTACATCCCGTAACTAAGGATTATGTGCTTACAGGGTTAGCGCAAAATGGTGATCGTAAGCGCGAAAGCTGTGGTTAGCAGAGCCATGAAATTGGGCCCTGTTTACTTCCGGGTTTTGCCGTTATGTTAAATAACGATGAAGCTATTTTCAATCGCGCGCATGAAAAACATGCCAGCATCGCGTTGGTTCATAAAAGGTCAACGGTAAAAAAATTCCAGGTAGCTGACTGGACATTCGTAAATGCATAATTCAGATTCGGCTACGCAAACCAAGAAGCGATTGGCCATACATACGTTATTCATACTAGATCATTTACATATCCACTAACCCCCCCCCCCCCCCCCCCCCCCCCCCCTCCCTCCCCCATTCGCTCCGGAATTCCAACGCAAAATAAAGAAAATCAAGGCTGTGCTCCCGGCTGGAGACTCATGCGTGTGGGTACCGGGTGGTGCGTGTATGGTGTATACCGGGTGTATACTACGTATGACATGCCTGCTCTATGGATTACGTGTATGCATTGCGGGCAGATCGTGCGTGTAACGGATCGGCGTTCGCCGTGATCTTGCTTGCAGCGCGCGCCAGGCCTGGCGGGGCCGGGCCGGGCGACCGCAGGCTGAGACAGCACGCACAGCCTTGCATTCAATGCTATCTTAGCGCAGGACTCTTCTGGTTTTTAAGAACAGTACAAAAAGTAACTATCAGAAGAACTTACTCTCAAAAATAGGTATTTATTTTTGTGACAAAACCAACACCATTAAGCTTCAACACCGTTAATAAGTAACAACATAACGTCCTATACCAGGTAATGATTGGAATTACTTACTTGAAAATATTACTTGAAATAGTATGACTTGAAATTGTAATGTATAAGGTATTTTGAGAAAACCAAACTTTGCTTTTATAATTAATATATACCTAACAAGGGAACATTTTCGAGGGAAGTCTCATTTCCTTGTATTCTTGGTTACACTATCCCTTATTTTTCGATCCCACAAAATATCTGTGCCTAGAACAACTCTGGACGCATTTTGGCGGAATAATTCAGTTTTTTTTTTATATAGTTTATGCGCATTGTATATTTTTGTCACCGTGTACAAATACTACTCATGGAAAGTGGAAGCAAAAGATTTTTTCGTCACAATCTAGCACAGCCTCTGGATATGTTATTGTCTGCTTCGCATATGGAATGAATAATATTTATCTCCCATAATTAGCTCAATATAAAGTATAAACCAAAAAATTGACAGTTGTCAATATAATTGCCAAAAGTTGAAGCAGAGTGTAAGAGGATGTGGCCTGGGCCTGTTATTGTTCATTGTTTTTAAAAATGCTTAATTTAGCGTCAATTTATAGATGCGAAAGTCATGCATCATTCCTTGGGGGAGGTCACACACAAGAAATGTATGAGCAACAGGCGCACTAATTTTGAGTACATTTGATGCATAAAGTTGTCAACTGCCCGGTTTGTGTCATTCTGAAGTCGGTTTTACCCAGCATCAGTGCTCATGTTGCTAGATCCAGTGGCGTATCCAGCGGGGGGGGGGGGGGGGGGGGGGGGGGGGGGGGGGCGGGGGGGGGGGGGGTGGCTGGGGGACAACTTCAGGCGGCATTTGAGGCGTTTTTAAGACGGTTTAGACGTTGTTTCCCCTCCTTGGCACAAAAAGCTGGATACGCTACTGGCTCCATACTACAATTCTTGTGTATAAGTGACGTTTTCGTTGTAACCCATTTTTGGAGGCGAGCCGCATGGGCGATAACAGACACACTTTAGTCTGTGCGTTGAACAAATTCAGATAAGAAACATAACTGCAGTTTATGGTAGGCCTAGTATATAAAAACAGAGCAAACGTCAATAAAAGTACTGAAACTAAACAACCATATCGATTCATTCTTCAGTAGCTGAGTAGACCCAAAGTATAACACACAGACTCAATGTCAGCACTGTACTTTCTTCTATGAAATTACATGACAATGTTCAGTTGTCTATCCTACTGTCTATCTAGTATAGGGCAAACATGAGCATAAAGCTTACACAAATACTGCCCATTTTTTCTGTCACTGTTTTTTGCTTTTCCCCTTTCCACAAATCAACTTTGTCTGGTTCACAATAAGCAATCTTCTCACTTTGCGTTCGAAGGGGAAACATGTTCTGTTGAAGAATCCTCATCCTTTTGGAAGTGTCATCCAAGCTCGCCGCCGGTGTGTGTGCGCCGGTGGTTACGCGACTCGGGCCCACTCGCCAGGCGGTCTCCAACACGCTCACGGCCGCCCGTTGTTTCTCGCTGCTGAAAGTTCTAAAAGGCTTTCACCCCGTACTTTAGAATAAGCACCACCACCGCAGCTATTATTGCTGCGACAATGAACACCGCAATAATGACGCGGCAGCACAGAAAACAGCCACAGCAATCATCCGATGTCTGATGTAAACAAACAAACAAACAAACAAAAAATCATAAGGAAATAATGTGATTCTAAGAAAATTGATTCATACATTTGCAAGAGATAAATACAAATCTAGCACCATAATCCGCCTAATGGATGGAGCGAACTATGTCAACCATTTCAACTCGTAGTTATCAATCTAGTATTGAGGCACTGGAAGGCACAAGTGCCTTGACGTAGGCTATGGAGCGGAACTACTAGAGTGAATGATTGTTTCCTTCTGACAAATGTGTTATAGTTTTGTTGCTCTACACTCAATAATACTATAATTTAAAGTAAAAGTGGTTTATAGTAAAAAATAGAATACGTACCTGATCACGCTTGGGATCGTTCAAGACCCAATTCAAGCACTGCGAAACGCACCGTCCGCGTGCTGGGTCGTTCCAGCCCATCCTGAGGTCTCTGAATTCTTCGTCCGGGGCGTCAACCCGGTCAAAATGTCTTGGTCTTGACACTTTCACTCGATACCGTAGGTTTCTCGAATCCTCACCGCAAAAATCAAACTACTCTTGCTGGTTTGTTTTTTGGTAAAATACTTTCAGAAACAGCTTGTTTTGGGAGAGAAAGAAGTGACCTTCGTGAGGATTTAGCAAAGGTAACGGTATATTTATAGGTTCGGCTGCCGCAGTAAAACCATGGGGACGTTGCATGACGTTTCTTAGAAACAAACAAACAAACGATCAACCAATGAGCACACGACACCGATGCGTCGGGATGATTGTCCGAGTCGCTATTCGGGAATCCCCGATGACGACGGTATGAATTTCTGTAAAAACTGTAATAACTCGGAAAACATTTATAGACTGGTATCTGGCCGAAAATGTGCATCAATTAGCTTGGTCTATTGTTTTCCTAGGGCGGACATTTCGTTCAGGCTCAAGTCACTCAGATTTTCATGTAACCTTTGCATTTCCAAAGTCGGATTTCTGTACCTGTGTACCTGTGTTTTTTTCTTAAAGTCTGGCTAAGATGTGCATATTACCCAAACCGGTATTCTGAGGTCGAAAGGAAACCCTATTAGATTAAGTAGACAAACATCATAACAGACGCAGAGCGTCTTTTTTCGGAATATCCTCTATTCAAAGTATATGTGCAATAAACGGGTCCACCCAAAATGTTTCTATTAAAAAATAATATAAGTAGTGATTACAAATATACAGTAGGCCTAAATTGAGCTGTGGTTTTTATGGAGAGTTGTTTGCAGTGATCACAATGAAATCATATACGACCTAGAAAATAACGCCGTGTGAACAAGTCGTGACGAGATATCCTTCGCATATTCGCAATGCAAGTTATTCGAGCACTTTAAAAAGACGGTGTTAGAGTTTCTTTTTTTCTGTTTAGTTTTACTGCCGGTAAAATCGTCTGGTTAGGTTTTCAGGACAGATAAATTCACCTTGAAGTTTAAAAGCAATGTGTCCTTCAGAAAAAAAGGGTTCTTGCACTAAATTGTATATGGATTGTTGTATTAAATGTGAAATTAATGGTTTGATCTATTAATTTGCAGCCAGGATGTTTTACAGAAAAATAAAAATAAATACTCTAATATCTTTTTAAAAAGGCAGCAATAAAAATCGGCTGTTAATAGGGAATGTGATTTTGCAAATTTCTCAAATGTGCGGTAGGCTATAGACAATGGCGACAAACGCTTGTAATTTTGTACTGCTAATTTTTTCAGGCATTCACATCTTTACTACTCATATTAAAACGCTTGCATTGACTAACCTCTTATAATGTACCACATTTATTCACTCAATTTATCTAAAAATCCAGATAGTCGTTAATTTGAGGGATGGCAGAGAAAGGGACGACAGAGATTGAGATAAGATACAAAACGTTAGGCAATTTTGTTTCAGATATAACAAGATATAACGCTACAAAAGGAAGGACAATAAACTTGGCCAATAATTATACTAAATGTATAAATGCTTATTTTGAACACATTGATTCGTATAACGTTGTATTGGGAAACAGTTATTAAAAACACTGTTCTCTTCTGAGCGAGAGAGAGAGGGAACGAGGGTTGTATTTGCTGTTGGATTTTCCCAATTGGCAGAAATACTTTAAACGGTGTTTTCATTCCCCAGTTGCCATCATAAACTGCCCCATCAATGCTTGTCAATTTCCAACTTGAACCTATAAGTTAATCCATCTTTACAACCAAAAGTAAAATTCATTTAAGTACAAATGTTTAAAAGCACCAGAAACTGGTGAAAACAGTAAGAATCATTTAACTATGATCAGCAAGGATTAAGAGAAATGCGTAAGGATGTCTTTATGTTTTCAAAACGCCTTCAGAATCAACATACCGTCATATGGCAAATTAAAACCTCGAGGAGTTCATGACAGTCATACTGCAAAAACCATCCTTACTTGGTTTCTGTAAACGAGTAAGAACTGTGTATGGTTTGGGTTGTTGGAATTCCTATACACCTAGTCCCTAAAAGGAAAAGTCAAATTTTATTTATTTTAAATATCTATGAAAAATGATCGGTAGATAGCGTCCATGTTTCGGTTTTTGGACGCAAAGCGTCTGTTTTCGGCACATGATCTTGAAGTCTCACAGTCTTCGAAAACAAATGCTTTTTCATGGCGAAGAAAAGGTCATACCTGTTCAAGCATAATGACACAAATTAGAAAATTAACTGCCCAAAAGATTGGAACACGGTAAGTTTATAACATAAACTGACGCATTGCTTTAATTACCCCAGTACTAGATCAAATCTTCCCTTACTCCGAGTTGATAACACCAACTATCTTGCCCCTTAAAATGATTGATTTACAGTGTGAGTTTCGAGAAATATTATTGTTTTAGTGATTACGTGCGATTACATTCAGCATGTTACATATACAGCGATTACATTTCATTATCTAACTTCAGTTGCTAAGGCAGTATAATTTAAATACATACATTGATGAGTTAAAAGTTTTTGACATGATTCTTTGTATTGTATTTGGATGTTATGTAGTTGTAAATTCAAGTAAGACCTTTAAGATAAGCTACCATAAAGAAAAAACAAAATTGTTTCGAAAGTTGTTTGATTTCCAACCAAAACCTCTGTTTTCATACCTTATCTGTATAACTACAATGGACATGCTTTTCTGATTGTAGTCACTTTGACCTTTGAATTTTGGTGTGTTGCACATTGTGTATACAAAGCATTCTTTTATGCAAATTTGTCCGGAACATGACTAGAAGCCACTCGACGTGCAGTTTGCGTACTGTTACGAATACGTATTTATGCTGTTACAATGTTGTTTATTTTTGGTGATGTCGTTTTCAATCGAATTTTCTAAACAAATGCGAAAGGTTATCCTTAATTCTAAAACTATTAAAAAACAAACAAAATGTTCCAATAAATCATTATAAACCATGCGTACAATCATATGTTTTTGGGAAAAGAGCTGCTTTAAATTAGTGAAATCCCAATGAACACAAGATTAGATTCCTTGTGTGAGCTGTTATCCGTCTGTTTGAGCTCATGACGCCACTATTACAATCAGTAGAACTACCAGTAGAACAACACCCAAAATGATGGCGAGCTTCCAAACGTTTTTTAGATAGCAATCGCAGCACCTTGTCCTCTACAAATAAAACCAAATAAAACAATAAAAAGGACAGTATTTACCATAATTTCGTTGACGATATCGACGATAGGCCTAAGTGTGTGACTTAAGTTGTATTCCTAAGTTTTTAGCATGCCGGTTATATCGAGGAAAACGACATACAAATTAGCACACAAATATAACATCAACCTAAGCTACACATTATTGTGACCGACTAGTTATTTCAGGATTTGTCATTTCATAAGGAAGGGCAGGAATTGTTTCTCACTCTGCAGCACCATTTCTTTCTCCCAGAGCAATCGGCCTTTCTGCAAGGATCACAGACGCTGGCATTGGTGCAACAGCAGTGCTTCGGAGGGTTCACACGACATGGATCGTTATGGCAATTCATATTTGGCTCCCAATTTTTGGCTCCCGGGCTTTTTGCTCCAATAGTCAGAATCAGAATGTATCTGATTTGGGTCACACCACCCCTTATATTCTTAATATCTTGTGATTTATTTATATATGTTGACGAAAACAGCTGGTTACGTTGATGTGCATGGAATTTATGAGGATTAACGTCAATTAATAATTCATGTAAGGTGTGATTTTTCCGGTGAATTCGACAGATGTACGAATTCTATTGGCTCTGTGTATTTAATACATCATATAGAAAAAAATAGAAAGGGGTTTCCGTTATTTTTCAAGGCGTGTTCGATTAGGGTTTCGACACAAATATTTTGTGTGGAATCAATTCCCCTATAACAACATATCAAATTTAACAATACGAACCTACATATGCTTTTTCAACATTATGCTGTTCAAGTCATCGAGTGCAATTATTTGGCTGAAATATCCGAAGCTTATGTATCAAATCTTTGTTTATTTATCAAAAGGAACAAATATGAACTTATTATCTAAAAGCCAGAATTTAGTACAGTTTTGTACTTGCCCAAAGCGTTGTCGCTTGATAGGTTTTGGCCAATCCACCCCCCCCCCCCCCCCCCACAGCATTATTGTTCAAAACACTCCAAAATGCATTAAATAACTAGCATTAATAACTACAGGAAAATATGTAATATCTACAGAAAAAACACCGTACCTTGAACTGGAAACCCTGCACGACTGACGTATGTGGAGTCTATCTTCGAGACTAACATTTTTTCATGTGTTCTTCGTAACATGCTATGTATATGTAGTTCTTTCCGCATTTGGGGCAGATGTTGCGCTTACATCCATGACTCTATCAACAAGAATTAATTGGAATGAAACTTCAATGGATACGTGCAAACAGTGTAAATAAAAGTTCGATCTGAGGCGATCTTTTGTCATCAAGATGGAACTTTTTGTGTAGGGAGGGCAAACAACGTCTGAATCGTCTTAAAATCGTCTCAAAAACACTATTTGTTTTTGTTTTTTATGACGCCTCAAATGCCGCCAGCCCAGGCTCCCTTCGCCCCCCCCCCCCCCCCCACCCCAGTTGGATACGCCACTGCTCAAGGTGCCCCGACTTGTTTAAATAGTTAAATAAGTGTTTCCAAATCTTAAAAAGCTACGAGCAAGTACTTTTCTATTTTACAGATGCTTTGTCTGTGCTGTCTGAATGTGGCACCCTATTTTTTTCAAATTTAATTTATTTATTTCCATTAGATAAATTAAATGGAAATGGTCAGTCAGAGCACGGACACATTTTTGAAGGGACAGATTTACATTTCCCTCTACTTCTAAGTGGTTTCATTTCAAAAACCTTTTGCAATCTTACATTTTTAAATTTTTTTTTACTGAGTGGAAATACTAAAGGGCCGGTCACACTGGCCACGATAACGAAGACTATAACGAAAACGGTAAGAATAAACGGCATTGATTGGTGGAATTGTCGCGCGTGTAATACGCGGGCGTTCCATCCACCAATAGGGTGCGTTTATTCGCATCGTTTTCGTTTTCGTTATCGTTATCGTGGCCAGTGTGACCGGCCCTTTACTCTGTTTCGTTTTGGATCGGACACGGAGAGGTTCGATACCCGAAACTGGATCGCTTTCTTTCTCCTCGGATCATTAATTTTGAACGGCAGAAGTATTGAATTTGTCGCTTTCTAACTTATCGGCTGCAATGGAATCTGAACTTCTTTTTGCAGTGAATCAGCATTGCTTCAAAAGTAGCCTTGCATAGGATGTCAATAGAATCACATGACGTAGTCTAAAAATGGGCGGGGTTTATTGGCGCCAAATTTGCGCTTCACTGGCTCTATACAATCAGAAACCAAAACGATCAAGGTGCTAAACCCGGACAGTAGATTTTCAAACTAAACGATTTTATTGTCTTTCAAACCATGTCTTCCTTTTACACACAGTGTTTAAACATTTAAGTTTGCCGATTGGATCAATTGTGGGTGACGAATTAAAAGAAAAACCAAAACTGTGGAATTATACGATACTGCACTGTAAAACCATGTGTTTAACCTCTGAACACAAAATGAAACGCAAATCTGTAACACTTAATAAACATTTCGACACGTTTATGAAAAATATACCGAACACATGTTTGAATTGAAACCCAGTTAAACATTGTATTTAAACCTACGCGTATAAACACATTGTATTTATGATATAAACACCCAAGTGTTTGGGGGTGTTCAATAGTGTGTAGATTATAAACGCGTCATGTGTTCACCGGTTTTACAGTGTGAATACCAGTATGCAAAACCTAAACAAAATTAGAAATGCATTTATTGGATGTTTGGAAATCATGGTTACTTAATTTCGTTAAACAATAAGAGTATTACCAAAATATACTACTTGTTTTTGCATTCCATGGAAGGACTTTTAACAGTAGAGTACAATAGGGTTCCCGGTTTAGAAAGGTCCCCGTTTGAAGACCGTTTGACAATATGCCTTCTTCTCTCAATGACAGCATCATTATTAACATATTCGTTTGATTGTACGGCCCTCCGTTCCATCTATTGTACTTTGTGAGCAACATTGTACTTTGTAAGCAACTGACAAAGGCATAACAACTGAAAAGGCATAACATTTTTAAAAGTAGTTTTAGTCTGTAACCGTCATCTCTCGCCAAAGAGAGTAACGCCATTATAAATTGTTGATGTTTTGGTCCACAAAGTTTTCGAATCATGGTGTGCTATAGGTGTACTTAGCTGGTGGTAACGAAGTAATAATAGGCCTAATTTGGTCGTTTACAATAGACGTTATTCGTAGAGGTTATCTTCGAAGTACGTGTATAATTTTAGTTATTCAAATTCTGTAACAATGTAAGCCTGCGTCTAAGGCCCTTGGCAGATCAGTGGACATACATTTGCTGTGGGGATCTGTTGCTGGCCTTCAATAATGCTGGGTACAGGAGTTTGCCGAACTTCAGAAGCCATGAAACATGCTAATGTATAATGAAAAAAGAAAGAAAGTAAGATACAAATAGGAATAACAACTGGTTACTACCGTAATGTAAGCATATCGTACACCGTTGTGTTCTGAGGTCTCAGACTGAATCCCATACATTTTGGACTTGGACTTGGCTACTTGGCGATCTGTTACAACACACAATAGTACAAGCAACAAACGAGACTATAGTTCCAGAATGATACATCACTGCGTAAAGTTGTGAACGTCGCGGGTTATGTGCCAATCTGGAATCACATAGACGTATAATATATTACTAATTGCGTCTGGTGCTCAATCACACTTACAATGGTAGTTTTTCGAAATGAGCACATCTGAATTATGCACAAATCGATGTTAAAACAAAATCTTTTACCATTTTCGCGTGACTCAGCTGACAGAGTGGGATCAAACTTTCACAGGTTTGTCGTTTTGTGTATATGTTGAATCGCACGAAGTATAAACATTGTCTGCAGCTGTTTATGAATTATATACTATATCATACCTTTCATTTTATAAGTTTTGTATTGAAATTACCTTCAATGATAGGCATTTACGTGACTCCACAGCCCTATCCTAGACCAGCATCGCTTCCCGCAGCATGGGCAGATCCAGCCCTTTGTCATAAAACATAGGAATATGAGGGAATTATACTATTGCTATTAACAAATAATACTGGGCATTTGTCATTTTAGAACTATGTAGTGTGCTAAGGATATACTTGTTGTTTCTTGAGCCACTACAAAACACCATTCACCACACACCACCACCACCGTACCCCCTACATAGTTAATGCCGAATTTTACAATATAAGTTATTGGTATTCTTTATCACTCTGAATACACATCAAACATAAAATCTAGAATTCTTTTTACATTTTCCACGATAAAGATTATTTTCTAACTCATGTATCACTTCTATGTAAAACAGAAACCCGTCTTTTTTGTTTTGTTTCAGCTTTTGATTTTTACTTTATACCTTCTTCATTATAGATTTGTACAGTCTTCGTATCTATGCTTACGAAGAGAATTTACGAAGTCTGATTTCCTTCTATTCTTAGTTAAGTTAAACCCTTACTTTTCGATCCTACAAAATATCTGTGCCTGGAACAACTCTAGACGATTTGGGAAAAAAAGTTTATTATACTCCGCATACAATGTACAAATACTACTCGGGGAATGTGGACCCAAAAGTTTTGATATGTTAATATACATACGACGTAATCTCCCAATCTTACCGATACGGTTTCCAAATCTTTTACTTAGCGGAAATACTCACTCTTTCCCGTGTTGGATCTGACACGGAGGAGTTCGTTGCCTGAGACTGATTCTTTCCCTTCTTTTTCTTTCTCTTCGGATCATTCCCCATTTTGAACAGCAAAAGTATTGAGTTTGTCGCTTTCCAACTTAAAGGCTGCGATGGAATCTGATTCTTTTTGCAGTGAATCAGCAGTGTTTCAAAGGTAGCCTTGCATACAGTGTCACTAGAATCACGTGACGTGGTCGACCAATAGGAACTGATCAGTGCTTGCGAGTGGCGGGATTTATTGGCGCCAACCCGAAATGCAACATTTGACCCTAATATAGGGTAAACATGCATTTTTCTAATGCATAGAAATTACTGTGTGAGATAATATAAGCACACTTTGCTTCTTAACTTGTTCTCTTTATTTCTTTACTTTGCCGATACAATTTTGGCAAATTTGAATTTGAATTCATGTCTAGCCTGAAGTAAGAATTATTTATTCCGTTGACCTTAAATTGTGAAGTCGAGCGTGCATTGTATATTCATAACACCCCAATTGTCTGTATGGGGTGAATAACGGACTCATACATTGATCTGCTCATCATATTTACCCTTGTCTGGCAAGCTTTTATTTCTTTAAATTCTTTTTTTTATGTTTGTTTTGTTTTTTTTTTGCTTTGAACAAGCCCATTTTAAAATTAAATCTAAGGCTTTGTACTGAACTCTTACACCAAACCAATACCTTTACTTGAAAAAAAAAAAAACCAGTTTATTTCTTGCACATAAACTCTTTGACGATCGAATGTGTGTGAAAATTCAAGATATCGTTTTGACGCAACGCGTCCGTTTTCGGCACATGATCTTGAAGTCACCCAGTGTTACCTAGAAAACAAATTTGGTCTCTAGTTTTTAACGTCATGAATCGCTTATCAAATGAGTTTGGTTGGCTCTGTACACACTGTATGCAAACAAAACTTTAAACGTTGTTACTTAATGCTAACATTATTTTTGAGCCAGTCCCATCATTTGGTTTTAATAAAATAATATCTTCATGAAATTACATCAAATGTTTTTGGGGAAAACAAAAGGTCATGCCTGTTCAAGCATAATAACACCAGATAGAAAATTAACTGTGCAAAAGATTGGGACACAAACAATTTAAATAAACTGACGATTGCTCTAATTACTAGATCAAATCTTCGCTTTAATTTATTCCGAGTTTATAACACCACCACATTTTCGCTTAAAAATGATTGATTTACAGTCAGTTTTGAGCAATATTATTGGTTTACTGATTACGTGCGATTACATTCAGCATTTTACATATACAGCAATACATTTCATTATCTAAATTCAGTTACTAAGCTAAAGGCAGTATAATTTCAATACATACATTTATGAATTAAAGCTTTTTAAAATTGATATATAATGGTTCTTTGCAATTTATTTGAATGTTATGTAGCTGTAAAATATGGGCACATAATGCACAAGTACGACCTTTATAAGTTACATGAAAGAGTATAATAATCAGAAATGTGATTGTAATAATCGGGATTTAAAAAGTAGTTTGATTTCCAAATCAAAACCTCTGTTTACATACTTTATCTGCAGGCTTTTCTGATTGTAGTCACGTTGACCTTTGAATTTTGGTGTGTTGCACATTGTGTACACAAAGCATGCTTTTATGCAAATTCGCCCTGAACAAAAGCCACTCGAGGTACGGAGTTGCCGATGAATTGACAATGCATACCATTCTAAAAGTAATAAAAAACCGACAAAACTTTCAATAAATCATTCGAAATCATGAGTTCAGCCACTTTTTGGTTTGCGTAAAGTAAGCGTCTTCCATTTGAATTTTTACACCCAACCTTGGTCAGCTTATAACAGCAAATCGGCATATAGAAAATTTGACTATATCTTTAGAATTTCTGGAATCTGGAATTATTAATATATTTATTTATTTATTACATTTCTTTACCCAGGGTGTGCCCATACAGTTTAAAACTGGTTTCCATTTGGGCCGTGCATATTTTTAGTTAAAACTGAATATTTACACACACATACAAAATATTTTAACAAATACAAGAATATTTACACAAATAAATCTATTTACGGTTAACTTTTCAACTCTCCAGTGGAAGCCTGTTGCTGGGGTAAAAACAAAGGGAAATTCCCATCCTGCTCCAAAGTATTGTGTCAACCAAGTTTATAACTCCGCTGATCAGCGTAAATGGCAAAAATATCACTGATGGATGGCTTTACGTAATGTAACTAAGCCATTATAAAATTTGCATGGTTGCAACAACATTACTAAATTTGACTGGAGGATTACTTTTCAAGGAATATCTAACATTGTCAGCATTTTGTGGTTATCATATTTAGGTTGGTTAGCGCAACAAACATGCTAAGCCATCATTTAGTGGGCATACATTTGTGCCCGCACGCAAGTCGATATTCTTCTATTAACGTGAAAAATACTCTTACAATTAGCGGAAAAAATGTATGTGGTCAGCAGTCATTCCTCGCTTACCGAGAGAGCATACCATCTGGCCAATTCTACCAAATTACAAAGTATTCTTTAGGCAAAATCGAAAATTAAAAATCCTAAAGCGTCATGTCGTTTTCAAAAAAGGAAAGAGGAGATGCTTGTTGTATTTCGCATTTAAGATCATTTCAGTCAATGGCCATCCCCTGTTTTTTTTCAAGATGTCATTGGTGTTCCCTAAATAGATTCAAAACATGCGATAAATGGACGTTGGGGTATTTCCTCTCTTCAACTGCATTTCATTACTTTTTCGAGAAAAGCAAAAGCCGAAAAAATACAAATAAAATAAATAAAAGTTTAAAATGGAAGCTTCCAAAATCGCAGTAAATGCGGAGTCTTTTTCTTGCCATTAATATGTCTACCAAATCAATACCAGAAACCCAACGACTTGCTCTTTGAACCTTTTCATTTTTAACGTCAACTGTGGTAATTTGGACCAGCATCACTTAAGCGATATATAGGGATTTTGCATTACAATTGGATACATGAAGCAATTTGCCCAAAAAATTGACAAAATCACTGTATATTTCTTTTTCTTAACTAACTGGAAAATCATTTCTTTTTCTGGTTTCCAAATTCCTTTGAATCGGTATGAATAGTGAATAAATATGGCAATCCATTACTTCTTTCCATTATGTAACGAGTTGTTTCTCCCTGAAATCCTATACTGGGTATATTAATATTAAATACATAATTCGGGAATTCGTAACTTACTTGTTAATGTAGAAAGTATTCTTGTCGTTTTGCTATAGGAAAGCTAAACTGTGTCAGTGCAACCAGTGGTTTCACTTCGTAATACGGTAAACATGTTTAAGTGCTTTATGTGAAATCACAATCAATACAAGATTATATTCCTTGTGTGAGTTGTAATCCGTCTTGTTGATCTCAGATGACGTTTTTCAATTTCAGTGCTACTACTCCAGCTAGGCCAATCAGTAGTACTATCCCCACAACAGGTATGACGATCTTACAAAAGTTGTCCATATAGCAAAAGCAGCAATGCTCCTTCTACACATATAACCAAATAAAACAAAAAAGACAGTATTTACCATAATTTCTTTGACGGTGTGTGGCTTAAGAATGTTGCTTAAGTTGGATTTCAGAGTTGTTAGCATGTTGGCTATTATATCCAGGGAAAAGCGACATAGAAATTCGCACACAAACATAACATAAACAAATCGTGAACTACAACTTAAACTATACATCATTGTGACCGACTAATTAATTCAAGATTTATCATTTCACCAGAAAGGACAGACATTTTTTCTCACTCTGCAGCACCATGTCTTTCTCCCAGAGCAATCGGCCTTTCTGCAAGGATCACAGACGCTGACATTGCTGCATTTGCAGTTCTGCGGGATGACTACCCGACATGGTTCGTTATGGCACGACATGTTTGGCTCCCAGTTTCAGTTTTTCTTTTGGAGTCAGTTCTTGAGGGCTATAGCGGGCTTTTTGCTCCAATAGTCAGAATCAAAATGCGTCTTACTTTGGTCACACCAGCCCCTTATTATATACAAAGTTATATCTCATGGAGTAATATCTTATGAATTATTAATGATGTATTGACGAAAACAGCTTTGGTATTGGTTGCTTACATGTCACGTGAATGTGGATGGCATTTTCTGAGGATTGACGTCATTAATAATTTCTGTAAGATGTGGCTTGTCTGGTGAATTTGACAGGTGTATGAATTCTATTGGCTCTGCGTTTTTAATACATCATAGACCAAAATTAGAAAGGGGGTTCCGTGATTTTCAAGGGTGTTAGGTTCGGATTTCGACACAAATGTTTCGTGTCGAAGAAATTCCCCAAAATAACATATCCATATTAAACGGTAATATCCTTTAAATATGTTTCTATATGCTGAAGTCATCGAGTGCAATTATTTAGCTGAAATATCAGAGGCTTATGTAACACATCTCTGTTTATTTATTGAAAAAACAAACTATAAAAATAATTCTCTAAAAACTAGAATTTACCATAGTTCTGTACTTGCCCAAAGCGTTGTCGCTTGATGGTTTTTAGCCGACCCACTCCTCCCCAAAGTGATAGAATAGTACCTAGGGTGCCTCGTATTAAAATTGCGATTCCCATGAACACTCGATTTGGCGTGAAAACTTATTGAAAAACGAGAAAGTTGATTCAGTGTTGGTAGAGCGCCGGTACGGTAACACGTTGGTTGCAAGTTTAGATTTCGCTCCTGCGAGTTCACTTTTTATACTTTGAAAATTAATCGGAAAATACCTAGCAACTTTCCCTTGCAGCTTGTTTGATAAATGTATTCAATCATTAGATCACGTATTATTTATCTTTCCACTGACAATCCATCTTGTTACAAATGTGTGTACACCCTATGTACCAATAAAGCATAGTGTAGACAAAATTACAAACATGATTCAAAGTAAAACTTCCACTGTGCGAGCGCATAAACAACTTGCGAAGTGGAACGGGAACTGAGAAAGTTTCTACCGGCGAGTATTGGCGGCGGCATACGGAAAGGCCAGTCAAGATTGCTTTTGAATGAGCGTACACCCCGGCCACTTCCATTCTTGCATTGTTAATAACATTGTGCCAGTCATTCTGCTTGGTGTAAACCATTATTGTTAAACACACCCCAAAATGCATTTATTAACGAGCTGTAATAACTACAGGAATGCTGTAACTACTGAAAAGCACTGTACCTTGAACTGAAAATCCTGCACGGCGTATTTGGAGTCTATCTTCGAAATTTACATTCTGCTAAGTGTTTTGTGAACCAGGATAGGATTATGTACTTCTTTCTGCACCAAGGGCAGACGTAGGCTAACCGCCACCTCTACCACCTCCACCACCACCACCCCCACCACCTCCACCACGTCCACCACGACATCCACGACGTCCACAAGACTATTACCAAGAATTAATTAATGAAACAACTTCAATCGATACGTGCAAACAATGTAAATAAAAGTGCGATCTGAGGCGATCTGTTGTCATCAAGATGGAACCTTTTTGCCAAGGTTGCTTAAGGTGCCTCGACTTGTTTAAATAAGTGTTTAACTTTTTAGATTATAAAAAAAAGTACAAACAAGTGCTTTCTTTTTTACAGATGCTTTGTCTGTGCTGTTTGAATGTGGCACCCCAAAAAATAAAGTTTCAAATTAAATTGCTAATTTGTTTCAATTAGGCCTAGATGAGTTAAATGGAAATGCTCAGAGCACGGATTTTTAAATGGGCAAATTTACATTTCGCTATACTTGTAAGTGGTTTCATTTCAACAAACCCCTTTGAATTGTTTCTTGAGCCACTACAAAACATCATCCACCACACACCGAAAAAAATACACTAAATCATTATGCTCCAGGTAGAGATATGGTTTTGCTATTTTAGTAAGCAAGAGATCTAAAATTTAAATCATTTTGCGCAAAATCCAATTTGTGTATGATTAATCTAAAGATGTTTCACTTTATCCTCGCAATAACCTTCCAGCTATAGGCCTTAATCTTAACGGAACGTTTTTAACAACTACACTTGTAACATTTCCACGTTTTTCGTACACTTATGATTGTCAAGAGTGGAAATACTCACGTTACTACGCCTTGGTTAGTTCACGCTTAGGTTAACTGCACGCAGCTCATAAGGCCTCTGTCCCCTTGGTTGAGTGACACACACCTTCGGTGATAGTGTTCTATTTCAATTTGTCTTTCTCCTAGGCAGCCCAAATTGTGGTTTCGTCCTTTATTATTTGGTCTTCTGTTTGTTTGTTTGTTTGTTTTTTGTTTTTGGTTTGTAGTAATATTTTAATCAATCTGTGCAACTCCTTGCCCTATATCATTTATATTTATTAATTGTGTAATTGTATATTTTTGTTGTGTAATGCCTGAATAAAGTATTATTATTATTATTTGGAAAAAGATGTGTGGAGTTTTGCAAAAACCCCTCAATACTAGTCTGCTAATAATAATATGCCGCTTTTTGCACTTTTCTGAAAAGAAGTTGTTATCACTTACACCGTGGAAGAGGAATGACGTTACGTCACTGCCATCATAGGGATACAGCAACACTGATGACATTTGACATTACTTTTCGCGGGCTTTTATACCTTTGCTAATTTTGGCTGAATTCCACTGACGATCTTTTAATTTATTCAATGTTCGTAGGTACAAAGGTGCGCAGTGTGCAATGCGCAGTGTGCATCCACGTTTGCCTAACCTTTGATGGAGTAACTTTTTCGATTTTACCGTACACAAAGACAAAGAATCCTGCACCACGGATTAGCACATAGGATTAGACGACATTATTCAAATTATCAAGTTCATGTTCCTTTCATTGCTATTTCCTACTTAGTTAATGCAGAATTTCCAATACTGGATAAGTTATTGGTATCACACATGAAACATAAAACCTAGAAAATTGTATACGTTTTCGACGATGAAGATTATTTTATCACTTGTGTATATCTCTTAGTGAAAGAGAAACCCTGTCTCCTTTTGTTTCACATTTTTACTTTACCATTTTCATAAATTTGCATTTGTCCAACCTAACGTTGCAATGGTTTATTCCGTTGACCTTTAACTTTTGCTGTCATTATGTATTCACTTCAGCCCGGCGGCCTGTGTCTGAATATGCAGGGATCCGCTCAGAAGATCAGTTTTGGTCGTCCCAGATTATTTATTTGTTGATTTGCATCAGTGGCTTTGTCTTGATACATGTTTCTTTTTATACTGATGTTTGTTATCAACACTAATGCATGTATTGTTTTAATTAAACCAAAACATATTTGGGTAGCCTGTGTGACTTATGTCGAGAACATCGTTTTGTAAAAATGACAAATTATGCTCTTTTTCGGCACACAATCTTGAAGTTACACAATTTTGTACTCAATTTAAAGTCTAGTGTGTTTTGACGCCGTGGATTGCAACAAATTTCAGAAATGACCCCAAAACGACATACTTAACTTATATATATATTTCATTGAAAAATAATTTTGATCGTTACGTGTATCAGATAAGAGCTATGAACTTAAAAGTCTTTCTATTTTTTCTCAGAATTGCGCCACGCATTAAAAAAAAAGATATTCACCTTAAAATGTCCAGAGGTTCAGAAATTCCCAAACAAAGAACATTGCACAATATTATTACACTCGACAAAGGCTGGTGATTGCGCAATGCTCAGATATACATACATACCTATGGCTGACGATTCAGGTGTAGCGTGAATTTCAGTCACCATGAAATACGGACTCGTTGGTAGTACTGCACATGCCTCAGTAAAGATAATTAGGAGAGTGGCCGGTCACATGAGAGGGTGTAACCAATAATAGGGAAAAGGAGTCCGATTTTCATAGGAGACTGATTTTCATAGGAGACTGATTTTCGTATGACATCGGTTTACCAACATCCCATAATATTCTCTTTTAGCTATTAATTTTATTATTTATTTTTCGGGGAGAGGTTGTGCCTATCAGCGGTCCGAATGTCACTCTTAAAAGAACGCGCATGAAGGGGGGGGGGTTACAATTCCTATTAAGCCAGGACTCTTGCTGAATTTTTAAAGAACACTACCAATTAAGAAGTAACTATCAGAAGTAACTAACTGTCACATTGGTAAATACAATTTATTTTTGAACTATAAATTACCACAAAGCTTATTTCCTATAAACCAACATCCATTTAGTATCAGAACTGTCAAAGCAACAACATGAAGTGCTACACTTGGCAATGATTGGAACTGCTGATAAGAGAAACTATGACTTGAAATAGTAATGTATAAGGTATTACAAGTTTCAGTGAGAACCCAGACTTTGCATTAAGGATTAATCTATACTTACGAGGAGACATTTGTCTCATTTCCATCTCATTCTTGGTTAATCCTTATTTTTCGATCCTACAAAATGTCTGTGCCTGGAACAACTCTAGGCGTATTTTTGCGGAACAATTCAGATTTTTACATATTGTACGCATGTTGAATATTTTGTTCACAGTGTACACATATTATACTCATAGAAAGTGGACGCCAAAAGGTTTTTTGTCGTCACAACCTAGTACGGAATCTGGATATGTTAATAATGTATAAATAATGTTAGGGCCTACTTCGCATATGGAATATTTATCTTTCATAATTACCACCATACAAAATATTAACCAAAAATTGACATTTCTCAATGTAATTGTAAAAAGTGGAACCACAGTGTGAGAGTATGTGGGCCTTTTATTAGTAACAATAATTTTAAGAAATGCTTAATTTACCGTCATTTTGTAGATGCGAAAGTCATGCATCGAGGTCGCACACAAATAATGTATGAATAACGGACGCACTAATTTTGAGTACATTTGGCCATCAATGAGTAAAGTTGTCAACTTCCCGGTTTATGCGCCATCCTAGAGTCGAATAAATTTGGAATTATATGGTGCCCTCGGCCCTATGCTCAAGCGTACAATTTTTGTGTATAAGTGACGTTCCCGTTTTAACCCATGGAACCACATGGGCGATAACAGACTTTGGTCCGCCCGTTGATAAAATGCAGATCACTGCAGTCATGATAGGCCTATAACAATAGAGCAAACCTCAATGAAAGTACTGAAAATAAAAAGTCCTATCCCTTCCTTCGTATCAAAATACTTCAGTAGCTGAGTAGACCCAAAGTATAACACTGCAGACTCAATGTCGGCACGGTAGGCATATACTTAATTTCTTCTAACAAATATTACAATTTAAATTGTCTATCCTGTTGTAACGTTGTACAAGCATAGGGGATACAAACACGAGCATAACACCCTGGTTAGTTTATACAATAGGCTCAACTGCCCATTTATTTTTTTCACTGTTTTTTCCTTCCCCCTTTTCCATAAATCGACTTTGTCTGGTTCACAATAAGCAATGTTTGTACTCTGCGTTCGAAGGGGAAATCTGTTCTGTTAAAGAATCGTCATCCTCCGGGAAATGCGCCGGTGTTCGTGCGCTCGTGGTAGCGTGACTCGGGCCCACCGTGCCGGTCGGTCTCGTCGCCCACAGCCACCCGTTGTTTCTCGCCGCTGAACATCCTAAAAGTGATGTTGTCCGAACTTCAGGAAAACCACAAAAAGTCCAGCTAACGCTGCGACAATGACCACCGCAGTAATTGCGCAGCAGCAGCGCCGAGAACGGCCACAGCACTCATCCGAGTCCTGAAGTAGACAAACAAACAAACAAGAAAAATACCGTAATTCAAAACAAATCTGACATATGCAAGATAAAATTAAGGTAGGCCTAGGCCTTGCCTACAAAAAGGCATTTGTAACATTTATATCCTCTAAAGTCACAAAGGCCAAAGGGTCAAATTTCTTGCAGGAGGTATAGCACAAAAACTTGCTTAGCACGAATATTTCTTGGGGGAGTATAAAAAGCAGGATTATCAACCAAATGTTTATATTATGCATTGTTTGTAACTGGTAATCAGCTCTGGTCTGCTTAGCATGAAAATCAGGTGGAGTTTTTGGCTGTTTTGCTATAGACTTGTAGCCTTTGGCATAGGCCTACTTCGTAAATTTGGTGCAAAGTGATGAGTTTACAATAAACGTTTCGGGAAAATGATATGATGGGATACTATTTTACACATTTCCTCGATTTTTTTTGAAACTTAAGAAAGTAGCCTAAGCAGAGTTTAAATTGGCTTTAATTAGTTTAATTTTTTTCCCGCAACTCAATAAGGTTTGATAACGTTTTCCGACAGTCAGGCAACAACTTAAAGTTAGTCTCACAAGCGCATACATGTAGGCCTACACCTACATTTACATAATGTGGCGGCGTGCACTCATAGTATAGCGATTTTTGTTCAACAAAATGACCCGCTAATGATAAACAAAAATGACGTTCCGTCATCTTTCTTAGCAGCTCGCTTACTAGCGGTATGTACAGTACATAATACGCGCTTTTTATATTGCACACATACACACGCACACAGTCATGTAAACGGGTGCAATCGTGGACCTCCCATTGTTCCTCTTTTCTTTATACTTTTTCGGAAGGCCTCCCATTGGTTTTGTACACGATTTTCAATCGTGGACGTTAGGTCAAACGTGGACCCCTTTGTCTACGCTCGAATTCTTTTGTCCTAGGTCCACGATTGCCGGCATATACAAACTCACACACACAAGCCGGCAAATTAATACATTGAGCGCGCGCGCGTCACGTAGACTTGCTCAAGCACAACAACATATCCTTACGCCATAGCATCAATGTGATCGATTACGTTTGAAAACGTCAAGCCATGGGGGCCACGCAGCAAGTGGAGACATGGTCAAGTTAAAAAAATAAAGCGTTATTCAATCTTCGTGCTATGTCTGCCTAGTCTCTTGTATGGGCCTGTTTGTTTCATAAATTCACCGTCGTAAACACAGATTTGGTGACCAGATTCCGCCCGATGGATGAAGCGAACCAGCATTTGGATCACTGATCTGTGTGAACCAAACAGGCCCTATGATTTACCATTAATTTCTGCCATTTCAACGCACCAAAAGTGTCAGATTCTATGCACAATGCGTAATTAAAATCTACTAATGATGCACTGGCACAAGTGTCTTGACGTACCGGAAGGAGTGTGGAGCAGGACTTTCTAGTGTGAATGTTGGTATCCTTTTGTTATATTTGTTGCTCTAAAACAGTCTATAATACTGCAAGGAAAAGTGGTTTATATTAAAGATTACTTACCCGATAACGCATGGGGTCATTTGAGTAGGAATTCGACCAGTTAGAAGAGCTCCCGCCGTATTTCGGGTCGTTCCAGCCCATCTTGAAGTCTCAGGCGTCAACAAGGTCAAAAATCGCCTATGTCTAGTCTCGGACTTGACACTTTCACTCGTTGCGGTGGTTTCTCGAAGCCTTACCGCAAAATACAACTAGGCCTACTTCTTTTTAGTAAAATAATTGATACTCTCAAAAAGACCGTTGTTTTGGGAGAGAACTGAGTTATTTCCGCGAGGATTTAGCAAGGGTAACGATGTATTTATAGGTTCGGCTACCGCAGTGAAATACATGAAGAAGTTGCATGACGTGTCTTATTAGAAAAAAAAAAAAACATTAACCAATGAGCACACAACACCGATGCGCCGGGATGATTGGCCGAGCGCGCTGGCAGGGAATCCCCAATGACGACGGTATGACTTTTCGGGAAATGCCGGTTGTAGAAATATGCGACGCTCACCCGAGATGAAAACAGTACAAATAATTTGAACAATATTTATTGATGAATAACTCGCCGGGCCGAAACTTTGCATCAATTAGGCTAGCCAGTTGTTTTCCATAAGCGGACATTTCGTTTAGGCTCGTTTATTTACCAAGTACTCAGTGATTTTATTTTTACATTTTTCATAAAATGTTACACCATTTTCTTTGGTTTGTTCGCATTGTGACAATGCTACATTTGTTAGACCTTTTGAAATCATTTATATCGTAAAAGACGCATTGCGTCCTTTTTCGGCAAAGCAGCTTAAACAAAGTCAATACGCAGTAAATGCTTTTTGAGAGTTCATTAGTTTATTCTCCGTTGTGATAACTATATCAGAAAGATGATAACAAGAAAATTTTAGAATTGTATTACACCTGCCGTGTCCACGGTAAAAACAATCGTAATGTAATTATTTATGAAATAGTTTGATTTATGCTCCACAATTTTGTCTATTGAAACTCCATAGCAAGTACATTGCCAACATTGCAGCATTGTTATATGGAAAATACCGTGCGTAGTGCAGCCATTCCAAATTCAATATACACACGCATGGATTATCATTCCCTATTATGACAAAGGTCAAAGTAGTAAGCCCATACAGTAGTTTTACTGGTGGCGTAAAAAAGACCTTGTCTTTCAAATAACCCCAGAGAAAGAAATCGCATGGGGTTAGATCCGGGGATCTCGGGGGCCATTCAACGTTGTGGTTTAGAGCAATGATTCTTTCTCCAAACAGTTCCGCCAATCGCTCTCGTACGATGATGCGGCGATGAGCAGGTGGCCCGTCTTGGGCCCACCACAACCGACGAAAAATGCCTCCTTGCTATCTTTCAAAATGTTGCTCTAACTGGGGTACAATCAAGTCATTAGTCATTTGAAGATAGCCTTCTCCATTCAAATTTCCTTCAAAAAAGTAAAGACCAAGCAGAATCCCATTCCCAGAAAGTCCAATCGACAGTGATAATTTCTCACGATTCAAACTTTTGTCAAAAGTGAAATCCGCCGTTGGATGATGCAATGGTGCGTGCTGGCGGACGTTCTGCGTGTTCACGGCTCCGTTCATGCAGAAGGCAGCCTCATCTCCAATGATGAGATTAAAAAAAAAATCTGTTTGGATGGTCAAGTATCCATTGGCAAAACCTAAGACGCCTCTGAAGATCACCAGGAAGCAGTTGATGTAGTCTCACAATTCTGTAAGGGTACCACCGGACATCCAGCCTCACAATTCTGTTGAATGTGGCTGGGGGCAGTCCTAGACCATTTCGTCTCTGGCTGATGCGTTCTCCCTGTTGCAGGGCCTGCTGGACCGCATTGATGTTTTCGGGTAAGCGCCCAGTTCTTCGTGGCCCAGATCTTCCCCTGTTTAAGTTTAAGCTGTTACCTCACGCTGATACTTGCGAACATTGCGCCAAATCGTTGCCTTAGCTGGAAGAGGACGTTCTGGAAAGTTTTCAGCAAAAGCATCTGCCACTTGCTGAAGGCTCCCCGTCTCCAACCACTTCGACACTACCAAAACTCGCTGTTCTTTTGTAAGCTGCATTCTCATGTTCGCCTGAATATGTTTTAAGAAACTGCAAGCTTCTCCTCACACACTTGTTAATTTTAAGAAGGTTATGTAATGGTTAAGGCCAATGAATGCCACTAAAGAAAGTGGCGCAATCCTCTAAATAGACCCTTTCATAAAATTGGTCACTGCTCAGTCAACCGTGAATGTAATGACATGATCAGTGTGTCATTTTAAAGAGGAGATTCAACCCTAACAGATGATATCTCCCTTTGATTCACATGTACCCTACTTCTGTTACAATTAGCAATAATATCTCGGTTTCGTTTCTTTTTTATCCACCCTGTATAATAATAATAATAATAATAATAATAATAATAATAATTACCGGCGATGGGTCATTAGGGAGACTTTCCCATAGACTTGTGCACAACCTTTTTTTCCGACTTTAATGTAACCTAACCCAACTTTCCCCTTATCCTACCCCCACGAATTTCGGTATATTTATGTTTTGGACCATCCTCTATCGATACAACCCAGTTGCGACAGTAAAATTCTCAATATTTAAAGGGGCTGTGACATTAGGGAGACATTTCAATGTCTCCCTAATGTCACTAGTCTCCTTAAGGTAATAAGAATGATGACAACATGTTTCATTAACAGGTATAATTCTAATAACTAGAATAATAATAATAATATAAAAAAAAGAGCCTCGTTGTATGCGTTATGAACAAACTTAAAATTACAGTAGATGAAACGAATACCAAAACTGCTCTAAAGGGAAGGAAATGAACTCTGCTCCGAAGTGTCTGGTGAGTGTCTGTTTCCCCCATCCATTCTCGAAATTGAATCGTTAGACAAAATAAAATCGGGCGAGAAAACTCTGCTGAATGAATGGTTTTGGGGTTCTCTTATTAGTCGGAATTATATTTATTGATTTTAACCAGTATTTAGCACTATTCCCCCAAAATTGGCACGAATCCAGACTCCAAATTATGAGTTCTTTTTAAGGGGATGGAGGATTGAGGCACTTTAGAGACGTGAAATACATTTTCATTTGATCCATGTCTCTGAGACTAAATAAAATACGATGTTTTTATTTGTGTGTTTTTTTAGGGCGAGGGGAAACGCATAAGGTTCCCAGCCCCAACGTAGTAAACACAGCATAAATTTCTCTTTAACGTTGTGGTTCGCTGCTCTCCAAAGAAAACCCAAGCGGAAAGTTAAAGATTCTGATGTTTCAGTTGTTACTGGTTGTTGCCACATTGCATAGGCGTCTTATGCTTGATAAAAAGACTTCCATCCGTCGTGAAGTGCTGTTTGTCCGTAGGGCTAGGAGAGAGGTTGCTCAGGGAGCTGTTACCAGTCAAAGAATCACACATGAGCAGGGACCATTGCCCTAATCAAAGAAATCAAATTAATTTAAATCAGTCACCCCTGCGCTTTAAAACACATGAACTGGGACACTTCAACAGAGGTAGGCCTATATATCTAAAATATCAGGAAAAATTGGATTTCTAACCAATAAAAACGACACGCGTGTCCTCTTTAGATGGGACTAGACATGAACCAATTTGGGGATTTGTTTGAAAAGACAAAAAGCCATACCATGTTGTGGCAAAACCAGAATCCCGTGCAATTTTTTTATTTCTATGGAAACAACTAACCAAACACACTGGAGAGGACCCGCACTCTTATAAACCCTTTCCTCGATAATTAATAGTTTTTTGTACAGTTCGGCAATGTTGTCCACATAAAGTTTCGGTCAATATGCTCTGACCGTCATCATGAAAAAGCCCAGACCCTTAAGAAAGGGACCGGGAATCCTTAGAATTACATTCAGACCGCCAATTAGCGGAAATAAGACGAAAATAACAGCACTTTTATAAAATTAAACAAATGTTATACTTATACAACTTGAACACGTTCACCAGTATGCATTCATAACATAATAGCTTTTGTACATTCAACTTGTGTTCGGGAATTAAAAACAAAAGTAAAATAATAGTATTTTGAAGAAAATGTTGTCAAATTTAGGTTTGGTTGAAGACATAAGCTAGTATGCATACACTTCTTCCTGCGATTTTACTTCCTGTTCAAAACAACGATTTTATATATTTGTTTGGATCATTGCTATCGGACTCGTTTGTACATACACGATCCTCTGGTGGGTCATTTTCATCTGGCTGTGGCCAACCGTCTGTACCGCGCTTGTCTCTGTCGCGTTTGTCATCATCATAGCCCACGATGTTTCCCAAACATTCCTGGTTCCAACAAGCCATTCTTTTCCACAGTAATTCACTTTTTTATCAATTCAACTCTGGAGAAATATTTTCACAATACGGCAAAAAACTAACTAATGGCTCTTCTCCCACCCCACGTCTCTTTCTCGATGAAAGAAAGTGTTTTCCAGTGATGGTGCAGTCTCGACCAATCAAAATTAACCACGCCTAATTTTGGCAGCCTGTTCGCGGCATACCACAATCTATTGGTTGCTATATTCGGTGGCGAAATCCCCCAGCCCTGTAAACGAGATTCACCAGATCTAGGTGTAACAGCTGAGGCTACGCACACTAAACCAAACTATCGAACCTGAAGTGCAAAGCCTGTTGTCTAATGTGCAGCATTTTATCCTAATAAAAACATGCCTACATCCACACTCAGCCTGATGTTTGTACGAACTAAAACTGACACTTACGTCCAATATCATTACAACTCCTTATTGATGTTATGAGAATAATAATTGGCTAATTCAGGTGGATGTTTTCTCGTATGTGACTCTCTAAGCCCCTCTTAGCAATGTAGAAATGAACACATTAATTTGCAGCTTCCAATTTTTTTATTTTGCCTTTTTGAATGACCACAATGTGGCTAATCTTTAGTAAAGAATTAAAATTTAGGGCTGAAAAGTAGAAAGTAACTAGTAATAAACGAGTTTTTAATGCTTGTATGAGCTGATTTCGACACTTGCGACCGATTTAAATGTTTAATTATGTCCTCAATAAAAAAGGCAAACTGGAATATTTGGAGCTCCAAACACTATGAGCAGCTAACAAAAGAAAAACGGCGCATTAACAATAAACATCCATTGTTACTTGGCACTGAATCCATTGTTACTAGTTCACAGTGAAATCAATCAAGGTATTCGCATTGTGACAATGGTCCATTTGTTAGACCTTTTGAAATAATTTATGTCATCAAAGACGCATGACGTCATTTTTCGGCAAACCAGCTTAAACAAAAGTAATATACGCTATAAATGCTTTTTTGAGAGTTCACTATATTTATTCGGGACCATTCCTCTCCGTTGTAATTTAACCATATCAGAAAGATGATAAAAAGAAAAACATAGAATTGTATTACAAACACATTCCGTGTCTAAGGTAAACAGAATCTTATTTGTGTTAGTGTTGAAATATTTTCCTGTAGATAACCAGTATATATCCATCTCAAGGGAGAGCAAAGTTCTTTCCCTGTCAGAAAAAAGCTTCGATTTACGCTCCACAGTTGTGTTGTAAACTCTGCATTAAGTTTGTATGAAGATTACCATGCGTGCTACATTCAATAGACACATATGGATTATCATTCCCCGTTATGCCAATGGTCAAAGTAGTAGGCCCACGCAGTAGTTTTACCCAATGACGTCTAATACTTAACATTCTCTCTTTTAGTCGAGGACAGCTGTTGAATTACAAGCAGGTTTGAGTTGTTAAGAGATAAGTAGTCAAGAGTTAGAACCTAGTGTATTAGAACAATTCTAGTGTATTACAATATTTTCTTAAAGATGACAGCATTTCAGACGGAAATATTTCTCATGAGGATTAGTATAATCTTTCTAAACAGTACCTTTTGGATTGGGATTCGTCATTTGTTTTGTTATTACAAAAGCTATTAAGTCTCGGCTAATTTTCTTAACGAAATGGGCAAAAACTATCCGCAACTGTCCTGTGCCATTGCAACTGGGCTTTAAGTACAATACTTGGAGATTGAAGTAATCACCATTGTCCAACTACGTGTATTGCGGACGGCAAAGAACTTTCATCTGTTTTACAATCTTGGCTAACTGCTCTTAGTTGTCCAAAGTGTAGGACTTTTACAATAATTTTTAAGTCAAACTGTAAGGTGCCAATTTTTTGGAAAAAAAATTCTACAAATATACAAGATTAACATCTTCATTTAAAATGGAAACCTATCAAAACAAATTTGTAAAACGCGAACTAGCAAATTTAAACGCCAGCTATTACTGAATACAAGAATTGTACACATTTTTCGTACATTAATAATAAAGAGTCTCGTTGTATGCGCTATACATACAGTTACAACAGAAGAAATATTTGGCGTGGATCCACGCTCCAAATTATGTTTTTTGTTTGTTTTCGTTTTTTCATTTTTTTTTGGGGGGGGGGGGGAATTTAACATAAATTATGATTAACTAAAATACGATGTTTTAATTTGTGTTTTGTCGTTTTTTGGTCAGATAGGGGAAATGTACAAGGTTCCCAGCCCCAAGGGACGAATAACACAAAATTAATTTCTTTTTTAACGTTATGGTTTGCTGCTCTCCAAAGAAAACCCAAAGCGGAAAATTGAAGGTTCTGATGTTTCAGTTGTTACTGGTTGTTATGGGGACGTTGCATAGGCGTCTGATGCATAATACAACAGACTTCCATCCTTCGTCACACCATCGGACTAGGAGAGAGGTTGCTCGGGGGGCTGTTACACTCAAAGAATCACACAAGACGATTCCTCAGACTGAAAGAAAGAAATTTCATTTAAATCATTCACAGTTGTACTTTAAAACACCTGCATTTTATTGGGACTCCAACCGAGGTATCTGGATTATCAGGGAAATTGGATTTCTAACTAACAGACAAATACCGAATTGACAAAATTAACACCGATCTGCGCACTTCCGGATTTGAAAGCGAGGCTCTCAGTGCTAAGTAAAAAACTTACCATGCTTAACGTGCGCTGCGCTGCCATTTATGGCTTGATCCATTCATGCATGAATGAATTTGTTGAATAGCATTGTGTATATTTAGCACTAAGACACTCGCTTTCATCGCGGAAGTGCGCAGACGGGACTAACGTGAAATTTGTATCTGAACAAACACGGGTATCCTCTCTTAAAAAAGACGGACATGAACCAGTTTTGAGATTTGTTTGAAAAGAACACAAGTCATACTATGTTGAAGGCAAAACCGCAATCCTGTGCACTTTTAATTTCTATGGAAACAACTAACCAAACATATTGTAAAGGAACCGAACTCAGCTACATATAAACCCTTTTCCTCGATAATGGTGTTTTGTGCAGTTCGGCATGCACAAATTTGTACTTAGGCCTACTGGAGATATTTTTTGCCGATACATATTAAGTATAAAGTCGACTTTTCGGTCAGTATGCTCTGACCGTCATCAAGAGAAAGCCATAAAGATGGGAAATCCTTAGAAACGCACCTAGACCGCCAATCGGCGGAAATACAAATCAGTTTTACAAAATTACACAAAGATTGAACTTGAACACCGTCATCAGTATGCATACACAATAGCTCTTGTACAAAACGACTATTCAATTTGTGTTTTGGAATTCAAATCAAGAGTCTTCTGAAGAGAATTTTGCCAGTATGTATACAGTGTTTGATGACCATTTACGGCCTGTATACAAATGATCGATTTCATTTGCGTATGGATTATCGGACTCGTTTGTACATACCCGATCCTTGCGTGGGTCATTTATCTGTGGCTGTGGCGCACCCTTTGTATTGCTACCGCTACTGGGTTTCGGGTCATCATAGCCCACGATGTTTCCCAAACAATCCTGGTTCCAACAAGCCATTATTTTCCACAATAATCCACTTTTTTATCAACTTGGGATAAATATTTCCTCGGTACGGCAAAAAGCTAGCGAGTGTTAAAAATGGTTCTTCTCCCAGCCCGCGTCTCTTTCACAATGAGAAAAGGTATACCATTTTTAACTTTATTACAAAAGTGTTTTCTGGTGATGGCACAGTCTCGACCAATTAAAATCAGGCACGCTTAATGTTGACAGCTTATTCGCGGCCTATCATTGGCTATTGGTTACTATGTACAGTGGCGAGATCTTCCAACCTTGGCAACGAGATTCGAGCTGAGACTGCACACACTGAACCAAACTATCGAACCCGAAGTGCAAAGCTGGTTGTCTAATGTGCAACATTTTATCTTTCTAAAAATATACCTACATCCACATTTGGACCGATGTTTGTATAAACTAAAACTGACACTTGCGTCCGACTCCATTACAACTCTTTATTGATGTTAAGAGAAGAATTGTTGGCCAATTTAGGTGGATGTTGTTTTTTCTGTGACTCTCTAAGCCCCTCTATAAGCAATGCAGAAATGAACACATTAAATAGTAGCTGCCAATTTTCCTTTTTGCCTTTTTAAATGAGCACATTGTGGCTTATTTGTAGTAAAAATAAATTACAATTTACGGCTGAAAATTTACAACCTGTAGTAGGGCATCCCATTGGCCCCGGACAAGACATCATGCAAAGCCATGAGAAACGTTTCCCGAGAAATGACTAAAAAACAAGTTTAGTACAAATGTTTGTGTGAACTGAATCCCGCACTTGCATCCGATTTACTTTGTTAAAATGTTTACGCATTAAAAAGGGTAAACATGAATAATTGGAGCTCCAAAATCATTTGCTCATATTTTGCATTGCCTAAAGGGGCTTATCTTTATAAGTCACAGACGACGATATGAATGTTAGGTAGCAGAAATATGCGACGCGTCACTGACCCGAGCTGAAAACTGTAATAACTATACAAATTATTGATGGGTAACTGGCCGAAACTTTGCATTAGCTAGCCTGGTCTGTTGTTTTCCTAGGCGGACATTTCGTTTAGGCTCGTTTATTTACCAAGTGCTCAGAGATTTACTTGGACAATCTCAGTCAAGGGAGGGATCTGGTTTTCACATTTTCTATTCTACGTTACATAATTTTCTTTGGTTTGTTCGCATTGTGACAATGCTACATTTGTTAGACCTTTTGAAATCATTTATGCCATCAAAGACGCATGGCGTCATTTTTCGGCAAAGCAGCTTAAACAAAGTTAATACGTATGAAACGTTTTGTACACTCTACATTTAATAGACACATGCAAGGATTATCATTCACCGTTATGACAAATTTCAAAGTAGTAGGTCCACGCATTAGTTTTAACAAATGCCGTTCAACACTTCAGGCAAAATAAAAAAAGAAAACATGTTGAGCGTCGCCGCCACTTCCTTTTTCGGGGCCGCCTGTTTTTTTTTTTTTGTTCGGGAAATACAATACAAGCTTAATAAAACTAATAAAACCACTGTAAACATGTCAATTCTCTTGTCTAACATGACTCTTAAATTTTTGTGTCTGAACAGTTGAAAAACCTGCAAAAAAATAAAAAGGCCATGTTTTTTTTACTTGGCCTTACATTCTTTCATTTAGTTTGGGACAGTTGTCATATATTCCTGCGTGTTATTGAGTGAATTACAAGCAGGTGGGAGTTGTGAATTACAGTTACTGCCGTAAAAAGCTAGTTAATATTAATATCAGTCACTATAGATACGTCAGGTCTTCAGATATAATTTTCTTAAAGATGACAGCATTTCAGACGGAAATATTGCTCAGGAGGATGGTATAATGTTTATAAACAGTAAGTTTCGGACAGCGGCGTAGCCAGGGCTCTCTCCATAGGGGGCGATTTTTTTTTTTTTTTGGGGGGGGGGGCTGTATTTTACAGTAGGGAGACGCTCGGGGTATTTTTCTTAATGCTGTTCTTTTCTCCGTTTGCGAAATTAAACTAGGGGAGACTGGGAGGGGCCTGCCACCCCCCCCCCCCCCCCCCCCGGCTACGCCGCTGGTTTCAGATTGTAACTATTCATTATTTTGTTGTGTTATTACCAAAGATCCAGCCTTATTTTAACAAAATGTGCAAAAACTGTTCTGTGCCATTACAGCTGGGCGTAAAGTACATTTCCATACAAAAAATTGAGATTGGAGTAATCACCATTGCCGAACAATGGTGTATTGGGAATGGCAAAAACATACATCTGTTTTACAATATTGGCTAACTGCTCTTAATTGTTCAAATTGTAGGACGTTTACATTTATCAAGGAAAACTGTAAGGTAACAATTTTAATCAAGGATAAAAGAACCTCCATAAAATGAAAATATACTAAAACATAACTTTCTAAAAAGGCATCTAGCAAATATATACCAATGCCAGCTATTTCACTATACGAGAATTACGAGAATTTTCGTACATTGCAAAAACGAAATGCTACATCATTTTTGTTATAATAATAACAAAGCTTAGTTGTATGCGGTATGAACAAGCTTAAAAGTACAGCAGATAAAACGAATACCAAAACTGCTCTAACGGGAAGGAAATGAACTGACGAGAATATCCCTCACTCTGCTCCGAAGTGTCTGGTGAGTGTAGGTCCATATTTTCCCCATCCATTCTCGAAATGGAATCGTTACAGACACAATTGGGCTAGTGAAATTTGTTTAGTGAATGATTATTTTAATTAGGTTATTATTTGGAATTTGGTGATTCCGTAAATATGGGGGGCCAATGGTAAAATGTACATTCCTATACTTTCTTGGCGGATTTGTCATGCATGGTTAGTTCACATATTAATTTCTGTGTTTTTATTGTTTAACTAACATCCGTGTGCACTAAATAAAACCAACAAAATTTGTATCATGACAATGCATTGTCCTAATTTTGGTTAAAAATAACCTAAAATTATCACTTTTTAGTCAATAAGTTGCGACATTGAAACACAGCATTTAAAAGGGCGATTGCCCCTTCTTTTTAACGGGTTAACTTGGTTATTTATAAACTAAAATGATTGATAACACTTCAATGTTGAAAGTAAAACTCACCGTTTTATAAATAATTTTATATTCTTAACATGAGAGGTTTGGCAAACATGGGTTTCCTATATAAACCTTGGTGTCCCTTAAAAATGTTTACACGGTGAACAATACTATTGAGCGTATCCTCCATATTAACTACTATATCTGTTCAATTTTGATGGCTAGTTTAAGCTTCTACTTTGTTTCAAAGAATTTGAAAGTTTGTACAGAGAATTTAAGGAATCAAGAAAAATATGGTAATTCTAAATTTTGACAGACCCCTTTGGTGTCCCCCAAATTTTTACGTTGTGAAACTTTGTGCTTAAATTGGAAATATTTGCCATGCTTAATTTTTGGACATTTCTAGCTAAAAGTTAATCTGGATAGAGGTTTTTAACATGCATTATGTAAAATGTTGACAACTTGTTTCAGAATTTGAAATATCAGGCAATACAACTTTGGTGTCCCCCCTGACTTCTTTACACGTAAAAAACTTTGTTTTTGTCCCTAAAAATATTACAGAGTCACCGATTGACTAATCAAATGAGTTTTTATCTTAAAATTGACTAGGTTATCTAAAGTAAACACAAAAATGGCACAAAACATACTGTATTCTAGGGTGTCCTAATATGATTTTAAGCATTTTGGTGTCCCCTTTTAGACGTGAAACCCTTAATTTTCCAAGATATTTTCACGATGTACATGATTCCTACTAAAAACACTTACATACCAACGTTTTTAAGGAAATCGTTAAGTATAACAAATACAAAATATTTTAATCAAAAAAGGTGATTTATGAATTTAGGGCCTAAAATGTGCATGTCGCAAGTTGGCCCCAATATTTGCGGAATCACTCAATTACAAGTATTCATGGCAACAAATATTTGGCAATATTCCCAAAAAAAAAACATTGGCGCGGATCCAGACTCCAAATTATGGGGGGGGGGGGGGGGGGGGTGTTTTCGTTTTTTTGTTTTGTTTTTTAGGGGATGGAGGATTTAACTTTGGAGACGTGAAATCAACTTCCATTTTCGATCCATGTCTCTGAGACTAACTAAAATACGATGTTTTTATTTGTGTGTTGTTTCAGGACGAGGGCAAATGTATAAGGTTCTCAGCCCCAATGTAGTAAACACAGCATGAATTTCTTTTTAACGTTATGGTTCGCTGTTCTCCAAAGAAATCCCAAAGCGGAAAGTTGAAGGTTCCGATGTTTCAGTTGATACTAGCTGTTATGGTCACGTTGTATAGGCGTCTGATGCTTGATAAAAAAGACTTCCATCCTTCGTGAAGAGTTGTTTGTACTTTGTCCGTCACACCATCGAGTTAGGAAAGAGGTTGCTCGGGGGGCTGATAGCAGTCAAAGAATCACACATGAGCAGTCGTCAGACTGAAAGAAATAAATTTAAATAAAATCATTTACCTCTGCGCTTTAAAACATCTGAATTTTATTTGGACTTCAACAGAGGTATCTGAATTATCAGGGAAATTGGATTTCTAACCAACGGAATGGCACGCGTGTCCGTTTTAAAAAAAATGGCATTAGGAATGAACCAGATTTGGGATTTGTTTGAAAAGAAAACAAGCCACAAAATGTTGAGGCAAAACCACAATCCCGTGCACTTTTCAATTTCTATGGAAACAACTAACCAAACACACTGGAGAGGACCCGTACTCTTAGCTATATAAACCATTTTCCTCTGTTGTACACATACCGTAGCGAGAGGGTCAGTTTGTACTTACTGGAGAGATTTTTTGCGTGTACATAATGAGAAGTCACGAACTCAGAAAGAGAAGTGTGGTTCTTAGAAAAACCGGAGTATAAACTCCACGTTTCGGTCATTATACTCTGACCGTCATCAAGAGAAAGCCTGCCCTTAAGAAGGGGAATCCTTATAATTACACTCAGACCGCCAATCAGCGGAAATAAAAATCACTTTTACAAAATTAAACAAAGACTGTTATACCAAATACAACTTCAACACCTTCACCAGTATGCATACATTTTCATCAGCTCTTGTACAAAACGACTATTCAGCCTGAAGTTTGGAATTCAAATCGTAAGTAAAATAACAACGATTTTATTTGCGTATGGGTAATTTGTTATCGGACTCATTTGTATACATACACGATTCCGCCGTGTGTCAGTTACTGTTGGTTGTGGCCAACCGTCTGTATTGCGCTTGTCTCTGTCGCGTTTGTCATCATCATAGCCCACGATGTTTCCCAAACATTCCTGGTTCAAACGAGTCATTATTTTCCCCAATAATACACTTTTTTATCAACTCGGGAGAGATATTTTCACGTTACTGCACAAAGCTAGCAAGCGTCGAAAATGGCTCTTCTCCAACCCCAGCGTCACTTTCGCAATGAAAAAAGATATATACTTTCCTACTTCTTTCTATTAGGAAGGTGGTTTCCAGTGATGATGCAGTCTCGACCAATCAAAATCAGACACGCTTAATGTTGCTATGTACGGTGGGAAAATCCTCCAAACTTGGCAACGATATTCGCCAGCTCTAGGTAGGTCTAGGCTGAGGCTACACATACCGAACCAAGCTATCGAACCCGATAGCTTGTGCAAAGCCTCAGCCTGTTGTCTAATGTGCAGCATTTTATCTTTATAGAAACAAGCCTACATCCACACTCGGACCGATGTTGATACGAACTAAAACTGACACTTGCATCCAATTCCATTAAAACTCTTTCGTGACGTTAAGAGAACAATCATTGGTCAATTCAGGTGGACACTGATTGGTCTGTGACTCTCTAAGCCCCTCTAAGCAATGCAAAAATGAACACATTAATCTATATCTGCCAATTTTTTTTTTTATTTATATCTGAATGTGACTTATTTTTAGTACAACATTATAATTTACGGCTGAAAATTTATTACTCGCAATAAAGCTATGCTAGATAAGACATGATATGCAAAGATAAGACATGCATGCAAAGCCGTAACGTTTCCCTAGAAAGTCACTAACGAAAAACAAGGTTATTACACATATTTTTGTACGAACTGAATCCGACATTTTCATCAAATTTAAATTTAAATTTTTAAATGTGTGCTCAAAGGCTAACAGGAATATATGGAGCTCCAAATTTATCAGCTCGTTATTTTGATTGCCTAGTGGGGCTTACGAGAGTCATAGACGAGGCGATGCCCCCTGAATTAGCCAATAATTGTTAATATCAATAAAGAAATGTAAGGGAATCGGAAGCGATTGTCAGTTTCTGTTAATACAAACATCGGGCCGGTATACTCACCATTGTGCATTGCGTTTGCCTACGACAGCCAATGATTACGGTCTATGAGGTGGCGGAATAGCCCATCCCAAGTTTGAAACGTCGCTCTACACCAGCGGCATCGCCAAGCCTGTACATAAACAAAAAATATGGCATACTTTAACATTTGGAGAAAAAAAATGTGTTTTCGACTCTGACGCTGAGGAGCAACATTTAGACACACAGAAATAACATTTAGGAAATACGGTCTTGCTAATCAACAATACATTATATTTTGAAACTACTTTTCAGGCGATTTTCTGTACATATTTTACTGAGACTTACGCGTGATCGAGGGATATCGTTTTTATCCTGATTTAAGCCGTGTTTAAACTGTTTGCCCCTATTGCGCTTTTGATCATTCCTATCCGCCATGTTGAATTAAACTGTCAGTTTATAGTCGGGTTTCAACTTATGCGCTAATACGCCATACTGCTCTAGTAGTCTGCGTGACGTCATCCAAACTAAGCCAGCAATTGGACAACAGCCCAGAACACATCTACCAACATGCAAGTTTGGGTCTACCTAGACATTGGAATTACGGCAAACTGATATAATAGTCTGTTTTGACTGCACACAATGGAGCACCCTTCAAATCCACAATGTCTGAATATACATTTTACAGATTAATACATTTAATAGAAAAAGCATGGACTCAGCAAATTTTGTTAAAATGTTTAACCTGCAAAGAGTCGGCGGGGGCAGAATCCGCGCCCTCCATTTTTCGAGATAGTGTCGCAGTGCTGTTTTTGCGTATAGGATTTCTTACCTTTTTTGGCTATTGTCTTTTACACATTTTGACAACAAATTTACAAAAATTAGGGCACCGTTTTTCCGAAAAAAGGTGAGTGAAAACTGCTGTGATTGCTTTAATGGTCTCGTACATCCACATAACACTGTATGTTTAAAATGCTTCCTATATAATGCATTAACGACAAAACCCTTTGGTTAATTGGAATGAAATGTTACACAGGTAATTATTATAGATATCCTCATTTGCATACTTCATAAACATCCCTTCCTCTGTGCCCGGTTATGAGTGTCATCCAACGTAAAAATTCGGCATGAGCGAGCATCACTTATATTCGCTGAGCTGCTTCATTCTTCCCCTAATTATTTTTGCCTGCCATACCAGCATTAAACGTGCGTTTAATTACAATGATAGTTGCAGATTTTAGATACACACTGTTTGTGACGAATCCACATAAGTTCATGGTAAAAAAACAAATCAAAAAGCAAACAAACAAACTAAGGGCATAACCACGCTGGAGGTTGGTAAAACACGCCGCATCTTTACCAAGTGATTTTGTGTGTGTTTACACTTAACAAATTCTACAAATGCTTATGTTTTTTAACGCCTACAATTATTGCTTCTATTTAGCTTTATTGAAGCTTCCCATGTTTTCACCTTAAGTGGCACCTTGAAAGCAAATTCTGCGCTAGAAATCCAAATCAGGCAGGAAGTGCCGAAAAAAGACGCAGCGCGTCATTTTTCGGCAATTGCGCCCGTCTCACATAAATCACGTAAAATCCGTACACTTTGAGGAATAAACGTGTACAAACGTAGATCTAATATCTCCGTATATTGCTTCTTATATCTTTTCCCTTAACTAAGCTCAATATGAGATTATATTATGTGTAAATCCATGTCCTATGCACATACATGCTAAAGGATAAATATGCCAAAAAGTAGATGTCATCTGTGTTATTTTAAATTCTCTATTATTGAATACATGTACATTTATAATGAAATCTGGATTTTTCATCGATTTAAATTGGATGATACACCAAACATGCTTGTCTCGAGGTAACAGCGCCTCTGGCAAAGATTGTCATTAAAAAACGTGCATGACTCGTACACACATTAAATGCGTACACTGCTATGCCCCATTTCAACTTGAATGAGTTCAGTTTTGTTAAGCATTCAATGTATATTTTCAAATATAAATAAACTGTTTTTACCAAAATGGGATTTGTTACTTGCATTGTTGCAAGTCATTGAATAGTATATCTCCATCACGTTTACTGTATTTGCTCAAGCACGATGAATGCTTGGGTCAAAGGTTATTAACCGACCATGACTCATCATTGCTACATTTTAATGTGTATTACCATGAACTACAAATATCCGTGTTTATGTTTTAATTAAATGATTGGATCAGGAAACGGTTGGAGCGCTTAAATCTTGGTTTATGTATTTTTACATATCTCACATTTCTCTATGTTTACGTTTTCTGTATGTGTCATTTTGTCATGGTTATATATGATTAAGAATCAAGTTACTGAACTAAAAGCAAAATATTCGTTATGTCAGCTTAGCTGAAAGATTCAATGGTTAATGGTCAACTGTGAAAACAGTGTTCTTTCAACGTATCATGTAATCATGTAGAATTATCCAGTTAAAACTGCACAAACTAAACACGAATAAGTGTCATTAGGCCAAGTAAAAAAAAATGTTTAGCGTCCGGGTTTTTCTTTTTAAAGGAAGGAGGAGGGGCTTTCTATTTTATATTTTCAAGATGGCCGCCATTCTTTTATAAATGTCCGACGACCGTAGGTTTTTCAACTGTTCTAAGACACAAAAAATGAAAGAGACATGTTCAACATGTTTACAGTTGTTTTAATAGCTTTAGTAAGCTTGTAGTTTATTTTCCGGTGGATCGGTTGACATTTTCGTGATTTTTCACGTCATTTTCCACTGGTAAAAATTTAAAAAGAAATCCAGGCGCCCCCCCCCCCCCCCCCCCCCCCCTTTCAAAAGGAAGCGGGCGGGGACGCTAAACATGTTTTTGTTTTACTTCGCCTTATCTATAAAAAATATTGTGATAAAAAACAAAAAGACAATGCTGTACAAGGTGGAGTTGTCACTGTACACAGGATGTAACATTTTGAATTCAGAATGCGGCAGTTCTATTGTATGTGGCAGATGGTATTTATTATTGAAGGACTTTCACAGCATAAGATTTCTCAACTCGAAATTCCGTTTCATTTTGTAAGTCGTAGGCGAAAAAAAGAAGATAATTTGTATTGGTAATTGCGCAAAACTCGTAGCATGACTTGTATTAGGGGATATTGAGGGTTGTAGTTTTGTTGTGGTAGGATGGCCTTGTAGAGGTGTTGGTCACCTGTTTCTCCTTACCACTCACTGTCTTGCGTTTATTCATTTTAATAAAAATTGTCAGTCATATTATTCTTATCTTTTTGAATAATTATTCATGTATTGCCAGTGTAAAGTGTAATAGAATAAAAGATAAAATGTGTTTTCGATGACATGTAACCGTTTCGTAAACCCTGCACAACAAGGCTGTTTTTGCGCAATCACAGACTGTCGTAGGTTTTCCATGACGTTCTCATACTATTTTAAGGGCGTTTTCATTCTTAACAAATGCAACATATTTGTGTTCGTAAAAAAGTCTTAAAGGTAGTATACAACATTTGCTTTTGCTGTAATTTGTCAGAAATAAATGGATTTGGGGGTTAGTATTTTATAGCAAAAACTGTAAAACGTTTCTTGAAAATGACAGCAAACCAGGGTACCATGATGATTTCACAAGATGCTTGAGACTGCTATTTACTTAGTCTTGTACGGTATTTCGCAATAATTCAATAGTTTCCAAATGTTTGCAAATGTTGTATACTACATTTAACAGTAGCTGTTTGTAACAAGTATACATTTTTGTTGATACCCTTGCTCATAAAATTAAAAATATTTGCAAATCTAACTCATCAAATTGATTTGTGTAAGGGTTTATTTATATGAACTAATGTGATAATACCTCTGTAGAAAAGCGAAATTACAGTCACACATTCACGGTAGATTGTTGTGTGTTTACGTTTGTTATCGAAATCTTTAGAACAGAAAAAGCTCATTGCAATCGGCATTCACAATGATGTTCTATGCAACCCTCAACACAACATGAAAGAAAGTTCAATAACCGATTTGTTGAATGTTTTTGTAACTGCATTGATATTTCCTGACACAAAATGATGAGTGTATATACCCTTGCGGAAAGCGCATAAATAGCATTTTCTCCTACTAAATGCAAATTTTGGTACAGATTGCCCAAGTATAGCGATTAAAGGCACACATTGCCTGGAAATCCCACAAAATTTAATTTCTATGGTTAGTTACCGAACCCGTTTATTAGGTATTTAAATAATGATTTCGATTTTCATTTTTCTTCACTGATCACAAAAAATATTCCTTAAAAGCTTTGAATTGGAGCCAACATCACAATTTGTAATTCAACTTCAAGATGTAAAGCTGAACATTTCTCATCGGATTTCGCTTCCATTGTTCGCCTCCCATAAAGAAAGGCTATTACAAATGCCTAAAATATGTTGGTTTTCCCCGAGTTTTGCAATCAATTGTATTTCAGAATTTCCCACGCTTAAACTGAAATGTTTCCCCAAAGCCTTCCATTGCGACACAATGATCCAGTTTTGATTGAGTTTGTGTGCAACCGTTACCCCCTTGGTAACCCACATATATTTTTGTATTTCAGAGGGAGTAAATCCACTTTTTGGTTAAGCATGCTTTTGTCTGAAGATTAACGATTCATGAATATCACGGGCTCGCCTCATGATTTTTCGACCAATCAGTGAACGCCAAGTATCCTACCGCGTTATGGTGTCGCTTTATGGCGCCACCATCGACTTGAACCTCGGCCTCGCGGATACAATACTGGCTAGAAATGCTAAGAAAAAATTATGTTACCCCTACCTAACATCAAGCACATCCTCAAATTTGAAAGAAGCCCTTTAGGATTGAGAAATAGGCGCACTATTTCCGAGTATTTTAACTCCAGAATGATACATGCAGGTTTTATGCATATCGGCCCTGGAGCATTGAGTTATAATTCTATGCGCTGGAGTCAAGTATAATTGGAATTAGTGAGTCTGTTGTTAATATGCAATATCTGTTTGTACGACAACTACAACTTGAGAATATTCTCAATCAATGGGAAATTTTGTCGTTGGACAAATTACCATTCCCACAGTTGAAAATTAACGAGCGCCCATAACACAGGCACTTCTAGCGTCCGTCACCCATCGAAAAAAATAGGACAAATTCCTCACATAGCTATATTTTTGCAAAATACGTACCGGTACTGCCGTTTGGGGGCATAAACGTTGACTATTTTAACAATCAAAAAAGGTAATGATACCGCGTCTCGAATGCCGAAAAATGACGCACGTACGTTTGAATTCTGACCCAAGGGTTTGCTGCAAAGTACACAGAATTAGAACAACTCACTGATCACAACACAAATTCCGAACACATACCTAAACATTATACATTTATTGTGTACAAGAATAGATCAATGGTTTATATTTTATTGTTCATGGCTGCCACGAATTCAGTTGGCAGAGCAACACCATGTTAAATAACTCACAGAGCAAAAATTCCGTTTCCTTGTAATTTGTAAGGCTGTGTAACTCATAAATGGCCGTATTTACTCACAAGCTAATGCATGACTGTTCATGTACAGATAAAAATAACCTAGGGAAATCCAGCGATGTGCAATACCATTCAGCATTGACGACGAACAAAAAGAATTCAGGTTCATCTAAACATTGGCAGGTTCATCATCATGGCAACGCGATTGATATTATAATTTTTCAGGTTAAGTCCCGCCGAACCAGACCCCGCAAACATCTAATAACTTCCTGTAGGTCTTGTGAGCTTCCTCCCTCCGGATACCATAAGGAGACCCATGAGATCAGGGGGAGGCTGAACATGTAACAGCCAGAACCTGACACCTTTGGAACTCTTATTTATTAACGCTCGGCAGTCGGACCATTTGATTAAATGATGAGATCAGGGACGATCTGAAAAAAGTTATCCAATTAAAATTGCAATCTTTGTGCCGATATTTGAGCAACCGTCCCAGTCACAGACTATGGCCGCATGTTGAGTCTTCCACAAACGCAATTTTTGAAAAGAAATTGATAACTGCATTCCGGTTTTAGCCTAAAAGGTAAGTGACGAAAAATATTTTATAAGGAAATTTTCAACCTCCGGCTCTAAACCAAACTACTTACTTCCTCGTATTCTTTAGCACGCTCGCCTTCATCATGGCTGCGTGTTGTCGTACAGCAGACAATCTCTCAACCTTCAGATTTTTTCTCTTGTTTCACACGTTAGCATTCTTTGCCCACGGGCTGCTGGTTTTATCCTTTGTTGGACTAAACAATTCACAATTCGGGTCATTTGTGAATAGCAAAGGCAGTTGTTTGTCTTTCGGTTGGAATAACTCGTGTTGTTGTGAGAATACGACAAACCCGCCATGGTGGAGAGTTTTTTTTTTGGTAGTTACATCACGGCATGGTGAAAGAACTTTGCCCGCTCAAATATGCTTGCTGTATAGTCACTCTGAATCGGAGGAGAATTCCGCGGTCATTGGCGAGAGACTGGCACAATAACGACCAAAAATAAATCCAAAAAATATTTCAAGAATAATTATTTTGGAGAGATCTTGTTTATCTTCTCTCTCTTACAGAAGCAAGGTTATCTTGTAATCATTTATATTGCAAAATGTACGTGTCACTATTATATCTCTGCCACAGTGTAATCGAGAAAATGAAGTTACTATTCCAGTTTAATATAAAAATTACTCTCCCTTTTTCAAAGTAGGTTATATTCTTTGTTCACACACTGCCAGAAAAATGGAAAATCCTTGTCGACGACTACGATAGTAAGATAAACAGTAAAGTTAATACTAAGGGTTAAAAATACAAGGTAACCGTAAACTGGCGCAAACCAACGCAGAAAATAGCCGTTTTGTTCGATTTAACCTGCACTGCAAAATACAACAGGGCAAAGTGAAAACTCCTTTGAAATACAAAATCTGGATACCAAAACCCATCCACAACATTCCCCTTTGGTAGAATATCTAACACACCCAAAAACGACAATGAATAACGGCGATTAGGGAGAAATTGGCTCGACCGCCACGCCCTAAAATGGCGCCAACTGAAAGAGTCCTGAATCGTTGCATTAGTGTGTACGCGACCTGGCAGACCTGCACACGAGATGGTTGGTTGTTGACCGCGCGCCCGTAAATGCCCAGTCGGTGATTTTCACACAGTACTCGGTAGAGCTTCATACCGCTGTCGCTAGCTCCACCTAGATCAGCGTGCACCATTGACACAACAGGACGGTATTTCTGACTGTGCATTATACTATTTCTGTTTTGCAGACTGATCTACCGGGCCAATATGGAAACTGCAGAGTGCAAGGAGAAATCGAGAACTGAGAGCAAAGAGCCGCTGAAAGGCCCACAGACAACCTCGGCCATACAGAGAGTAGACAAGGAAAGCATGATTCCGCAAAGCCTGACCGAAGTGGACAGGAATGAACCAAGACGAAGCAGGAAACCACGAAAAGGTACGTGTACCACAATAACATTAGACCTATGTAATTGATAATTTCTATGCACATCGTGACCAGTTTGAACAAATGTACAAATTAAATGTATGATACATCATTGATAGAGCTTTTGTCAGTCACTGGAGAACTGTGAAAAACTGTTTCGTTTTAAAGGTATTATATTTGATTCAGACACGGTGAAGCCACGCCATTTTGGGAGATCGTTGGATACCGTTTTTTCCAAGATGATAGCATTTCAGACAGAAATATTTCTAAGCAGGATCGGTACCAGTAACCATCTTTATAAACAGTAAGCTTTCAGATTGAAAATACAAAAATTATGTATTTTTGATCATTACCAAATCTATATCGTACATTTTTAAAGGAACCATAAAATACATACCCGGACAGACATATGTTTATACTTATGATCTTGCTTTCATTTGAAAAAGATGGTGGTTTTAATTTTAAAAAAACCTCTTTACTTTACTTATGCAAGAGGGCGCTATTTTAGTTTGGTAGTAAAAGGAACTGGGTCATTCCATAATTTTTGGGTCTAATATTGGTGTCCCTGTTACATCTGACATAATATTTTGAAATTCAGGACACATTGTTTACTGCATTCTATCTTAAAGAATGATTATGTAAAGCAAAGTACCTGCTAAACAAGTACACTTTTGGACCCCAAATTTATGAAATGACCCAGCTCCTTGCCAATATAAAATAATAACAGTACATTAATATTTCCTAAAAAATTACTAATCAAGGTTAGAAAAGGGAGCCCAACATGCAATTTAATGTAGAAATCAAGTAAATAAAACAATCTTCTAGAAAATGTCAATTTATTTGACACAGTGCAATAGAGATACCTGTGCCTCTGTTGGCATCATGCTTGGCTCATGAATCTCGAATTACCAGTATATCCTGGAAATAGTGTTGCTCTACATAAATTATTTCTGTCATAGAAAATACTATTGTATGGTACCTTTAACACAATATTCAAGGAATTTGTCTTCTCCCAATAGGACACATTCCTTGAGTATTGTGTTAAAGACACCATACAATAGTGTTTTCTGTGACACATTGCTAAACTTTAGCATTGCAGAGGCAAATTAAGGACAAAGAAATATACACGACGTGACATTTTGCTGGTAACCTCCCAAACGTCGGTGTATGAAGCACCTACACAATTGACAACCTGATCGCATTTGAATTTTTTTCAGTGGGCATCTAAAATAACAAAATAATTACCCCAATCAAAATCGTTGCTATTTTCCCGACGAATTTCGGACACATTTTTTCACGAAAAGACTCTCAAAAAATACTCAAACCATACCATTTTAAGTGCGCATATTAGTTACTTAATAAGGCCCTTCTTAAAACTGTAGATATGTTTCTGTATCAAATATAACTTGCACGGGGTATCCCACTTATGTCCTGTATCTTTGCGCAATAAAGTCAGATCAAAAATTCATTGCATCTTTCTTTTTCTTCACAGATGAAGACGATACTACGTGACGGCCGGCTGTGCAGCGTGATTTCATCAGAAGCTGCGCCGTGAATCGGCACTCATCGCCCGTACCAACTCCATAAATATCAGACTCTTTACAAATGATGCATTCTCACACAATTCTGCTTTTATAACGAACGCAATAATTCTTGGCAAGTGACATAACCTTTAACCTCATCCTATCACTAACCCTAACCCCAACCTTAATTCTATTTTTCACCTCAATCATCACCCCATCCTTACCCAATGTTTCTCAATATTTTTGTATACGGGAGCCAACTGAGCATGCGCAGCATAACCAACAAGTCGGATATTTTAGTGAGTCTGATATTCACGCAACACCTTCTTTACAAAGCTTGGTTCAAACCTGAACTGATGGTGTGTGACCATAGTATCCTGTCAACATTTCTGATCGTGTCATTTTGGATCTTCAAATGTGGATTGGAATTTTGCAAAATAAGGTTTAAATGGGAAAAATATAAGGAAATAGTTTATTACACAAGGCATCTGTCCTTCCTTGATGAAGAGTTCTTTTGACTCACGTAAAAGACCTTCCCCCTCACAGCTAGGGGAAGGGGATGATTCTGCCCTACCAAGATCTCAGCCAAACAGGTACGGATTTGTATATTTTAAAGTAAAATGGAGATACCTATGATAGATTTCGCTATCAAATTTAATTTCATTTAACAAAAGCATTTTGTACATGTATATAGTTACGATGCCTGAAACGCGGAAACGCAACAAAAAGCAAGGTTCGATTAATCTGAATTAACCTCAGATTCAGTACAGCTAGCCTCATACACATACGTTTCCTCGGTGAACTATGTTAGCACGAATAGAATGGGTGGACCGCGTCTTTAATTCTTAAAGCAAATTTTGACATTTTGTCAAATGTTAAACCACGAATTTAAACCTGCGAAAAAAAGCAATTTAGCCCCTATTCGCCGAACTACTACATGTAGTTATGAAATAAAGAGTACCGAAGTCTGACGTCAGTTGGCATGACAACTGGTTAAACAAAATGTAAATTTCGACTGTTCCTTTGTGAACAGCCAGTCATGCAAACACATAACAAAAGTATTCTGGTTCCAAACATTGCATTGACGTCATCACTTCGGTGCTCTGATGCTGGGCAACCCCTATGCAACCAATGCTGATACATGAACAGTACTCTCATTTTTCTGCCGGTAACATGTTGTGCTCAGCAATGTTTTTTATGTTTATCAAACTATGCACTTAGAAGACTGGTTCCCCACCACATATCAATATAAGATAACTTTTTAGAGTCCGGGAACAGTCCAACAGAATCCTGGGAAACTATTAAACAGAATCCTGCTGACTCCAAATTGAGGTAACTAATTCCCTCAAAGAGGGACCATCTTTAGTTCAGTTTGATTTACTTATGTGTAAAATAGGGAACAGAAAATGTTATGCTTCGAGGAGGTTTACATATATTTGGGAATATTGGATTTAGAAAAGAATCTCTTATCCAATCCTGTCCTCAACCCGTGCTAAAACACGCAACTGTAGACCCATATTCAAGAGTCTACGCATTGCATATAATATAATTTGTTTTACTGACAAATACATAAAGGTAATACAGCATTTGCTTTTGCTGTAATGTTCAGAAACGGATGGATGTGGGATTTGTATATTATAGGAAATATTATTGCAATGACCTGTGAAGTTTTATGTTCATAGGTATTGGAGAACCAAGAACATAATTTGATTTTTTGTAGTTTGGTTTCCTGATCCTACTTTAAACTAAATGGAGCAATTTATGGATAGTGAATTGGACTATGGTCAGGGAACCAGATTAGCTGGCTTGCACGCGTTTAATGATGTATGAGCGATTGCAAACAAAATGTGGACTAAATTTGGTAAATTTTGGACGAAATTTTGTAAATTGGGGAGAAGTATTTGAAAAAAAATTTGTTTTTTTCCAACGAAGGTCGTCCGACTATCATTGGTAATTGATACAAAATCCGATTTTTCTTGAAAGTGACGGCACACTGGGTGTCATGATTTTAAAGGATGCTTAAGACTATTATTCACTTACAGTCAAATATGTATTTCATAATAATTCTGTAGTTTTGTTTTTTGATGTTTGCAAATATTGTATAATTTTACCTTGAAGCCAAGATATTCCCATTGCATCATTGCTTTTTTGTTCTAATTGTTCAGCGCGTTTCGGGTAACCGTTTACTGCAGAATTGGAATTCAAATTTGGTACTCCTCTCAATTTCAAAATATGTTCATTTGGAAAGATTTAAATATACAATTTTTGAAGTTTACTGATCGTCTTTTCGACAAATCTTTGTTGGGAGAATTATTTCCGTAGAGCCTAAAAAATTGTTCTGTGTTCTGCACATAAATGTACAGATTATTGATGTGATTATTGTTTACAAGAATGGGAGTATGATAGAAATTATCTTGAAAGGGTCGTTTATAAATAACAGAGCAGATAAGCATGTATTGCATGTCTCGTTTTGTCTCGTCTCATCGTGACTGAACAACTCGCTGGTTGCTGTACATGCGTCTTAAAATGACACGTGAATTGTGATTGGTAATACTTCTAATGGACACTTCGCCCGAACTAACATTATTTTTCAGATCTCAGTTCCATGAAAATATCTCTGCACTATACAACTGTGGTGTTAAACTTATTTGGTATTTATACTGAACCATTCTTTCCACATGGATACCATATGGTCTTAATTTAACTCCACAGTTCGCCCAAAATATATCCATATGGTGGTAATTTAAATGTGAATTCCGGTTTGCAGTTGTATAGTTATGTACACAAACCACATTTGAGATATTTACAGATATTTCTACAGATCTCAGTTTCATGGAAAATATCCGTCCCCAAGTACTCTACATTCCAGTGATAGTCCTATCTCCTATGTGCAGTTGTACACGCATGATCGTAAAATGTATGATCTGTCAAAAAATAATGATCTGTGGAAAGCCGACTCTAAATTACACAGTGATGTCTTCATCCAAGAACGGCCGGATGACCTTGCCTGATCTACGCTCGTTAAGCACAAATTACTGGAAATTACATTGGCTGGTGATTGTTTTACTGTCTGTTGGGGGTGTGTGACAGTACAGTGCAGGGTTATGGTCAAATTATGCACTTGAGTATAATTCATCTCTTATTTCTAAACGGGGAGTACATTTCCGAACTCGTGCAGATTTAACTCGAGAATTTCCCGTTCGTGCATTGGGTGGCCAGTACTAATCATTTATGGTCGATCAGGGGGAAGTATCCTTAAACCTTTTTAACTCCCTGTACAATGTACAAAACCTGTGGAAATATTTGTGTGCCTAATTGGCTGTAAACCATCGGTATAAACAGTGGAAAGAGTTCCATATCCGGACATCACTTATTTTCCCTTAATATGACTTAAAAACTACCAAAAAGTGTAAATCTGATAAAGAAACAAGAATTTAGGAGGGAAAAAATTTCAACTTATTCTTTGTAAATACTTTGACTTTTTCTGTCATGGCCCATAGACTTTGTGCACGAGGTATAAGTGATGTCCGGAAATGGAACTCTTTCCTGAACAGCAATCTTTCAAAGTGAAATAATCATTTTAACAAAGTATATCACCAACTAAACAATTCGCTGCTTAATTTGTAGAGGAATCTTGTAAATAAATCCTCTCAACATCCTATAGTTTATACACGTACACGCGTGTTTTCAACACGGATTCCAGATACTGAAGCAGACGCGACGGGTTGCATGTTATTTACATCAGCCAGCAGCTGGAATCCCACCTTTTGGAATGTAATGCATCCCATTCATCTTACCCATGAATTTTGTCTGTAAATATTTTCAAACAGAGAAGTCATCAGTGTCACCATTAAAGCATGGGAGCTTCTTCGAAACTTCCATACGAAAAAAACTACTCGGCAATGTAGACTTTGAATGGTTTTACCATGTGTAAAAATAAATTAATATAAGTGCAACAGAGTCGACAGTTTTATTTTATTAAGTCACGCTGAATACATGGATCTTGTTGGTCCACCTGTGAAGTTAGAAACAGAAAAACGACAAACAAGAAGATAAACAGAAACAAATATTTTGACTAGCTTTTGTCATACAATTTCTTTTACAAGTTAAGTGGTCTATAAAAGGTTGGTGGGCAATTATGCCACTCAGACAATTTAATGGTGTCGATGTTATTATTAAAATACACTTGACACTGTTTTACGTCACTGACATGATATTTAACAAAATATATATCACGGCGATTTATTTATTACATTTCTTTACCCAGGATGTACCCAAACGGTTTAAAACTGGTTTTCATTGGGGCCCTGTATGCACACATTTTCTTTATTAAAAATGACTATTAACACACACACAAATATTTTCACAAATACAAGAGTACTCTCACAAATACATCCGATTGTGTAGGACAAAATAAGATCCTCCTTCCCAAAACTCCGTTCAATTCTGATTCATTTTATTTGACTATGAGTAATACACATACTTAACAATGTGCCTGTATTATTTTTGAAGTACTGGTGAGGACAAAAAAACACGGTATAACAAAGGAAACAATAGGCCCCCTACTGTCCTCACGTTTTTTCTTTTGTCTGGAACGTGTCCTCCCGAGTAAACGTGTGCTTAGTCTATGGGGATGGGTTAGTGTGTGGGAACAAAAGAAAGTCTTGACCAGGATGGTGGGAAGTACCACTGTTTTCTTCAATCAATAAAACACATTACAATCGAAGAGACAAAAATTAAGGCATTTACTAATCAAGCAATGATATTAATTTCATTGCCATGCTTTTCGTGTCATTTGTAAGATACATTAATTGGGGCTACAAACAATTAACCTTGATCGAGTTAATGTACACAACACTAATTCCTTCCACGTACATAAAACGACAGAAGATATTTGACCGCGAATCTGTCTATATTTGTCTACCGTCTATCTAGCCGTTCACCCAGCCTAAAAGGAATGCGCGAGGTTGGTATTTGCAGCTGTTCGCGGAGTGTCTTCTTCGTAGGTCTACGGCCCATGACAACCTACTATCCCTGGTTGGACGAAAACTGTAATGGCTTTCTGCCAATCGATAAAAGTTGAATTTCGTCCCCTGGTCATTCAGATTTTTTTGGCCGGCATGCATAATGAGCTTAGTGGAATCTGTGTAATTTTTAAAGGGATTTCGTGCATGTAGGCTTGCTTGCATGTATTTGTGAATTTTCCTGGTTGAATTATTAAGTGCGGGTCTTTATAACACATGATGTCCTGTTGTCATGTTGAATAATGAACTGAGTAGACAACTTGGAAGCTTTTGACAGTAAAACGAGATGGACACGCTAGAGATAATTTCTGCACTATACACCATGTGAAGTAACTATAACTTAAAAAAGCAGCATGTTTCTTAGAAAAAACCGGTGGTTTATACTCAACGTTTCGGTCGGTATGCTCTGAACGTCATCAGGAGACATTCTCACGACGGTCAGAGCATGGAAACGTCGAGTGTATACTCCGGTTCTTCCGAGAAACACCAGTTCTCCTGTTACTTAATCCGCATGATGAATCCGCAACATTTCATTTCAGTTGTACCATCTAAACTTCAAATCACATTTAAGATAGTCATACACGTTTACAAGTGAAAACGCTGCCTTTCTAATTCATGCACGAATAATCCTACTTGGCAAAATTGACAAAACAAGATTTTAAATGGAAATCACCAAGCGCTATTCTACCCCCACCCCCGGGGGCTGGCTTGTAACAGTTTTGTGTTTCATATTGGAGAGTTGTAAATCGGTTATTATGGTGCAGTAAAGGGGTAAAGATTTGGTGGTAAACAAATCTTGAGAAGAGTGTTATGGGTTGCATTCCTCTTGCTTGTTCGACCTGTCTTCTAATTGATGTTCCTCTGTCTCCGCAAGATAATTATAGAAAACCCTATACGCACCCACCACCATCACCATAACCAGCAAAGCCTGCACAGTAACGTGGATGGATGAATTTTAGAAATTGCCTCTACATACTCCAACCATACCAAAGCATATTTATACGGAATTGAAGATAACCAGCTTCGTTCCAGAACTCTACCTGGTTTTACCATCAAAAATGCCTAAACCATCAAAGTCACAAAAATAATTTAGATTTGAAATAAGATGCCAAGGCACGAAAAACGGCTACAGCCCTAGGCCTAAGCGAGCCTCAGCAATACCTGCAGAACATCTCATTACGGTAATTGGTTTTTAGGGGACGCATATGTGGCGGTAACTCGATGCACTAATGACAGTCGTTCCGTCTAGTCGAATAATTTATGGGTGGGAAAGAATTTATGGATTGTCCAAACCAGCTAATTACCACCACTGCTGTAACGTGATGGGTTTGATAGATCACGACGCAAAGTGTCAGTCCAAGTGATCGACGTCAGAGGCAACATTAAACAAATACTCTTGCAAAATCCGAGAACGTTAAAAAGGGAGGTACAAAACGATGTGGAATTCTGGGCGCGCATGCGTAGGTGCAAGGATACAATTTCGTCACGCAAACAAATTCAGCACGGCACACTCGCGATGACTCGGTATACTAATGACGGTTATTCTATCTTGCAAGATTGATTCGTGGATATGCAATGGGCTGATGAACCAGCATTCTTTTTGCTGTATATAGGGACGCACGTCTGAAATTATACAGCTCTATCAGTGCTTTCGCTGAATATTCAGTTCAATTAAACAAATTATGGAAGAAAACTATTCTTTTAACGAACAAAATAAATCATTTTACACTTTGATTTTTTTTGGTTGTCCGAGAACTGTTCTACGCGTGAAGACTGCCCTATGCATTACAGGAGCATCCCGCCCATAATTCTGAATTTCATAACTTATTACGTGTTACTTATCAGGGGCCGTTTTTGTGGAATCGTTGGAAAGCTCATAACTTTCCTAATGCAAGCCGCTTTAGCAATTCACTTTGAAAATAAAAGATGTTATGACACTGTAGCTCGAAATCCTGAAGAAACTTTGAAGTGTAGCACGTTCGTTCTTACCTGGCTCTCTTTCATCAGTCCCTTTCAATTGGAAGGATAAACATGGTTTTGCACGAATGTCTTATTTAAGACCAAATAGCGCTGGTGCCGGCCGGCTGCTGCCCTTTTCTGTTTTTCTTTATGCTGAACTTCCAAAAGTGTGTGGGGGGGGGGGGGGGGGGGCCCAAAGTGGGGGGAAAAGTGGGGGCCAATGGTCCCCCCCCTGCCTCTCCCCGTTTCGCCGCCAGTTACCTGGAGGAAACTTGTGTCTTCACCGATGATGATGATGATGTATCTAGCAAATTTTCTTTCTTCTTTTCTATTGGGAAGGCAACTCTTTCAACACTCACTCACTTATTATCAAAATTTTGTAGCTGAGAATACAATCAATATTGAAAAAAATGAATGGAAATTATATTAAACATATTTCAAGACTAGAAGACAAACAGTTTGGGGTTCTCGAACATTCACATCAATCTCTGTCCGTCAGTAAGTCCGAAAATATATATTCACAAACAGTAAAGTTTGACAACAATCAAGCAGGATAAACAATTCACCAAAATAGACGTCCCTATTTACACATTTCCATTAAACCTTACATTGTTAAAGTCAAAGCCATTAAATGGTATTTCAATACACATGTCCGTCCTATTAATTTCCTGCAAGCCAATTCTGCTTCATATAGAACCTCGGTCATAGACCTACATAAAAATACCGGTGTTTTGCAATTTCCATTGCATCGTGAGTATAATGCACGTTAGACATCCCAAACATCTATTTATATATATCCTTCACCTTGTACCTCTTTGCTAGTCTTGGTACAGGACGTTGTTACGTTATAAGCGATAACCGGCTGCCGCGAGAGGGCGTTATCACGACAAACTTAATAGCCACGAACCGCCAGTTGCGGTTCGTGGCAGTTTGTCGTGATAACGCCCTCTCGCGGCGGCCGGTTATCGCGTATATACGTTACAACGTCTTGAACCAAGACTACCTCTTTGCATGCAATGAATCTCAACAAAATGTCATCCTACGGAAATCCGGATGTAAAGAAGCCACAAACTGTTTACTCCACAATTCAACGGGTTCATCAGCCACACGTGCCGCAGCCAAACAGCGCCCCCTGTCATGGATGGGGCAGCGGAAAGCCACGCGCAGTTTCGGCAAAGCCGCGTTTTCTGCCAAACCAGTGTGTTCTGCAATAAGGCCCTTAATTACCTCTGGCACACAGGATGCGGACACAGTACGTCACGGAACGGATCCGATCCGTTAATTTTTCAATCTTAATGAAAATGAATGGGGCAGGCCGCATGTACACTGGATGCGGAGCAAATCCGGCACGGTGCGTACGGCACGTCAGGTGACGGATGCGTCAATTCCTGCAAAGTCCATGTGCGTTCGGAACAGAATTGACGGATCCGGCGCCTCTGATTTTTACATATTTTTTTCACCAAAGAGAGCCAATTCACTGACCAATCGGTGATATTCCCCCAGATCCTTTCTCCGTCTATTAATCTCATGCACCCAAATTCTTCTTCTCTTTCGTCTCCTATAGTGGATGAGAGCCGGGATCTCCATATCATCCAGGTTTCGGTCCTGGCATTGGTCTCGGACTTTCAAGTCTATAGACTAAAGTGTTGGAGCACTTTAACCCTCATAGAGCCTCGGGACTTGACCTTGGGGCCCCAAGGGTTTCAGTGCCCAGTAACAATGGACTTCCATTGTTAGTGCGCCGTTTTTCTTTTGTTAGATGTTCATAGTGTTAAAGCCTTGGCCTTATAGCCTGGGCCTTGAGGGTCAAAGCCTTTGCTCAAACACTGCTAGACTACAACACTGATTTTCTGCTATTAAACAGCCAACGTTTGCGTCATGTCCACTCAACTCGAAAGGAAGGCTAGGTCTTTCAAATATTTTGAAATAGGCCTACCACGTCGAGTGTTAATTGCACACGACTCACCGATTTATTTAAATTTGCGCTCCTTTGTTTGCGATTCCAATTTTTCTGCTTCACGTTTTTGGCAGCTTAAATACTACCATTCAATTTTGTTTTCAATTTTTTGTTTTGTTTATTTGTTTCGGTGTTTTAATTTTTCCATTTTTTCCAGCTTTGCCTGCTCAATACTAGCTACAAGAATTATTCATTATATGCTGCAAGGGCAGAATTTCAGGCCACATTTTGTATTTTCGGTGTTCATTCATAGCATTTTAATCACCAAAAATTACAATGTTTTCACCTGGTGATCGGACTTACAAGATATTGATCATACAAGTAATTAAACACATTCTGGTAATAATGGTCATAGGTATGACCACACACAAAGACATTTTTCTTTTTGGTAAAAACAATGGAGCAGAAATCACAGCATTTAATTCAAATAATTAATGAATTTTATGCACCAAGACGTGACATTTCAGCTCGACAATGTATAGACAATCACTACAGACATTGGGGTTTTTATATAAAACCTTTTGGCTATATTTAAATATTAACATTTCACTTATATGTACCAACCTTAGTTCTATTTTTATTGTATAAGTTAATTGTTTGTTTGAAAGTTTATATGATCTACTTTGTCACTTTTTGAGGTCGTAATTTATAACGAATCCAACCTTTTAATGGTTGCCAATAAATGTTCCTTACCTTATTTATATGTTACAAAATCCTTCGGTATTTAAGTTTTACAGAACATCTACCGGTTTCGAAATATGTTTTAAAGAAAATGTGTAAATTCCCTCCTTTTAGTTTTACAGCACCAACCTTCATGGCCAGACTTCCTTTCTTCAAATTTAATCTACCGCAACACACTGTGATCTTCGAAGTACATCTGTTAAAGATGCTATATCGTGCTTTTTGGGCGTGGCACCCAACAAAATAGATTTTCAACTTAAATTGTTAATTTGTTGGCATTATATAACACGAACATTCCAATGAGACATTCCACACACAAAATATCGATCCCTTAAGAGATGTATTAACTTTCAAATTCATAATCGAGAGCGTGATGCTTCTTAGCGTTGATGCACAAGTGCGGTGTAATCTTCGCGCGTGGACATAGTAAAACGATAAAATCTGAATTAGTCAGCATACAAAGTGCTTTTTTCCTTTCTTCCAAAATGATTCGTTACTAGGGGATTGAAAAAAAAATGAATTGACATTTAATTGAATAAATGGAATTGAAATTTTCAGTCAAAGCACGGATGTAGTTCTGTAAACACTCACATGACAGGTCCTTGACCAATAGAAAGAGCTAAATTCTGGTGTTAATTAATTATGACCCAAACAAAAACTGTGGCCTTCCCTTAATATAAAAAATGGTATTTCGCTTAAAAGTGTGATACAGTATTCGTAGAGCAGTTGCAGACAGTGTTCATACTTTGTGTGATTGAACATATACATGAAATAACAAACCTATGAAAGTTTGAGCTCAATCTGTCATCACTAGTAAAGATGACACCTCAGTTGTAGACAGTGTTCATGCTTTATGTGATTCAACATATACATGAAATAACAAACCTATGAAAGTTTGAGCTCAATCCCTCATCCGAGTTATGAGAAAATAGTGACAAACTGTTCTGGTGTAACAGTGATTTTGTGCACGTTCGTATGGGCTTATTTCAATTTTTGAAATCGACCGAAACCAGACTGTACAAGATATTTAGATTTATGGATATCATAACGGATAATTTCTGGACTCTCCAACAGCATATTGGTGAGCGGTCACTTGGCACTAAAAACATGCTTTACACTTTAAGAAATCACACAAAAAAACCACCGAAAATGGACTACATAAACCCAGAGAACGTGTAGTTTTGTTTAATATAGAAAATATTACTATACAGACAAAGCGCTGTGAGGAAGCCTTCATCATAACTCGGAATGGTCATCTGCAAGAACAAAACAACGATTATATAAAATTAGCAAACCTCTCAATCTTCGGCATCTAGTTGTATCCAGAATGCATAACAATTTAACAACAGCTGAAAATCACAATGAACATACAGGAACAATTTTTTTTATTTATTTGAAAAGTCATAGCACATAAAGAAGAATAACGGTGATAATCAAATTGAATACGGAAATGGAATTTGGTTTTTATATTTGGTAAATTAAGTATCCGATTAAAATTGCATACCTGTTTTTTTATCTAAAGTAGCCCGATTCTTGTCCCTTTGTATGCTATCGTTTGTCAGTCCGTGAGAAACTCTTTCCTGTAGTGACTTGATCTCGTTGTCGTAGCCCGTCCACTCCGGAACAATGCGTACAGCGCTATGGAGTTTGGGCTCTTTGGTCAGAGGATTGTTACACTGTACAATCGAGGAATGACAAAAGAGGGCGTTAGGGATCATTTCATATTGTCTGAAAGTGATATCAAAGCTGTACCAGCATTAACACCTAGCTGGCTGATATAATGAGCTCATTCTACACAGGCAGTTTCATCACTGCAATATTCATGAGGAGTGTGTGATCCTCTACCTAAAGTTCTTTACAAATAATCCAATTGTGCCATCGCTAATCTCCTGCCTCTCTGGTTAATCCATCTCGGTGGACAATAGGGAATTAAAGTGCTCCAAGCCAAAGCTCATTCATTGCAGCAAGACATCCACTAATAGAGTTCTTTGACAATGTCTAACCGCTACAAACTGGAAATCTTTGACAAGTTGACTGAGCTTTAATGAGCTCCAAGCTTCAATTTTGACGGCATGATTATTCACTTATTCAAGCCGCCTGCCTTCGCATTCATCAGCAAGGTTTAAGGTAAGAAATCGGCGCTGCAAATAAAACCAGCGGTACCGTAATCAATACCACATCTGGCCAATATGATATGCTCCCTTACCAGTAACCTGCTTGGATTAACTCAATTTGGCCAAAACTGTAGAATTGGGCGCTTCTTTCAACCACGTATTCAACTATATAAAACATCTGGACCCAAGTCTGAATGTTTGCCAGCTTACCAAGTCTATGGTCTTGGCGTATGTTTTCTCGGAGTCACTACACCATGTCTCGCACCAAAGCCATTCCTGTGGTAGGGAGTGAATGGCGACTTGATGGATCATATTGTTGGGAAGATCCTGCAAAAGAGTAAAATGTAAAATAAAAACTAGTTTCACTATACCAATCTCCCTATCAAAAAATGTTTCACCATAGTGCAGAAATGCATCAACAGAAATAAATGATTAATTGGGATCCATACATTTTTATCCTGAAAAAAATATCCAAGACGTTCTGGCTGCTTATTATAATTTTAGTATTATTTTGCAGCTTCTCCAATCTTGCATTTGACTCAACTCTTTGTTTGTTTTAATGGGATTTGAAGTATTTTTAATTTGCTCTTTTCAAGTATTTTATCTAGGATCTTTTACTCTTAATTTTGTCCAAATTTCTTAATTAATATTTTATGTACACCATTTAGTTCATTATGATTGCGACACGCTTTCAGTCTTTTGTATAAGGCGCTATATAAGCACTAGCACATGTGCAATATCTACAAAAATATCTATAGCTGTACGATTCATCACATTGTATCACTTAGACATAATCCAATTTCCTAAAAAAAACAAAGTAAAAAAAAAATTTTCCCTACAACTGTTTGTTACTCCTGGAAGTTACTTTTAAAAGATTCCATGATACTGATCGTAGGGTTTCCATAATTTTCCCGCTACATTTCCCGTACAAATCCTATTTTACCTGGTCCAGATTGGACAGGCTGTTGGGGTCCTGGCTCAGTGCCTGGTACTGCCCTCTCAGTCGGTCCCCGGCGGCAATCTTGCGAAACTTGACCAAATCGACTACATACAATGCACTGCAACAAAGAAGTTGGGTGGAAATTACATGCAATGATGCATTCTGTCCATGTTGTTTATTTACATTTTGCATGGGTGTCTGGCTCACCATGTCTAGCCAAAAGTTTGGGACCCCTCCACGTCGTAACGCTTTGCATTTATCCCTCTTGTCAATTTACATCCATCATCACAGATATACTTGCTTTGATTTTTACACCATGCAGAATACATCTTCAGTAGCCTGTCTATAAATGTGTACGACTTTGTTAGGTATTATTTCTCCTACCCCGCAAAAGTACAGCTCCGCCCATTATTTTGAACCACCACCACACCTGATACGATACTTACACCCCATAGGCTTAAAGGACAGTTCTTCAAAAAAACTGGCAACATAAGACTTTGATAAGTACTATTTCTCCTCCCCTTTGGCAAATGCAAGCTCCGCCCCAATCTGACACCCACTCCCATACTTGATAGACACCTGTATCCTGTGAGATAGATCTTCCAAAAACATAGCTATATAAAGCTTTAAAAAGTACAATCTTCCCTCCCCCGACTAAATCATATTTTCAACCCACCCCATACCTGATGTGATATCTGCGCCCGGCCAGATGGCTCTTCCAGTACCCTGAATTCCAGAACCTGAACCCATCCATCTCGGTGCGGCTCGAGCAGAATGGCGTATAGCCATAGGGTGCTCCCTGGAGGTCTAGATCGGCCAGCTCCTGCAAATCGGCTCGGACGATCTGATCTGCATCCACGAAGATGATCTTCTTCACATCAAGAGGGAAGAGCACATCCAGGAAAAGAATCTTGTACCTGAGAGACGGACAGAGGATCAAAATTCAGTTTCGTAACTTTTTACCTCTGTGACCCGGGTTTGAATCCTGCCCGGAGCCAACGTGTGGATTGGGTCAGTCTCCTAGAATATCATTCCGGGGTTTTCCTTCAAACTTAATCTAAAAAAACTGAACATGTCTTCATTGCCTTCTTGCAGCTTACGAGCTACGGTGCCATAGCACTTATGAGGAATCCTTGGTTTTCAGTACCATCAAGAATTAAAACAAATAAATAGAGAAGGCTAAGCAGAATTTGCTAACTTGTGGAGACTGGAAACAATGGATTAAAAAAGATGAAAAGGTCTCCACAAGAAAATCTAAAGAGGAGAATATCTCACGGAAATCTGTGTACAAAGTCTATACAGAATGTTTAGTACAGGGGACAGTACAAAGCCATGTCTGCACAGGGCTACTCATTTTGGAGTTCATGGACGAAAAATGACTTGCTAAAAAACACAGATCCCCAGCCAAACTGTTGTGAAATGGATCTGCTTGTGTCTATAATCATCAGATTTCTGCTCAGCAACAAGTTTCCTGAAATGTTCTTGTGATAATCTGGAACTGGCTCCCTAGATCCAACCAAGCTTACCCCCAGATAAGACGTTGCTTTTCAGTCTGTTGATGTAGCCATCGCGGCCATTTGTACTGGACGAGCTCGTACTCAAAACCATACTCCACTGCCATGTGGGGTATAAACTCCTGAAAAATGGAACATAAGACGCATGTAGAATATTCCCTTCCCTTACATCATACTGAGTACTGTATTCCTGCTAACCCTAGCATGCTAGTTTAGATGTCTGTACAATTAAGTAAGGGCGATATTCGAGTAAGGGGCCAAAAAGTCTTGCTTGGCTAAAAGAGGTTATCAGCCAAAAGGCCATGGGATTTTCATGCTAAGTAAACAACAGCTGAATGCCAGCCACAAGCGATACACTTCATATCAAAATTCGGTTGGTAATCCTGTATACAGGGCGTATAAAAAAAAAAACGCAACAAAATAATCATGTCGAATTTGGTCAAAATTGTGTTAGGTACATAAAAGTGCCTAGTATCATCTTAAAGCCACATATCTCCTCTTTCCAACGATAGGTCATTTGTTCACAGGCGGCAATGCTTGGCTGAACAGTCATTGTTTTTGCACAATGGGTCAAATTCAGCTTGGGACCAAGTTTTAGTGCAGTAAGCAATGATAAGTGGATGCAGTGCTATTGAAAGAAATTAAGTTAACACAAAACAGACTAAAAGTTAATACTCACAACGTTTGTCCTCATCTCATTGTGAAGAAATGGGGGCCATGTTGAGGGGCATGGGATGTAATAATTGCTGAATAAACTGCACAATGAGATGAGGACAAACGTTGTGAGTATTAACTTTTATTCTGTTTTGTGTTAACTTAATTTCTTTCAATAGCACTGCATCCACTTATCATTGCTTACTGCACTAAAACTTGGTCCCAAGCTGAATTTGACCCATTGTGCAAAAACAATGACTGTTCAGCCAAGCATTGCCGCCTGTGAACAAATGACCTATCGTTGGAAAGAGGAGATATGTGGCTTTAAGATGATACTAGGCACTTTTATGTACCTAACACAATTTTGACCAAATTCGACATGATTATTTTGTTGCGTTTTTTTTGATACGCCCTGTATACCAAGAAAGACTTTTCATGCTTAGCAATTTTTTGTGCTTAGCACCGCCGGGAAATTGGCCCCAGATTCGAGTCAAATGCAAAAACAATGAAAAGTGGACCAGCATTCCAAGACTAAAAAAACGAACTACAATCTGGACTTGACTACAGCCCAGGACTGAATGTACAGGTAGATTTCCAGCTGAATGTTAAAGTACTCTTTTAATATCTTTACGGTCCTGGAGTCAATACTGGACTCGGCCGATTCCAGTCAGGATTTCAACGCCATATAATACAACAAATGTACTTTAGAATCCAGCTGGAAGTCTACATTTGAGCCAGGGCTCTAGTCAAGTCCAGATTGTTGTTCATTTGTTTTTGACACCTAGAGTGGACTGAAGTCAACACTACCTTGAATGTAGGAGACAGATAGTTTTTCAGGAACCAGAATTTGACTGGCGACTTTGTGTTCTTCAGAACGCTCAACATCATAATTCTGAAAACACAGAATGAACAAGAAAGTATTACAGAGAGCAAAATCAATCTATTTAAAACATTTCGAGACCTTCTTTAAAAGATTTTACTGGCACTAAAGAAATAGCACAGTAACATAGATTTTGCAGTGTGAAAGACAGGTTTTCAAAGGAAAGTTGGTTCCAAATCCTAGACTGGATTTTTAGCAAGGATCCCCTTGCTCTACGGTTTGATGATGACTGACCTCAAGAAGCGTTCGTACAGATGACCAGATGCAATGGAGAAGATGTTGACCGTCTTGTCCTGGACAGTTTCACCGTCTTTACTGCCAGACCCAGTGAAACTGTAAAGGAAACTTTGATATTGTAAGAGGCATGCTCAAAAGAATGACCAACACAAAAATAAGACATAACAAGGTTGATTCTGAGACCTCTTTACTACAAATCAGTACTTTACCACCTGAGCTACCTAATACACATGGACTCTTGCATTTTCTAAAAATGACTCAAGATGAGTTTTAAAAAAGGTTTCATATTTTAATTAGAATTTCAATTTAATAATTTTTTTTTGAAATTCTCAAAATGAAAAATAATGAATTTAAATATTGTTTGCAACGTTGTCAATTTGAATAGCGAAGTATTATTTCAGGGATTGATTGTCTTCTGTCACTGAGGCTAAATTCAACAATGGTGCTTAACAGTTTAGGGACGACACTATGCTTACATTTAGCTGAAAAGACATAGTAACATTAAGCATATTTCATATCTTTAATTAGTAAATGCCTGTATGACGATTTGCATTGTTGAGTCTTTAAGAAATAATTGCTTATGACTTTTAGCATACTTTTTGCTGTGCTTAGATCCTAAAACAAACACAAATAATGGTTCAGTTAGCATACAAATTGTGTGGTTTACATCCCAAGAGTAATTGAACTAATATTTCACTTGTTTCTGGCCCTACTCACCTAGATATAGAGTCCCATATCCCGCCGCCAGCCTTTTTGTCATTTTTGGAGTCAGACAGCACACTTTCGTCTTCTTGTCCTGGTTTCTTACTCACCTTTGAGACAGAAATTGTTTTCACATGAAAACAATCAGAAGCATCAAAAAAGATTAAAATCAATGATACAAAACCAATAAGGGAATTGTTGACTGAAAGCTATCAGAAATATGAACAAAGTGACATCTGATAATGGGCAAATTAATAATTTATTCACAAGACAGTTCACCACCAAGTACTTGAAACGGATAGGCCATCTTCAAACTTCAGGGTTGAAAAATCGCTCATTCATCTGGGCATATTTCTCCAGTTATTTTAACTTCTTGAATACGGACGATAGCCGTTGCCGCGGTTTGAAAAAGACCACCTGGGCAGTTGACTTCTATAGGCACATTCCTGTGCTTACTCAATCCATTCATGTTTCAACTATATTATTCTTGAATGGGAGTGTAATGAATAGATAGAGCTTTTTCAAACAAAGCTTTCATTCACACAAAAGTGTGATGAATAGGACCACTCTATTCAGTGTGGTGCCAATTGTTTGCATTTACACTCGGCTGCACAGCCCTGTTCTTGGCATACCAGCACCCCATCAATAACAGATGGAGGCAAGGGCTTCAGTTGGGTACTATTTATGAAGCATTCGAATGCCTCGCAAATATGAACAATCATTACCCATCCAGAAAAAATTGCAACAACTTGTCTCCCACAAAATGCAAAACTGAGTTTTTCTTCTAACTTTTTCTTCTATGGCAACGTTAGACGTTGTAACTAGTTTCCCCACCTTTTCCCATGATACATTTAAAAAACAAATGGTATCTCAAGGGCAAAACATTAGTGGTGCACTTTATGTGAATCATACTGTATTGTGACACATTGGCACCAACTGCAACAAATTAATTTAAAAGTATGATTTTCATTGACTTTTTGTAACCTACTATGACACGAATCCGGGAAAATCTTACCTTGATTTTGATGATCTTGCTCTTAAAGCTGTCCATAGTTATAATAGTATCATCAAGCCCAGGCAGTGAGTCTGTGCCTTCATGACTGGAGAGTTATAAACAAAATTATCAATTTTTTACATTGTTACTATCTTTACACGGAGATTTTTGCCCTTTACCAATGTAAGGTGTAAAGCTTTTCATTCTCAGTGTTTCCCGAGAGATTGTGGGAAAATTCATTGAGGACAAAACCTGTAAAAGTGTGCTGTTAACTACATTTTAACAAATAAAGTCGCAAGTTAACTGGAAATATGTTAAGTGAAAGAGAAAAAACGAAATAAAACAATTAAAATGTGATATCTCAAAATCATTTTAAAAATATAAAAAAAAAAAAAAATTGCTGGCCTAACGTTATTAAATTTAAGCAAACTTTGAGAAAGAACCTGGTCTGCTAGATCAGTCCACTGGTCCATGCAAATTTCAAGCAGTGATTCCCTGTTCACGGCTACCCTTCCTGGGTGTCTACTCACCCAGTAACTTGGTAGATATCTGCTGATCTACCATGTCTGAGTCTCAAGAGCCACGCCCCAGGTTTTGCTTTTAATTGGAAATAACCCTGTCCGAAACAAAAACAAGGCAATGGAATTCTGAATAAGAAAATTCTGAGTTTTGCCGAGTAGGCATGGGGGGAAAATGCCAAATTAAAGATGTGTGTAATAGCTCAAGGTTGACCTCAAGGTTTTATGGGGCTTGGGTGCCATCAACTGTGTAATACCCTGTCAAACCCTGCATAACCGCAGGGTTGAAGCCGAGTTAACCTTCTTTTATTTTGCATTTCTGCCTAATATCCATGAGACCAAAAGTTTAAGTACATTGCCTACAGTAGGATTAGGGTTAATTCAAGAATTACACTTTCACAAACTATGATGGCTAAACTGAAGTAAACTTACTTCAATAAATGGCATTCTTGTAGCACCCTCAATCAGTTAAAAATATGGTCTAGTGTGGATGTACTCACCAGGTTTGCCATGACGATCGTATCCTGCATGACCGGCTGCTGTTTATTGCCCAATGTGAACTGTAGTCCTCTCGGTGGCTGACTGCTGACCTGATCAAAACAATGTCCCTCCACCAGCAAGTACTCTAACTCGTACTCCCCGTGTATAGCCGTCTCTGACTGTAGAAACAGGAAGTGTAAATAAAGGCCAAACAAAATTGTGTTGCCCTTAAATGGGAAAAATCGGGTGGGAGGGTCAGTCGGTAATTTTGTTTATTTTTTACAATCCTTGAATTTGAAAACAATACAGTTCGTATAACTCAGAAGTCAAGAGGCTAAAAGTAAGCTTATTTAAAAGTGAAATTCACGGCGAAATGCACGATAGTGTTGTTGAGCTGTATTTAAAGACAATTATTTTAATAAAACTTAATTTAAAAAAATAAAAAAAAATAAAAAGGTGACCGGACTTCTGTGAATGTTAGGGTTGGTTGCGGAGGGTAATTTTTGGCCTAATTATATAATAACTAAACCTATGTGGATTTTTTTGGTTCAATTTAAAGAAGCTTTTGTATTGATTAAAAAAAATCTAAGTTAACAAAAAATAAATTTAACAATTTTGGGGTTAAACTTGAAAACAGCACGGATGGCATATCTTTAAAGATGCATGAAATTCTTGTAGTACCTCACTGAGTTTGATGTTGTCTAGATCGTGGGCGGTCCGGACTGGTTCCACCAGCCAACTCTCTGGGGTGAGGAGATTAAGGGTCAAGAGGGTGTCAGGGGGCATGTCGCTGAACTTGGCGTATGGTCCTGCTGTCAGACTGCAAGAAAGTAGTTTGAATCAATACAAATGATCTTCTTTGACTATAAATGTTTATTGATAGTTCAAACATATTGGTTACAATACAATAAATACTGAAACTATAGCTTATCACAAAGAAAATTTAACTCTGGTACTTAATAATTAGTCTAGAGTAGGCTTAGCCAATTCCATGAAGGAGTCGACTCCACTTTACTCTAACATTGGAATTGGACTCGTGATTCCATTTTATTTTTTTGAGGAATCGGCTCATTAAAGTAGCCAATTTCTGTTTCCTTAGAGTAGATTCCAGGCAACGCCAAACGATTCTGAATCTCGCCGACTCCAAAAAATGGATTTCAGGTTGCAGATTCCCAGAAAATAGCACATGTGGCATTCCCAATTGCCAGTTGTTTTATCCATGAAATCATTAACGATGCCGCATGGAATGACCAATTTGTGGAATCGCGACTCCTACTCTAAAAATGTTAGAGTCGCCTAAGCCTAGTCTAGAGTTTCTGGTATTAAAGAAGAGTAAATTTTGGGTTACCTGCTATCAACTCTGAAGGTCAACTCAGGCTCAAGAACGTAACGGTAAAACCTGAAAAGGAAAGTGAAAAAATACTTAGGCAAAATACAGCTATTAGAAAACGAAATATTTAAATGCTTACAAAGGGATAATTTAATATCATATCACGAACAAATAAAATTTGTTAAAGCATTACTGACTATTCTGTGACAGATACTTACATTTTTGGCACGAACCCCTTTAGTAAGAGTTTATCCAAGGGACTGAGAAATTCTAGCCGTAATAATGCCTGGGCAATGACCAATATATTTGACTCAGTGCCAAATTCCCAAGAAGTCTGTCATGCATGATCAATCATCCATTCCCTAGGCCTGTTCCAGGGCTAGAATTGAAAGTGTCTGTTACTTGATCAAGAAACACTGTCAGACTTTGGATGGGTGAGGGAGTAGGGTGTGGGCTTCCAGAACAAATGACTACCAACATACTATAGAGTGTACTACATGCCAAACAGAACATTTTTTTTCGATGGGAATCGGAGTGTTCATCAGTCTTAAGAACTTGAGAAATCCCAGACAAGCTTACCTCTTGAGTGGCATTTCGGACAGTTTGTCCTTGGGATTCATGAAGACTTTCACCCTGATGTTGATGACCTCGGTCAGTACCCCAAGGATGTGACTCCATTTCTGAGCTTGTGAGCTTAGGGGATCCAGGATAGCCACGACGTCAAAGCAGGGCTTGGCTGGATCCCGTGGTGCAATGTCTAGCACGCTAGCCGAAGAAAGTAAATCAGAAACAATATTATCACACAAAATAAAAGCTGGAAATGGCTTGGCTATTTGATATTGACCTTGTAGTAATGATAGTCTTGTTTACCTGTGCTTGTCCTTCCAGAAGCTAACGTCCTTGCGATCTTCCTGCCTGGTGTTGGAGGCTAGCAGCGCATCGACCTTCAGGGCCAGGTCGCTCAAGGAATCGCCAGTGCTGGCAAAGTGGGAGCCAAGTTTTTCCATCTAAACAAGCAGACCAACAAACAGACTTTCAGACTGTGCACTCTACTGAATATTTTTGGTCAGTTGCATGGTGTAAATTGGAATTTACCAGATCCTTTCGAGGAAAATGAGGTTAATTTCACAAAAAACTGGTTGCTGGCCATAATGCTAAATGATTTTTCTATTGCTTGTAACTTTTCATTTTTGGTTCACACAGAAATTTGGCAGGCAAGATTTTTTGCTTGGGAGCTCCATGAAAGTGAACCCAGGTATGGTTGAATATAAAAAATTAAAAACCTGTTCACATCCAAAATAAATCATGTTTTAAGGGAGACTACATTTAAAAAAAAATTCCTCAAAGAGAAACAAATTAAAAGCGGAGAAAATGCAATTTGGGATCCTGGAAAGTTGATAGCAATTGTTTGCAGGAAAATGATCCTGTGAACTATTTGGGGGGGGGGGGTGGCCTCATTTATTTAAACATTTAGTTGGACCCTAAAAAGATGTTCGATTGGACAAATATGAAACAAAAAGTGTTGGAAATCCTTACCTTTTTCTTGACATTGGCAGCTGAAGTCTGTAATATCCATTTCTCTGCGAGAGAGAAGTCATCTTCTGCAAACTCCTCACCTTCCAAAAGTGGGCCAAAGACCTGCAATCAGAACGCCACGTGTGAATCATTATCAATTGATCTCATGAGCCAAACTTGATTACGTTTAATTAAATTTGGTTACATCTGGTTTGAGTCGGTTGGGTTTTAGATTGTATTTGGAGAATGAATCGGGCATGACTGAGTTTGGTTAGATGGATTTGGACAGATTTCATTTGGATTGCAAACTTCTTTAATGCTCTTACCCTGCCGTTAGCAATAACTGCCCTTTGACCAGGAAGGAGATTTAGGACCTTATCACTGAACAATCTGTGAATCTTCAGGAACTCTGTCTCCTTGTAGGATTGCTTGAAACCCTGCATGTCCATGCCCTGAAAGAATAAACAAAAACTGATTTCAATTAGCTGAACCTTTTTCCATGAAAACAAAAGGAGGTGAAAATGATGTTATTCAAACTTTACACGGTTTGAGGGTGGGTGGTCAATATTAGCTCAAAGTATTGGAAGTTGGCAAAGCAGTTCCGTCAAACTTCCAAATCTGATGTGAGCTAATATTGATTGTCGTTCAATGACACCGAATGCCAAAGTCCTACTCACATTGACTTCATAGTCTTCAACCTTGGTGTCACCTCGTTCAATACTCTGGTAATTCTCCTCCTTGATCAACTTGCTGATGAAGTTCTTGGCGTGGTTGCGGGTTTGCGTTTGCTGGGCGGCATGGACCGCCCTGGCTAGCCACTGTGGTCCGGTGCTGGCATCGTCGGTGTTCGAGACGACGGCAATTCGGATGATGTTGGACATTTTCTGTATCAAACAGAAGATTTGAGGGAAAAGGAAAAATCCACGAAACATTTGGAGGTATTTGATTTGTATGTTGTTGCTGAAAACTGCATGAGACAACTGGATTTCCTACCAAAAGATTTAAAATTGCCAAAAAAACGGTCTTTACAATGAAAAGAAGACTGTTTCAGGTTGCAGAGGTCATTTTGGAACTATAAAAACAACTTAAGGACAATCTGGAAGATGTCATCAAAAATCCTGAAATCAAGAAAAATCAGCAGAAATCTCACCCCTAATCAAACTTTATCTTATACATTTTCCTGGTTCACCACAGAGCACAGAGGAAAATTAACGTGGGGACGAGGGAATAGGAAAGTTTGTTACATACTATTTGGCAAATGTTTACCAGTGGAATTGAGTTTTGTATGAATTGAAATTTGGAGACTGCTAAAAAACGGCAAGACAACTCAGCTGGTAGAGCACCGGTACAGTGTTCCGGAGGTCACAGGTTCAAATTCCACTAATTTTATTTCTTTCTTCCTTCTCAAAATACATCTCATCGTGCTGGAGTCTTCTAAGACAGAAGCATTTTGTATCTTTCCTTACCATGTATTTGACGGCATTGCCAATGAGTAGCCTGCCCTCTGGAGTTTCCAAGTCACACACTATCCACATGCTCACCGGTCGCAGGTTCACATCATCTGCAAGGATACAATCAAAAATAAAAATCCCAAAACTCAAATACAAATATGAAGGATGTTTGGTATCTTTCCCTGCAGTTACATTGTTGTGATTGATCTTTTTGCCCACGTATCCATAGTGGTTAGAGGTATGATATAGCATTGGCAGAGCTGACAACACAGTTGTAGACAGTGTTTATACTTTGTTTGATTCAACATATACATGAAATAACAAACCTGTGCGATTGTGAGCTCAATCCATCATCCGGGTCACGAGAAAATAGTGGAAAATCAACAGCAATTTTGTGCACATTCATATGGGCTTATTTCAATTGTTGAAATCAAAATAAGCCACGGTATTATAGGTCTTCAGATACAATTTCATTAATGATGACAACATTTCAGATGGAAATACTGGCACTGTCTTTATAAACAGTAAGCTTTCATATTGACAATCAATTTTAGTTTTGTTCATTACCAAATCTACATCATACCTTTCAGCCTTTCCGTAAGCTAGCTAGCCTCGCAAAGATCTTTCATTTTACTTCACACTTTTCACTTAAAATATAAACGCGCCTGTTGGATGTGTACTTCACTCTCAGTAAGTTGGTAATCCTTTCTTCTGGAAACCCCACATCTACACATCCAAAAGCTGAGGGTGTTTCAAGGTCAAAATAACCCAGACACTTTTAATCATAAACCTGGAGCAGGCCCGGGGAGTGGATGATTGATCATGCAAGTTGTCTTGGTACATAGGTGTTAAACAGGACATGTAGGTCGCAGAGCATAAATTATTAAGTCTGGAGTTTCTTGGTTATTGGACAAACTGATTGAATGGGTTTGCACCATTCTATTTAGATAGGTTTAAAACGGTCCTACCTTTTTTAGTGAAGTACCTCATGGTGTTGGTGATAGTAGCTGCCTTGTCATCAACACTCAGGTCTTGGAAGACAGAGAGAGTTAGGCTGGACATATCACCTGACGAACAAAGACAAACAGCGTGGGACATAAATTAATAGAACAGCATGCCAAAACAGAGGTATTTCTATTGATGAAGTCATCCAATACAAGGCTAAAAGCCACTCTAGGTAAAGGGCTACAGCAGAAGTGATGGGTTGGCCACGTTTTAGGTTGCCAGCCCCACCACATTATGGTTTTCCTGGGTCCAGATCAAAATAGAGGATATTCTTCAATGAATACCAAAGAATTTTTCAGACCTATAGACCCAGGCAGGGTAACTTGTACCGTTGGTGAGACCAACTCAACTTCTCCCTTGAGAATACTTGATAACTACGAAGTTCAATAAAAAAAAAAAAAATAAGAAAAATGCGAGAAATTTTTCTGAAACGGTGATTATTATAAATGTGATTTCAGGCTCTGCATGGATGAGAGTACAACTAGAGAGACATTTCTGATGACAGTTACAGCATACTATCAGAAACGTCAAATTAATCACTCATATTTTGAGAGTTAGTCACTCCGCATGGTGTATCTGCAAAACAAGAATACCTGGTTGTGCAGTGAGATCCAGCAGTCTGGTGTTCTCAGCAAGGATTCTGGAATTGAGGCGTGGCATGACGTTAGGTTGCATCATCAGATAGTCTATCATGTCTGTATGGTCGTTGATCTTGCCCTGTCAAAAAAAAAAAGTTTTGAGTTTTAATTACATAAGAAATCAACTTTTTTAATGGAATCTTAATGTGGAAGATTTTGTCAGTTACATGGAGGCTATTTGTTATAATGTGTTACTCAGAGCATAATTCAGACATTCATATTCTGACATAAAATGAGTCATCAGATTGGCCAAGTGGTACTTTTCTCGCCTTCCACCGCTGTGACCCAGGTTCGAATCCCGCTTCAGGCTTACATGTGGATTAAGCTTTCAGTCTCTGCCTGATTCTGTGGGTTTTTCCCAAAATATCAATCTGGGATTTTCCTCCCACCTCCCATTATATCTCTTTTTTAAAGACTGAACATTTCTTCGTCGTCTTCCTTACAGGTTTCAGGCTTTCAAGCTACAGTGCGATATACACTTTTGAGGAATCCTTGGTTTCATTACCATAATGAATTAAAAATATAAAAAATATTAAAGACATACTGATGAATACGAACATTGTGTGGGTGAAAACGTTGACAGTTCTTATTGATTTCCATGGCACAAAGATTAGGGCCTGTCACTCAAAAGCTCTGAGTTTCGGATTCTTTGCTCACCCTGTATACCGCCCTCTGGATGTCAGGAGTTGCCATCAAAATCGCCGTGACAACACTCTCCTCAAACTCATCCAATTGCAGCTGTGGGTTTAAATGCATTGGTGTGAATAACTTCCGTCAATAATTGTTGCGTAAGTTCCTAACTCCTTGACGCATGTTTTTTTTATCCTTCAAAGTTTGGTTATTACAGCAACTGTCTTCTCTGACAGTAGACATGTATTACAAATCAACACAATTCCTGGTTATTGCGCATCCAACTATACAAACGGAGAAAAATGAAGGGAATTCAAAACAAAACATCAAAGAAGGAAATGATGTGATATAAACAGAACAATTTCCGGGAGCTTGTATAAAAAGAAAATGCAATCCACACACAGTTCTTTCTGTGGATTGAAGCACAGTATAGCAATAGACGTTTTCTGTATTGCAAATATGCACGTTTAGTTTAGCACTAGATGCTCTATTGGCCCAGGTCATATGCAAATTGTCAACAGTCCAGACAATACAGGTCAAGGGTTATAAGGGACAAATTCACAAATAATTCGAAAAAACCGAAAAACATATTTCTACTAGAAAAAACTGCAGGATATGTTACAAGTTTCTTATTACAGATGGACAGATTGTTCTTGAAGTATTTCGACACTTGAACAGCTGGCTTTTTTTCCCTAACCTGCTTTGCAGTAAATGGAACACCGTTGAGCATGACCTGAGGTAGCGAGCCAAGGCCGGTCTTGTCAAAGTACTTCTTGCCATCCTGAAAAGAATAAACCATCAAAAACATGTACAAAGGAGACAGTTGTTGAGGACTCATCTTACAATGGAGCCACAGATAGCCTACTTGTAAACTCATTTCTTAGTTAATTTTTGTTTTATCACACTCCATGACATTTAGCCAAGAATCTGCCCGTGGTTTCTTTGTGAATTTTATGCTGTCGGGACAGGATCAGTTAGTTGCCCACCATAAACTGTAAAGTAAATCAAAGGATAATCAGTAATAGGTACCTCTTGTTGAAATGTTTGTGACATACCTGTCGTCGATCGTCATATTCACTTCCAGGTCCAAAGATATCTTCTAGATCTTCTCCAGGAAACATCTTGTTGAAGGCTGTTATCACATTTTCCGGCGTCACTACCATATTCTCAGCTTCAGTCAGAATCTATGGTATATGTACAGAAAAGAAGGTGCAGGGCAAGATTAAAATAATGTGTGATCAAGATTGCAACTCTTGTGAAGAATTGCCACCAACCTCCCCCCCCAACAGTTTGACTGTACCTTGATGAGCAGATCCAACGCCTGGGCAGCCCCACCGTCGATCATGGCAAAGTTGAAGACTCGCATCATGCCCACTCCCGCATCTTCCATCCCGTCCACGACATCCTGGTTGCTAACGACAAACACCAGGCCCACGGTGATGGGAATCTCATTCAGGACAAACATCTCGGCTTGCTGCAAAAGTTGGAGGGACTGAGACTGTGTCGGGTCAAACATGAATATCTGAAGAGAAAAGAAATACAACAGTTAGCATCGACCATCGACCTTTCTCACCCACCTAGTGACCCAACCAGTGAAATGTAAACGTACCCACCATGTGTGGACTGCCAAGGAATAGGGTTTGGTTAACCTCTAGAATGCGCAATACGGCCATAGCCACGGTTTGAAAAAGACCAAGAGGCCTGTTGTTGACTACATGCGCATTCCTGCACATACTCAATCCATTCATGTTTCAACTATACTGTTCTTGAATGGGTGTAATGAATATATAGAGCTTTTTCAAACAGAGCTTTCATTCACATGAAAGGGGGCTCCAAGTGTGATGCATAGGACCACTCTATTCAGTGTTGTGGTGCCTATTGTTTGCATTTACGCTTGGCTGCACAGCCCGTTCTTGGCACACCAGCCCCCCATTAATAACAGCCAGACACAATGGGTTAACCCTTACCCTTTTGTTTTTAGATAGACACCCTTCTGAATTAAACAACTTTCAAGAGTTTAAGTTGTCAGTTGAATTACTGTTTTCAAAGAAGACGATACAATGGCAGCCTCACCAAGTGGAAAACGTTCTTCTTGATCTGTCGCAACATTCCCGGGAACATTGGCCGCAGGAATTCCTGCACACCACTCGGCCAATGGGCATAGCGATCGTCTTTCTCTAAATTATTCAAATACTGGAAAGAGAAAAAGAAATTTCTGTCAAGGGTAAAAGGAATAAGGGGAAGGGGAGGGGGGATACATTTCTATGTACAGAAAAATATTCATTTATACACGAAACTGAAATTACGCATAACCAAGAAAACATCATTAAATCCAAAGTTAAAAAGCAACCGGTTCTGAAGATTTTTCAGAATTACCAACTCCAATCCCAAGTAACTTGGAGACACTTTGCCACAATTCATCAGCACATTTGATTTCTAAAAGTCATACGATAAATTTCAAGGTCAACACATGACCTCAATTATATACTTATCCTGAATGAATACATTTAATCAACCCCAACTCCTTTATCATTATTCTTGCTAAGAGCATTCCAAATTCCTTTAAAATCCACCACTGTACTGTAACCCCATGGCTTGGCTGTACTCAATCATGTCAAATCCTCAAAAACTTTAAGGTGGATTTTGAAGGATCTTTGAGGGTTTTTATGGAAGTCACCCAAGGCAAGTCTAAAAGCCACTCTAGGTAGAAGGCTACAAACAGAGATGGTAAGGTTGATAACATCATCACCCGATTGGTTCTCCTGGGCCCAGATCTACAGAGCATAAATGTCTAACAGATGATGGAAAAATTCTCAGGCTAGGGCTAAGCTGAGCTACATACCACTATACTGTTATCCCTCATGTCCACTGCGTAGGAACTGTCCTTAGTGGTCACCTGTACCCTCATTAGCTGACCAGCAGCTTCCCCACTTGCTCCTAGGGAGTGCAGACCGCCGAGGATGCGACTCTCACTCCGCAGCAGCTCTAGCAACCTAGGTCATTAACAATAACACCATTATTATTACCCCTGAATAGCAGGATTTCATCTGCTCCTGAAACTCTTTCAACTCCTCAGGAACAGACAATTTTCAGTGGCGTCCATCTTGCATAGGTGTAGACTGGGCTTATGTCACTGCACAAACAGAAACACTGTTGTAATGAGTACAATCTGCATCCAGGATATGTAATTGCAGTTAGGTGACTTGCTCAAGGAGACAAGCAACAAAATCCCCTGCATGGGGTCAAATCACATTCAGAACGCTCTGCAACAGGAAACTGAGACATTAACAATACCCCTCCAAGTCCTTACAAAACTCCATTTGCAAACTGGTATTTCACTGTTTCCAAGACAAACATATTCCTGAATTATATATGAAGAGTAATTATAAATGTAATAATGAAGCAGCATTAAAATTGACTGTCAGGCTTCAAATTCGTCCTCAAGACACTGGAAAAAAGCCAGATGGTTTCTCTCTAGTTGGTATTTCAAGCTCTGTTTTAAAAAATACAGACAACTTTTGGGGGTAAGTTCAAGAAATTTACAGGGCTGTCTTACAGGAATGGCTCAGCCACATCCGTGTCGATGATCAGGCCATTCAACATCATGACTGTGTCTCCTGCTCCGACACCATAGGTTGCTTCAAACACCTGAAAATAACAAAAAACTAACTTGATATCTTTATAATTTCCAAACCATTTTTTATTCAATGGATCATATTCATTGCAAAACTTTGCCAAAACAAAACCAAAACACTCAACAAAATCACAAGTTCTATTTGAGCACATATAATGCATCTTTAACCCCAACTCTATTGGCATTCTTGCTAGGAAGCTTCCTGAATCCTCCAAAATCCACCACTGTGCGGTAACCCTACTCCACATTCTTTGTACTTTAACATAATACAAGGGCAATCAAGCCCAATGTGAAGTAATAGTGACTGAGCTCCACTTAATCCTACAAAATCCTCCAAAACCTCCTGGTGGATTTTGAAGGATCTGGGAGAGTTTAAAGAAATTTTACAATGTACATGAGGGAGAGCGCGAGAGTATCTTAACCCCTTGCATCCGGCTGTTACTGATAGGATGCTGGTATGCCAGGATCGGGGCTGTGCAGCCAAGAGTAAACCCAAACGATACTCAGCACACTGAATAGAGTAGTCCTATTCATTGCACTTGCCTTTTGGTTTTCAGAGATCTCTTTCTTGACCTCGTCTTGGACCTGCGTCTTGACCAAGGAGCTTGCAAGGAGAGGGAAGTTCTGACTGATTTCCCTGAGGACCCTTAGTGCATCTTTAGCTGGTGACGACAGCACCCGTTGAGCGGCTTGGAAAGCAATAGCTGCAGGGGGAAAATACAGATATTGTAAGCCACAAATTGGAAGGAAAACTTGATCATGAATCCTAACCCTGTCCGATCCTTCCAAACACACCATAACATTTTGGATGATTTTGCTTGATTGGGGAAAGCAGGAAGAACCCGGCCACTATTACTGTAAATGAGGCTAGATGTCAGTTGAAAGCTAGGAGTCAAAACAGTGTGCCATTTTGGCACCAAAAAATCCACAAAAAGTTTACCAAACAACTTATTTCAATCAACGGAAAATACCACTTCAACCACACAATTCTTTATCCACAAAAATCGTACTATCCACACTGCATGCCCCACTGTTCACGAAATAGGAATAAAACTATCCCAACCACACAACTCACTATCAACTAAATTACTATCCACACCACACAACTACTCAGTGTTAGCCAGAGGAAAATATCATCATATGATCAACACATTAAAGTGAATCCATATACAGTGTAACCAATGTATCAACAATGCAGCCTAGTTGATAATTGAATCTACATACAGTGTAACCAATGTATCAACAATGCAGCCTAGATGATAATTGAATCCACATAGTGTCACCAATGTATCAACAATGCAGCCTAGTTGATAATTGAATCCACATACAGTGTAACCAATGTATCAACAATGCAGCCTAGTTGATAATTGAATCCACATACAGTGTAACCAATGTATCAACAATGCAGCCTAGTTGATAGTTGAATCCACATAGTGTCACCAATGTATCAACAATGCAGCCTAGTTGATAATTGAATCCACATACAGTGTAACCAATGTATCAACAATGCAGCCTATAGTTGATATGTGAATCCACATACAGTGTAACCAATGTATCAACAATGCAGCCTATAGTTGATATGTGAATCCACATACAGTGTAACCAAAGTATCAACAATGCAGCCTAATTGATAAGTGAATCCACATAGTGTAACCAATGTATCAACAATGCAGCCTATAGTTGATATGTGAATCCACATACAGTGTAACCAATGTATCAACAATGCAGCCTATAGTTGATATGTGAATCCACATACAGTGTAACCAAAGTATCAACAATGCAGCCTAATTGATAAGTGAATCCACATAGTGTAACCAATGTATCAACAATGCAGCCTATAGTTGATATGTGAATCCACATACAGTGTAACCAATGTATCAACAATGCAGCCTATAGTTGATATGTGAATCCACATACAGTGTAACCAAAGTATCAACAATGCAGCCTAATTGATAAGTGAATCCACATAGTGTAACCAATGTATCAACAATGCAGCCTATAGTTGATATGTGAATCCACATACAGTTGTAACCAAAGTATCAACAATGCAGCCTATAGTTGATATGTAAATCCACATACAGTGTAACCAATGTATTAACAATGCAGCCTATAGTTGATAAGTGAATCCACATACAGTGTAACCAAAGTATCAACAATGCAGCCTAGTTGATAATTGAATCCACATACAGTGACGTGCAGCTTACTTTGTAACTGCCAGGCCTTGAGTGGAACCATCTTCTTGTTGCTCTCCAGCAGCGAGGAGCGGAAACTGCTGAGCCCATCCACCAAGTCTGAATGGAGTTCTCTGGATGAAAAGAAAGACTTTAATTCAGCATTACAAACTCCCACAGGATAACATTTTTTATCAGAGCTGTGTAAAACTGTGTAGGGCACAATTTTCTAGATCTTGGCTTTTTGAGGATGAAACTGTCAGGACTGGTCTTGACTTGAAGACATCTTGTACTTCAAAAAAATAACAGGTACGAAGTTAGCTTGTTTAAATAAATTTAAAAAAAGGTATTCAAAATTGGTACACATTTTTTCAAGGAAAATTCAATAACCAGAGAACAAGAAACAGAAAACCCCTAAATTTTTCAAAATCAGACAAGGACTGGACAAGACTCGGACTTGTCCTACAAGAGCCGGGACTCATAGTCAATACATGAAACTGAGTGCTCAACACCTCCAATGTAAGTCTAGCCTCAAGTCTATTACAGTAAATACTGTGGATCCCTTGTGGATTGTTTGACGAATTAACAGTTAATACTACATACTTGAGCTTTGAGAAGATGAACCCTTGCACTTCATCCGGCGCATTGTCCTCCTCCTCATGTAATTGGTGGTCTCCCTCTTTGACCTCCGTGTCATCCACAGCCTTGTATTCTGTACTCTTGATGGCAAGTTCCACACCGTAGCCCGACAGGCGGACCCTTTGTTCTGATTTTTTCTGAGTTGATGACAAGATGTATTACAGATAACTAAATAAATCATCTCAGCAAATGGACTTACTGTTATCGAGTAGCAACACGTGCAGTTTACTTTCAATCATTTGATGAACAAATTTGAATTGTAAAAATTATTTCCACAGGAGATGAGATGTATTCAAATATTAAGTGTAAGCTGGGGAACCCAGAGTTCCCCCTGGCAGGGGGCTCGCACCCTCGGGAGGGGGCTCGCACCCTCGGGAGGGGGCTCGCACCCTCGGGAGGGGGCTCGCACCCTCGGGAGGGGGCTCGCACCCTCGGGAGGGGGCTCGCACCCTCGGGAGGGGGCTCGCACCCTCGGGAGGGGGCTCGCACCCTCGGCAAGGGCTTACACCCTTGGCAAGGGCTCACACCCTTGGCAAGCGCTCACACCCTTGGAAGAGACATAGTTTTGTCTAGAAATGCCACACCAGTCTTACCTTAACAAAATGTCTGAGTACGTATTGCACATTCCCGCTGCTGGCCAAGTCCTTCAGATGACGGTGAAAGTGTTTCATCTGTGATTTCAGATTTCCGATATGACAGTACAATACCACCGTAACCGAGTTGTTTTTGGATCCGGGATACTGATGATCTACTGCGTAAATGTTTGGCTTGGGCCTACAACAAGATCCAATCACAATAATCAATTATATTAATAATCGATAAGTTTTTTTATAGATTTTTCATTTCTGCCAGTTCACAACCAGATTGCAAATGCACATATTCTCTTCTCTAGACAACTGTTTCCACGAACTCCTATAAAAGGTTCTTGAGTGCTGAGCATTGTGAGAACAGTAATCTTTTGTTAACACATCATAATTTTTAAACTGAAAGTTGTTAAAAACTAGTCATACAAACAGATTGGCATGAAAATCACCTTATTAATCTGGTTTACACTGCACGGTGATGTCATCACTCTGTTATTCTGTATTATGTATACAGCTTGTTGCAGATAAATTTATTTAGTTTTGGTCGGTTCATTTATTAACCCTAACATTACCTAAAGCTACAAAATACTACTAGTAGTAAAATGTAGTATGCAGTACTCTCACCTACTTCTGCGCAATACCTGTAGTAAGTTTTAGTATTTGGTACTTCACCCCAAATAGTGTATGTAGTAATATGTAGTACTAAGGTTGCTCGGTTTAGAGAAAAAATGTTTGTAATCATCTAAGGCAAAAAACACAGTATGAATTACTGGTTTTCAGAGATAATACATTTTTTTATGTTAATAGCCATCCAATTCATTGACACAAATATAATTTAACCAGTAACTTAAAGTAGTGTACATGATTGGTCATTGTTGCAATTTTCAGAAATGGGCGGATTTGGCGAGTTAGTATTTTATAGGAAATATTATTCCACTGACCTCGTTTTCAAAAATACAACTGTTGACACAGCTGCTACACACAGTCTAAGATTGACGCTATCAGTTGATAATCGATCAAATCTATGTCAAGCGAGTGTAAAGTCCATGCATTTGCAAATTAAAGGAATTCAGTTTTTCCACTTTGACACTGACAAGTGGAATACTAGGCCGGTTTTAACTTAATTCACTCATCCTTTTCATAAGGCATACCAATACAACCTACCTTTCTGTTGCTGAAGCTATTAAATTGTCTACATCGTTTAGAATGCAGGTTACTTGCCCATGAACATCAACAAAAGTGTCACAATTTGCTGAAGGTGGCAGATCCTGTGCAATCTATTATAACAAATTGACAAATTTTAACCAGAATTACAGCTGTGAATATGCTAAAAAAGCAAGGTTTAATCTTTTTGGACTTCATGGGCAAGGCATCAAACAATACGTCTAGGACTAATGATCTTTGAAACAATGCCTAGGTTATTTTTTAAGACTTGTGTGCAAGATATGACACGTATTATAAAGGTGAGTATGGAGAAGCAGATTTAAGAAAAATTTTCTGATGGGTCAAATAGAATTTTATTTTCAGAAACAGAAAAGTAGGCATTTGTAAATAGAAACCCCAAAGTTGTGTGCTTATCACTATGAAGTATGCTTAACAGAATTCACTCTTTTCACTTCTTGTTTGTGTCATAAATATGTAGTAACCCGCTTGTTAACCCTAACCACCCTGAGCCTTACAAACTCCAACAGCAGGTTGTGTTGGATTTTGATGGGTTCAGGACTGTAGCACCTTGGCACCATTACTTTACATGGGGCTATGATGCCCCAATTTGTCTAAGTTCAAAGAATGTGCCATAGGTATACTGCAGTGTTGGATTTTGACAGGTCGAGGACACCTAGTAAAAATGCCTAGGGATTAGAGTTTAATAGGAGTGTGTGGATGCCTCAGTGAGGACAGATATTTGCCAAATAATTTTACCTGGTTAAACATTTCTATCCTAGGTGAGTAGGAGTGTATAGACAGTGTAAGCTTGAGTAGATCCTTCTCTGTATCACTCAAGAGGCGACCAGCAAACTTCAGCACAAAGGCATACAGACTCTCATCAGTTTCTACAAGTGGATCAATCAATCAAACAAACAAAATAAACTAAACAAAGAAAACTGGAAGTACAAAGAATGTGCAAAGTGGTGGATTGTGAAGGATTCAGGGAGTTTCCTAGGGAAAAAAAGGCCGGTGGAGTTTTGCTTAATTAATTAGTGTAACTAACTGACCAAGTGCCTGCAAAATTTGTGCTTTTGCACCAAACTGATTTTACCTCCTATGTCATCATCCTTGAGCTTCGACAGCGATTCCACAAAACTCCAGAAGCTGTTGTCACCCTTGTCTGTAAGGTACTCACTGGCCTCCAAAACAAGGGGTGTGGCTGGCCACTTGGCTTGCAGAGATGTGGTGATTGGTTTGGCCTTGATGGCAGTAGTGTCAAAAGCATGAATCAAGACTAGCAGAATAGCTAAACAAATGTTTAGCCTCGCCATCTGATGAGTAAGAAACAGAAAATTTCCTTCGTCAGCCTTCCGTTTCACAACTTAATTTGTATGGAAAATCTGTTACATGCTGATAAAGTAGTAAACAAAAACACATAAAGTGCATTATAAACTAGGATCCAATTCACTAGTGTACTGTGAGGGGGAGGGACACACGAGCATTGCTGCAGTAAAGTGCTCAATTGTAATCTGAAATGGGCATGATGGGAGGCAGGAGAGGGCATTTCGGGAGGTAGCATTTCGGGAGGTAGCATTTCGGGAGGGGGGGACTTGGGGGAAAGAGTAACTAATGTGTCATGACCTGATCAAAAACTAGAATGCCCCCCCCCCCCAAACCAACATCGGTCAGGAAGAGCGAAATCTTGGAAAATATTCAACCCTCCTTGATAATACCTACATAGACTAAACATGTGGCACAACCTGTTGTTTCAAGATCTATGTAAGCAACATTTGTAAGGAGGCAGAAATCAACATTTATTTATATTTTATTTTATTGTAATCTTTACCGAGGGTAGTCCATTTCACTTTAAATAAAACTGCTTTTCAAAGGAGCCCTCATGATTAACACCTTGTGTGACCATACAATGCCAAGAGCATCAACACAAAAAACACAAACTTTCTTCCCCTATATGTAGTGTATACTGCACGAAAATTTCCCGACTAAATACTACATTCTAAAAATTAATGAAGTTTTGACATTCCTGATCTGACTGATTTTGGGGGTATTAAAGTAAAATCTTTCCCTACAATCACACGTACAGACAGTACTCACTATGACGTATAGTCGGACTCCCTATTATCGCGGCAACTCAACTCTGTTATCGCGGCATCGGAATTTTTTCTTTTGCGTTGCCAAAACTCCTTCGAGTGCCGATTTTTATCCAGTTCATCAGGCATTAACTTAAGGACTTTCTTTCGAGTTGTATAAAAATGACGATTAAAAAATAACGATTACAAAATGTTGTGTCGGGAATTTTAATGATTTTAATAAATATTCACGTTTTCCAAAACTTGTAAATTTTGCCTCACCGTGTCTGTAAAAAGGTACACTACTAAGTACTAAAACTAGTAGGCTAGTACTATAGTACTAGTCGTTTATACTATAGTAACGTTACACGTACATTCACACGTCACATGCACATGCGTACGTTGCATGCAACGCCAGCAGCAGGAGATAGTCATGATAGGCCTAGTAATTAGGTAGTACTACTAGTACTACTATAGTACAATCATGGAGGAAGGAACAGTTAGTGGTAGTGGTACTAGTACTAGTACTAGTACTAGTAGTAGTAGTAGTACTACAAAATAGTGTAGTAGTACTACTACTAAAAGTACTACTACTAGTACTAGTACTTATACTAGTAGTACTAGACTAGCCCTAGAAGGACGCTATGATATAGCGTCCTAGCGCCCAAGTATGCAAAACAGTCCTATGCTAGAAACCGAAGATCAAAAATCACACTTTACCTGCATAAATATTCTTGGCATCATTTTATTCAAACAGTTCAACAGCCCATCTCCCTGTTCGGATAGCAATATTCCTCCAAGAATGTCAAGAACAGGAGATATTTGCGGCGCAAAATCGTCTCCACGCGACGCTGACTTCACAAACACGAGGAGTAATACCCACATTTAGAACGTTCATCAACAGAGGGCGCAATTTACAGTCGCCACGTGCACCACGCACGCGACAGACATGGGTTATTTATGTCTGTGGCGTGCACGGCCGAAATTGCGCCCTCTGTTGATAAACGTTCTAAATGTGGGTATTACTCCTGTGTTTGTGAAGTCAGCGTCGCGTGGAGAAGATTTTGCGCCGCAAATATCTCCTGTTCTTGACATTCTTGGAGGAATATTGCTATCCGAACAGGGAGATGGGCTGTTGAACTGTTTGAATAAAATGATGCCAAGAATATTTATGCAGGTAAAGTGTGATTTTTGATCTTCGGTTTCTAGCATAGGACTGTTTTGCATACTTGGGCGCTATGACGCTGTATCATAGCGTCATTCTAGGGTATGCTATTGCTACATTGAGTACTGTTTAGTGTTTTGTAGTAGATTTAAAACAAAAATCGCAATTTATCACTTATAAACCTCAATAAATCCTACTAATTCAACATGATACATGTACATATCACGATATTATTATATTTCACTTTCTTATAGATTTTTCATCAGTAAATGCACAAAACAGACGCAACCATATTGCTTGATGTGGGAAAAATCTTACCGCAGTGGAGGCCGCCATCTTGAAAGTGTGTGAGAAAAGCGAGCCATTTCATTGGACCACGTAAGACATTTCGTCCACCAATGAGAGATGCAACGTCATCACTTCAGAACGAAGAAATATGTGCGGCGGGATTTTACGGAAGCGTATTGTATGGTACGGACTTGAGATAAAAAATAAAAAAATTATAATGCCGGAAACTAAAATGCCGCTGCCGGATTAACGTTAGTAATAGTATGGACATGGAGGAAGTGTTCCTTTGGTACGGACAAGTTGCGCTGCGCTTGAAAGGAACTGTCACAACGATTGTTTGCTGTTCACAAATATAATGTATAAAACAGTCGTCAACTCATAGACCTTGTATACATGTACAAGGTTTAACATTTTCGTTCGGGCAGCTAGCTGGTGACACCACAGGGTGATACGTGTGGTATAATTAATGTATGTTACTTGCAAGAAGAACGGGCAAGAAGATATGCAATTTCAGCCTCAAAATGGGAGAAAAACTACCCCTAAAACTTCACAAGACATTAGAGTGTAAACAGGGTGCTGTGAGATCAGTTTCATTCAACGGGGACGGCAATTATTGCCTTTCTTGCGGCAGTGACAAGTCCCTGAAATTGTGGAACCCGCACCGCAACTTGCTGCTGAAGACGTACTCGGGCCACGGGTACGACGTGCTGGACGCCCGGTCATCCTCGGACAACTCGCAGCTGGTGTCTTGCGGTGCGGACAAGGCGGTTATTCTTTGGGACGTGGCCTCGGGACAGATGCTGAGAAAGTTCCGGGGACACGCGGGGAAAGTGGACTGCGTGTGCTTCAATGAGGAATCTTCGGTTGTTTTGTCTGGTAAATAAATCAAAGAATAAATTAAAGGGTGGCTGCAATGAAATTGTACCAACAATTAAATTTTGTGTTGTATAACTCTTTTACAATATAAAAAATGTGATTAAAATGCGTTTTCTGTGTTTCTGCCCATTTTTAGTGTTTAATTTTCCCGGAATAAAGTGCCCCCCTTTCTCTATTGTTTTCGCGCCCCTAACTGCGTGACGTCATCTCGGGAACGCAGAAACTCAGCAAGAGTAGTTTGATCATTGTACGTTTGTGTACGTGTGGATGTATACCGTTGTTGAGGGAACCAGCCACGCGCGATTAAATAGCTTTGGATGATGAAGGGACCAGGGAAACATTTCTCGTCGCGTTAAAATCTTCAAACAGAATCTTTTGGATCTGAATCTGACAATCAAGTGTCGATTTTAGACTAGTAAGTATGTTTGGTACATCAGCCCCCCCCCTCAACTTTTATCAGGAGTAATTACAACACTACTTTATTCACCCTATATTTAAACAATTAAAATTAAAATATTGACTGCCTATTGAACAGTTGAATTTGTGCACAGCCAATCATTGACAATCAGGTGCTACATTCTTTCCAAAATTATTGAGGCTGTTCTTCAAAGAACAAATCCAAAAGAAGGGATAAGAAGACGTCCAATTTACTCAGTTTTTACTTGTCCAACGTGGATGATGATTAAACAAAATTAGTAAGTTGTATTTGCAGCTCAATTCCCGGGATATCCCACCTCTTCAGTAACTGCAACCCTTTAAAAACGGGCCATGTAGGATGTAATCAATTCTCGACAATTAAAAAAACGTCCCATGTCGATTTTCATATAATATTTATTCAGGTTCAATTGATGCCACAGTCAGAATTTGGGATTGTCGCTCCCGCAAGTTAGATTCCATCCAGATACTGGATGAAGCAAAGGATGCGGTGTCATCTATCACTGTGTCCGACTATGAGATCCTCACCGCGTCCGTCGATGGGTACATCCGGAGATATGACCTGCGCAATGGCAGGATGCACGTGGATTGCATTGGACGTAAGTAGCAAATTTTGATCGCCTGCTGTTGTTTCTGTCTGTGAAGAAGCAATTATGGCGAATTGTCTTGCTCAAGTATCATGTTCCCTTGTGGGACAAGGTTTAGACCTTTATTTAGAAGCCTTTGCCATCACATACATGACATATTACACACTGTTACCACAGAACCACAATGTGCCACAAAGCGGGATTTCAGGTTTTTTAACCTAAAATATTGATCTCAGGTGCACTTTTATGGAAGGACTATAAAGGGTCCAACAAGATAAGCCCGTGCCCTCCCCCCCAAAAAGAAAACTAAAAAAACCAAACACAACGTTGGTTTTATTTTTTTTTGGGGGGGGGGGGTGTTTGTTTTTGTTGTTTTTGTAAATGAACCTTTTTGAAGGTCTAAAATTTTAGGATTTTGAAAACAATTACCCCACCCCCTGATTTTCTTTTCTTAACCCTAACCCTGCCAGACGCAGCACAGTGCATCTGTGGTGACAGCTTGACCTTGCTGCACTCTGCACACAAGTCAATGTGACAAAGTATGCAATCTGATGTGTCTGGCAGGGTTTCTAGCCAAAATACCCTGGAGGGTTAGGGTTAAGCAATTTGTTTAGCTCCATACCCATCTCCAAAGAATTCAGGTTAGATACTGTTTCTGTGTAATTTTGTTTGATTTTGCCTATTAAGTCATCATAAAGAAAAAAATAGTTGGAGCCAAAAAAGGCTTTTACAATTTTATTCAAGTCCCTCCCCCACTAATTTAGCTACAGGACTGCTCTTGTTTGATAGTTTTACCTTTTGCAACTAATCCCGCATTGTGCATAAGTCTTCAGAGTCATAAGTGGCTATTACAATTTTGTGTACCCATTTGTATCTCTTTTATACAGATCCGGCAACATGCATCAACTTTACCAAGGATGGCCAATGTACCCTGGTCTCATCCCTGGACAACAGAATCAGGCTCTTGGACAAAGACACTGGTGAGCTACTGGGGGAATATGCTGGTCATCGGAATGACCAATACCGGGTGGCCAGCTGCATGAACAATGACGACAGCCATGTGGTCAGCGGGTCCGAGGACGGAACGATTTACTTCTGGGACTTAGTTGAGGTGAGACATCACTGGTATGGCCTGTGGGTGGTTGGGTGGCAGAATGGGTTTTGTTGCACGTCTGTTATGCTTGATGTTCTTTGGTAGCAGAGCTGCCAACTCTCCCTGATTTTGCAATATTAATATTGTATTAATATTGTATTAATATTGTATTAATATTCAGGCAATAGCAGTTACAAAATACAGGTAAAATTTAAAAAGTATGAAAAATTGACAATCCGGGAGATTTTTAAGTTGTGTCAACCAATTTTCCGGGAGTCTTCCATAAAATCAGGGAGAGTTGGCAGCTCTGTGGTAGTCACGTCACAATTCTTGCAGCTCGTCGCTTTTTCTAGTTTATTGATGTGGATCAGCAGTACTGGTTCTTGAAATAATATTTGTTGGCTCTGTCATTATATGGTATCTTCTTTTTTTATTCCAGGGATCAATGGTTACTACTATTGAGAAGGCGGGCAAGGAAACAGTGCACTCCTTGTCCTTCCACCCCAAGGAGGTGTGCCTGTTGTCAGCATCAGAAGGGAGAATCAAGTTATGGAGGAGTCATGCATACGAGGGGGATGGATGAAGCTAGAATGGATGCAGTTGCAGAAGCCACAACATTGAATGAGAGGTGGCACTCGATGGGTCAGACACAAATACATGTAGAGGCTCCCTCTTGAAAGTGTAAACAAGAGCGCCACACTGTATATCCCATGGAGTTGCAGAACCTAGAATGCATCAAGTATGAGGAGCCGAGGATAAGAAAGGCCTTAAAACGTGCAGTGAACATGGTGAAAGTAAGGTTTCTACAACAGACAAATTTCACATTAGCCCAGTCTGCACACTTCCGGGTTGAAAGTGAGGATCTCATCAGTGCTAAATAAACAGTGCTATTCAACAAATTCATTCATGCACGAGTGAATCACCAAAAATGGCAGCGCACGTCCAGCATTGCCAGCCTCGCTTTTAAACCCGAACATGCAGAAATTGGCGCTAATTTTGGATTCGTCTAAAGAAACTAGGGCTGTTCATTTTTGAATAATTTAGTATTCAAAACTGGGTTTGACGGAATATTCCAAACCGGTCAGCGCAGATCAAGTTTTTCGCGGGTCAGCTGCAATTAATGCCACGGCGGTGTTTTATGTGCACAATTACTGGGTTTACAGCAAATTATTTATAAGTATTAGATGTTTTACGATGGAACAATAAACCTCCGTCCACAAAAGAAATACAGCATTTGACAAGCATCAGTCATATCTGTACTTGCATGTTTTTTCTCGAATATTCGGACCAGCCCTAAAAGAAACTCCACGAGTGGAAGGAGCCAAGAATACAACAGATGATTGGTTGGTTTAAGTCTAGGTTGTAAGGATCTTGGTGGTTGTGTCCTTGAGCAAGGCACTTTATTACAATTAAGTTTCTGATTAGTGCAACTACAGTAACATATTTTGAAACTTTAATCTTGTTGATCCACATAGAAATCTAATGGTCTAAGTTTCTTCACTGTCCACACCTTGAAAGCTGATTTATAATTTACACATTAGATTTATTTTGAAAATCTAAAATAAAATTTGATTCTCCATGTAGTATATTTCAAGAATTGAAGACATGACAACTTTAGAATTTGTAAAATTTTCCTGTTCAAGATCTATCATCTTCAGATACAAATGTACAAAAAATCTGGTTTCACTGTACACAATTTAAGAGAAATTGGCTCAACTATTATACAAAATCTCATAAGTAATATAAAGTTTGGGTTGACATCCAACATAACTTTTGTAAGGTGTAAGAAAAGCAGTTTTGCAGCTTGATTTCATGTTGTGAATTATCCATGTCAATGTTCATAACCAATTTTTAAAATCTTTGCAAGGTGCTTCTGAAAAAAATTAGTGAAAATAATTTGTTTTGGCAATATTCTGTTGCATTCTAACTAAGTAACATGTACTTGATCTGCAGAAGGCTCTCCAAGTCTTTCAAAGTAGTTTTTGAATCAAGTGAAAAATAACTCGAAAAAAAGATTAGAGTTTTTGAAATATCCTACATGGAAGCATATTAACTAAACAACAGAAGTTGTGGTGTCTTTGTTGCTCAACTGAATAGAAAAAAATACTTGCTTTCATCAGGCGGTGACATCCTGTGAAAAAGAATAATCCTTTAAAGATTTTGTATTCTTTTGGGGGTTATTTGTTTCTATAACTAGGCTGTCACCGAAGATTTAAAACTGCTTGATACCAGCAGCGTAAAAGCATTGTTTTTGCACATGCGTAGTATGTTTTACAGTGCCATAATCCTCACAGGATTTTGACAGCGATAGAACATTTCAAAAATACCAATAGAGTATTACAATCTCAAGGTTGCAGGTTTAAATCCATGTCAACTGTTATTTTCTTTTAAAAAAGGATTTATAGTAGATTTTGAACATTTGTCTTTATCATCTTTGTATCAAAGGCAAAAAATCCGAGAAACTTTCGACAGCAGTATATTTATATTAAACCAGTATTTAGTAATGGTAGCTCACTGACAAAAGGAAATAATACCAAACATTCTATCTTCAAAAAATGAACCGCTGTACTTCACAATGGTAACAACAGTATTTAAGGGATTTTACTTTTTTAAAGCAACATAAAATTACATTAATTTTTAATCTGGAATTATACATTGCACTGAGCAAAATAATGCAGTTTTCACCATTATATACTAATGCCTGTACACGTATTGAACATATTGTGCAAATAATTAAATGCAATGATCGAGGCATTAACCTAAGCACCTCAAAGGCAAAGTAATTTGATGGAGGCTTTTGACACAAAGCTGTGGAAAGATGAAAAAAATAGAATTTATCTGTGCTAAAATGTATGAAATACTGATACAAAGCCAAAGACGGTCTGAGCATACTGACCAGAATGTCGAGGTAACTTGTCATTCTCCTAACAACCATTCTACCACTGAGCTCCTCGGATTAAATTTCTGATGGAGAATTTGATTTCAAGTATGGGGAAAAAAGTACCGGCAAATGCTGAGGAACTTGAAAGTCGATAATTATTCAAATTGATATCAGATGGTAAAGAAATTTTACCCCATCTTTACAATTGGCCTTCTGCGGCAGAATTATATCATTGCAGCTTGTGCAAGTGTCTGATCACATCAACTGTAATAAGACGGAGTGCAAAAAATCTCAAATAAAATTTCCTACACAACATTCCATAGGATTGTCTATTAAGAGGCGTGGCTGTTCACCTTTGAGAAATAGTCCATTATCCCTTAATGTATTGACAATCACAGCCGCACGGCGATTGGTTAATGGATCAGTCAACTGCACAGATGCAGTGGGAATGTTCTGAACTTTTGGCTGGGGCTGTTCATTTTCAAATAATTTAGTATTAGATTATTCGAAACTGGGTTTGACCGAAAATTTGAATATTCGATACGTGCCATTTTTCACACGCCGGTATTTTATGTGCGGTGATCGATATTATGGACTGCCCGATCGACATTTTTTTGAATGCGCCTGTTGTATTAAGATCATTACGGGAACGTATAATGTTCTGATAACAAAAAACAACAACTCCAGCCTATGTTTTTGCAGTTAATATTTTATAAGGGTTTTACTGACTGGAACAATAAATCTCTGTCCACAAAAAGTTACGTCGACAAAAATGCATCCTTTGACACTGCTAAGCGCTGTAACTTTTCTATTAAAATAGCATCAGAGTCGTATCTGTACGTGCGTATATTCAAAACAGCCCTACTTGTGGCACACATGGGACTTGCAAAGATTTCCAAAGCTCTGCTGTGATCGTTAAACTTTCCCCGACTTGCGTCCCTTGGCCGGGCTAGTGGAAACCTTCTTGAAGCTGGAGAAACCGTCTTGTCTGGAGAGGGCCTCGGCACGGCTACCGAGATCGTCAAACTGGTAACCCGCATCAGGGTCCGCAGTATATGCTGAGTCGTCATTTCCCCTGGGTGGGATACCGACTGCAAGAGATCGCCTCGGTAATGAGACCTCATCGGTAAATAGATTTTCAGCGGCTTGATGGACAAGTTTGGGATTCAAATCCCTGACAGGCTGGATGTTGCTGAGTTTCGGTACTAATTTATTGTCACGGTTATACGTGGAATGAACTGAGTGAAAAGTCAGTTGTGATTCCTCTTGCAAAGATGCAAGATGTCCGGGGTTTTCTGGGAATGTCTCTTTGGGCACTGCTGTCTGGGATTGGAGGTCGGTCTGCATCTGGGGAAGAGCTGGTAACTGGATGTGCTCGGATCCGGAGTTGTGATGGTTGTTAGTGTTTGTTTGGGAGGCCTGCCTGCCATTAGATGCTGATGGTGGGGTCATCAGCGCAACTGCTGTGAATGCTGGCTCTGCTAGTGTTGGCTGTTTAGATGTATTAAGCTGGCCCGATGGCGCAAACTCTGGCAGGACTAAAGATTCCTGAATCTGCTCAGGTTCCGATTCTGGTGTCAGAGTCCTGAGCGGCCTTTCCTGTACGGGATTTTGGTTAGGCTTAGGCTCAAACATTTGTTCCGTATTCCCCAGTACATCAAATACCTCTTCTTGCCTGTCAATAATCTTAACCTGTTCCACGTCCAAGGGTTCCGGGAGACTTGTTTTGAGAGTATGACTATCGTTTCCCTCCACCAAATCTGACGGCCAATTGTTTTCCTTCTCCTGATACACCATGCTGGGTCTGAGGGTTTCTGAGCTTCTCGGATCACTTAAAGTGTCTTCTAGGGAGAGATTGGCAGCTTGTGTTTCTATCACTGCCATGGTTTGTACCGTCCTTTCATTACCGATGTTGTGGTCAACAAACATGGCCTGCTTTGCTTCAATAGCTTTGGCTGCCATGTCCACGCTTGGGATGGGTATGGGCGATGACGGGGCAGGAGGCTCAGTCTCAGGTGTCAGGTCCTCGAATGGGCTGTGCTGCTCGACGAACGGGGACAGGGGTGGGGTCTCATCAACCCCAACTGGCTGGTAGGGAGGGGGTGGGGTTTCCCGCTTAGCTTGCTCTGCAGAGTCGACCTGGGTGTACAGGGGCGGAGGTTGGACTGGGTACGGCGCGACGCGTTCGGTTGCCGTGGTACCTCCGAGGAGTGCCAGCCTCTGCTGGTGGTATTGCTGATGTCGCGCGGAGACTTCTGGTATTTCGGGCTGGCGGAGGCTTTTTGGCGCTTGGTATATGGTACTGACAGTGTTGCTGGTTGAAAAAAAGAAGATTATTAAAAACAGAAACTCTCTGTTCAGTTCTGTCATTATAAATGCTAGGCGGCTAAGGGAGCATTTCATATTGTCCAGATGTGGTATTGATTGCAGTATCGCTGTTTTTCTTTTTAGCGCTGCATTACTTACCTCTAACCTACATGTAGCTGATAAATGGGAAGCCAGGCAGATTGATTAACTGAATAGTCACAATTGGATTCTTTAAATAGCACTCCTTGTGAATATTGTGGTAATAAAACTGCCTACATGCATCGACCTGTAAAGAATGAGCTCATTATATCAACCAGCAGGGCGTTAATATACTGGTACCGCAAAAAAACAGCGTTACCACAACTGATACCGCTTATGATCCCTGAGGGAATGCGCAAAATCTTTGTCAATCAAAGAAAAGACTGCACAAGGGAGTTATTTTGTGCGCTCTGATTCTCAAGTGAAAGTGCTTATATTTAATGCCGATATACTATTCGTCATTTGAATACTTACTTTTTAATGCCCCATTTCAGTTCCAGTAGGGATTTAAGATTGGGTAGGGTTGTCCGGAGGTCTGTCGTCTGTAGCCCCATGGCAAACCGGAGTTGGGCGATGTTACGATTCAGGAGGTAGAGGGCGTAGTTGAACTGAAAGCGTTCCTTGCCGCGACTGTACAACGGAAAACTGTGAAGGAGGCAAAACATTAACAGATCAGAACCATTAACAGATTAGAACCATTAACAGATTAGAACCAGTATTTAATTCCTGAAAAGAAAACATGCAGGGCAATTATTGCTGGGATCCACCTTGTGCTAACCTAGTTCTTAGATGTGGGTCAAATCAGCACTGTGGAACACCTTGTCACTCAGGAGTATCATCAGCAAGGTTTGAGGTATGAATGCGGTGCCGCAAAGAAAAACATCGGTACCACAATCAATACTGCATCTGGACAATATGAAACGCTGCCTTACTTCAAACCACAATGCATTTTTAAAACCATTCAGCTAGTTGAGGGGAATGGTTAAGGGTTCTATTACAGACTACAAATCTTTTGTTATCAAGAAAAATAATCTCGCAAATATTGTAGTTTATACTCACTCTCTGTCCTTCTCAGCTAACGACTCTGTTATGTGGTCTCTAACCAGTGACCGTGAGCCGTAGTGGATCATGGGATATCGCAGGGGTATCTTGAGGATTTGCGACATCATCAAGATGAGGTGGCAGGTGTGTCCCAGCCCGGTGGAGACCACCATGTCATCAGTACCTGCAAATGGGCATCAGTAAGTGTAACTGGGTACAAGCTGAAATATGTGGATATGTTCATTGTGTACAAATGGTATACATAACAGGACAACACAAAATTAAGTCCACTCCTCTTGGCCGTTTGCATGAGACCATTACCGTGCATGAGAATATACAGGCTGGTAACTAGAAATGGTGACTTTTACGATTATTTCTCAGAAAGACACCGGCAACTGTTGCTGTGGGTCAGTAATAAATATGATTATCTTCTTTGACAGTTTTAAAGGCACTGGCAATGAGGGAGGAAGGAGGGGATGTAGTTGGTCTCACCAACAGTGAATTTACCCCACCTAGGTCTACAGGTCTGAAAATTGAGATAATTTATCTGAAATCTGTTAAAGAATTATCCTCTGTTTAGATCTGGGCCCAGGAAAACCGTAAGAGTGGTAGAGTTGACAATTCAAAATGTCGCCAACCCTAGCACCTTTGATCGTAACCCTTTACCTGGAGGCTTTAAGTCTTGTATTGGTGATTTCAATTTTATAAAGTACATAGTCTAACCTGAATAACGCTCGGCATTTGGAAGCTTGATGCCAAGGATCGTGTGTTCGTGGTTCGCCTGCTCCACCACAGGGTATATATCAGACAGCTCACCGAGGAGAGTGGTCTTCCGAGCTGTGTATGTGGCATACAACTTTTGCAGCTGTTCTCTGAAGGAGTAAAGATAAACTCAAATAATACCTGGTCAGTTAAAAAAGCGGTCGAAATAAGTCTCATTTCCACATCCACTTGTTCTCTGGAAACTAGGTAAGTGTTGATATGACTTGGTGAGTCAATCATTGACTTGATTCTGAGACAGACTCGAGTCACAATATTCAGTGACTTGAGTCATTGCCAGCAAATGGTTCAACTCAAGTCCCAATGCTAAAAGCTTTGACTCGAATTTGGTCAAAGCACTGTAAAAACTAATAGCTGATGAGCGGCAAAAATTACAAGGCAAACCAGGAAATTTGGGAGCATTTCTAAAGTCAGTATGTCTTGAACATTCCAATGAAAACATTGCCTGCCTCAGTTAGGAACATCTGTCGTTTGCACTGGGAACAGCTTGGGAACACCGCGCGATCCCGCACGAGTACAGTGGTACACGCTTACTCAGAAATAGCCCGTTCTAGCTGGGAACATACCGGGAACATACCGCGGGAACACAGCACATTCCCAATGGGAGCACACAGCGTTCCTGAACGGAATGAGAACGTTTTAACTTTTGAGACACCCCTTTAGCCTCGAGGCCGATTTTCATGGCCTCGGAGAATATGGCCTCGGCCTCGGCCTCGCAGCCTTCCGGACTCGATGAATCTCGTCGAGGCCGGCTCGAGGCTGCCCACTTTGACCAATTTTCCCACAAATTCACATGTGGGTTCCGTGAAACGAAATAAAATTTTAAGCAGATACGCACGAATGAATGAACATTGCACCATCGAGCTACAGATCCACGATGTAGCATCTTCTTGTAGAACCAGCAGTCTACTCCCGCTAATAGACTGGTTCCTGGTCCACCACTTCACTCGACCCATGAACTGCCACTATTGTGTTACATATACATTGCACGTACTCAGGTAGTCTTAGTTCCAAGACGTCCTTAGCGCGCAGTGCGACGTATAGCTCGCACGGATCAGAGCCATACAGCGCCCTCTAAACACGCACGCAAGGCTAAATCTCCAAGGACCTCTTGGCCCTTCCCCTTTCGTATACGTAGGGAACTGCGGGCGACCTGTATATGCATATTTTAACAGACAGGTCAAAAGAATAATGGCGCTTGCGCACTGAAATCATGTTTTAGTGATTAGCTGGCTAGTCAGTCAGAAGATGGAATGTTTGCATCGGGGATGATGTAAATTAGAACTGAGATGTTTTCTCTTTTGCCCTGTCCCGACGTAGCTAGTCAGGTAATATACGTACGTACATGCGTACCTAAAGCTGTATGGTGCAGGGAAACTAGACCAGTGAGTCGGCGATTATACAATGCAGCCAAGCGAAACGGCCACAATGTGCTTGTGCAGTCATGCGTAACATACACAATAATCCAACAATGGATTGAAACTGCAAAAATAGCGGCAAATGGCGTCATCCGGCCTGTTGCCGCTGTTCTTTTTGCACCATTTGGCGTCATCCGTATGCAAGGGGTTTCCATGCATAAAATCACTTGACTATCAGTTGAAAAATTACATCACAACTTGTACACTGCAGTTAACCTCTTTAATACGAACGACTGCCACAGCCTTGGTGAAAAAAAAAAAAAATGACCACCTGGCCGGTTGTTGTCTATATGTGCATTCCTCTGCATACTCAATCCATTGTTTGCCTATTGTTTGTTTTACGCTCGACTGCACAAGCCCATATTGGCATACAGCACCCAATTAATATAACAGCCAAAAAAGGGGTTAAATTTGTGACTCAAACCGATTCAAGAGAATCTGAACTTGAGCCGACTTGACCATGCTTCATGACTCAACTGAACTTGACATTGAGAGAGTAAATTGACTCAAGTCACAATTCTTAGTGTCTTCCTGCGCATGGGAAAAATGCTGTAGTTACATTCTTAGTAGACTTACTTCTTCTCTTGATATTCCTGATTTTGGTGTTCAAGTTCGTCTGACTCGCTTTGTAGCTTCTGTTGTCTCACCCTGAGATCTTGAGCTACAAAGCAAGTAATGAATGATCTCTTAAGATAATACATTCATTGACTACTTACCACAGATAGCTTATTACTTTACACTGTCTCCCTTACACCAAAAAAACCTAACTTTGTGTTTACACAGTAATATTTCCACATAAGAATTGGAATCCATTTCCAAACAATGTTTCTGCAAAGTTTATAGTGGGTTATTTTGGAGGAACAATTTTAGTACTGTTAACTTGCTCTTTTGACAAAGAGTTCCTTCTATTGCCTTCTATCTTGCATAAATATACTGAAAAGATTTTTCAGATATTGAAAACCACCTCCTTTTCACTACAAATGAAAACAAAGGCTTAGATTATGCTTGTAATTTTGTAAGACATGAATATATTTGTGAGGAGCTAAAAAGGGATATTTACTACTCAGTTCTTTAACAGCTCAATAGAAAAAATGGCCCCTGATGGAACAACGGGCCAAAATTTCAGCCTAACAGCTCTGTTCTGCTTAGAGGTTCCCTGATTTCAATTAAGAAAAGCAAGACAAATCAATGAAAAAATTACAGACCTCTGGAATCGATGCTTTCTCTACTCATGGTGCATTTTTTGCAGTCGGCTGCCAGTAAGGACTCCTGCTGTTCCTGTTCATATTTCAGGACACTCAGGCGGAGTTTTAGGGCTTCCATCTCCGAACGCTGTTTAATCATGAGAGATTACATACTGATATGAGCTTGACTGAGCTGCCCTAGAATTGCACTTACACTGCAGTTATTTTTCAGGATTATCTGAAAGTTAATCAAACTAATTATCTTCCCATTTTTTAATCTGTAAATTTCTCTAACAATAGTTGTTTTTGGCTTTTCGTCCGACGCCTTACCAGAGCTGTCTGCCTCTGGACAAGAGTCAGTTTCTCCACGATGGAACTTCGGACTTTAGACACGGATACTTCGGTCTGTCTTATTGCACGTTGGGTAGTATGTAACCTACAAAGGAAAAGAAATTTAAAGCATTTAAAAACTGAAATGTTATTTTAGAAAACAGAGGTGTTTTGTTAATTGTGATATGATGTCAAGAGAATTTCCAGAATTTCAATACAAATTTCTTGCAATCTTATTGCAACGAGATGGATATCTCAAAACCACCGGTGACATTTTAGTTTCTGAATACATCAAACAAAACTATTTGGGGCATTTTTTCTTGGGGGAATGATCCTTAATCAGATCAAGCATTACTCAGCTTTTTTAATTTTTTCTAAATTCCATTAGTTTGGCTTTCATCAACAAACTTGCAGGGGAACAAAAACGTACCTTCCCAAGGAAAATATCTTATAGGACAAGATGGCAGCAGTCTGCTCCACTTCAATTGAAGTCTGAAACTCTCTCATTATCCTAGAAGAGTCCTGAAAAGATATTTAATTCTGGTTAAGGAGGGGCTGTTGTAAAAATGCATGTTCACGGTTTGTAACCTTGCTTTATAAATCTATGCCGTCTGCCATCATTCCCTGTACTTTCATACAACATGCATTATACTTACAGGGAGGTTGTCTTGTGCCCCATAAAAGCCTTGAAACATACCAAAGATGATGGAATTAGGCTGGTACCGCACCCCATCCTTGTGAATCTGACCAAAACACAAAAACAATAAAAGTGCATTTTTAAAATATCAACAGCACTTATGGCCAGTTGAAACCTCTATCAATGCTATGGTCAAGTAGAGAACCTTGACAATGAATGCACAATTTTGACATTATGAGATTCAGTTTCCCTTTTTACCTAACATGGACCTAAAGTAGTACAGTCCCCTGCAGTCTGCCAACCACTATGACCAGGCTACAGATTACAAATGCTTACACACCAATCACCAAGTATCATTCTATATTACCCACCTATGACCGTAAATAGTGTAATCCTCTGATGAGGTCTGCCAACCCTTCTATGACCAGGCTATATATTACTAATAATTACCGACCAATCATCTAGTACCATTCTACAATATCATCTACCATTGACCCCGAGTAAATACTGATTAGTCCCCCAAGATCTACCAACCAATGGCAAGGCTATAGAATATGAGTAACTACAGACCAATCATTCTATATCACCTACCGGTGACCCTAATTTGCGCAGTCCTATGAGTTCTACCAACCATTCTGTGATAAGGCTATAGACTATGAGTAACTGGGACCCAATGGAAATAAGCCTGTAAAATTGGCTTTTTTGGGCTATTCCAGGTTAAATCAACTGTCCTTTGTTTATTGTGCTTATTTGTATATTATTTGTATCTGTCATATTGTTAATGAGTCGGTTTTACCCTGAATAAATAAATCAAATCAAAATCTACAGACAATCACCATTCTATAATATCACCTACCTGTGACCCTAAGTAGCACAGTCCCCTGAGGTCGATCAACCATTCTACGACCAGACTGCAGTCGGAGGTCTGACCACCCCACACTCTCACTAAGATAGCTGAGTGCAAGTGATTTAAGGAGACTGAATTGTGTTCTTAGGCTATTCGGTATTGCAATTTATTACCAAATATCAACAACTTGTTTCCCATAATCAGAAATGGATGTTTTGGGTATCTACTGTACAGTACCCATATCAACTACATCATGGGTTTTTTGGTCAAATTTTTATTTTATTTTTATTTTTTTTTTTTTTAATCTGAACAACTTCTTCCAAACACTTTTAATTATCCATTTAGTATTTAAGTCTGAGTGAAATGTAACAAAAAAATGCAATTATTTACTCAACGAAATACTTATTTTTCAAATAACCATGATTTGTTTCTGTTTTTTTTTAGGCCCAGAAGTCACATTATCAATAGTCTGTTCTACAGATATTTTCATAGTAAAGGTTCCATTGGCTTGTCCAGCTTGGTTCCTCAAGTTAGGGTGTTTGTGCGTGAAACTCGGCTTTCTGCCTGTTCCCACCAATATACTCGACCTGTACCTACACGTAGATGTAGAACAAAAAGATATGGCAATAGCTTTCTTTCTCGTTTCGTATCTCTGTGGAATTCATTGAATGGTACATGTTTCCCTTCATCTTACGATCGTTCCTGCTTCAAGAGAAATATTAATTTCCTACAACTTGTATCTCTGATTCTTTTTCTGTTTTTAGCTCCGTACATTGAGTGGCGTTTAGCCAGTGTACATCCATTTTCTTTCTAGATTTTTCCTGTTGGGAGCTTCCGCACTGAAAAGTTCTTAAAAACTGCAATCGTCAAAGGATACTAGACTTGGAAGTGTCCAAGTTGGGACAGGACATCTGGAGATCGAAGCTTCGCCATGTGGGGTTCTGAAAGAGTAAAAACGGACATTACTCACATTACCAATACTCAAAACATTCAGATATACATGGCTGTGTGGATAAACTTGTTTGGATTAACCCTCCTTTTCTCAGGGCCAAAATCGACCCAGCTGCTGTACAGATCAAAACCTATCAAATTTCAGATTGAAACACACACAAACTGTCAGAGTTGGTGTTTAGAGATTTTGATAGGCTGTGATAGTTATAAGTATAGGAGGGTTAATGTAATTGTACACAATTCAGTTCAATTCAATTTAACGTTTGTTTCCATACTGTCCTGGTTTAAATATGTATATCCCAAAAGTAATTGAATGACAGCCTTGCCAGGCAACATACATAAACATACATACAAATGTACCAAGTCAAAGAAAAAAAAGATAAGATATCTGAAAAGATAGTGTAACAAATAAGACTACTTACAAGGGAGTTGTTAATCTTTTCACTTGTGTAGACGGCTGCAAAAACAAAGTTTAAGATTTGATCTTGGACTAAACAAAATCCATAGGGGGAATAAACCAGAAAGCATGTTAAAGCAGGAACTCTTGTAACCAAAGGCAACAATAACATATTTAGCACAACTTTTTAAAGATAAACAGGCAAGAATTAAACATTTAGAAAAAGTATTAAAGGACATGTGCATTTTCATATCTACATGTACCAATGACCTACATGTACATGTATACTGCAACTTTGGCAAGCCTATAGTTTAGAATTACCATAATCCACAAAAAAAGTTCAACATCATCTATAATGTAGGCCTACTCACTTTTACTTGAAGGCCATATGTGAAGAGTAAAATACGTCTCCATTAGCGATTCTTTGTCTCTGCGTGTTCCATCAGCCATTATGTTACGTGCTGATAGGCTGGACAGGTGGCGTAGCCTCCTCTACAAAAACAAAGAAATCTGACTAGTAAGTCTAATCCCGAGCAAACAATAATTGTCATGTTTTGACACTGTTGAAAATACTGAAAATGACTGTTAAAATGACTGTAATGCCCGTACCATTGTTTTTCCGATGCATGGCCGAGGATCGTCTCAGGAGAATTACTCTCTTTTTGACATTCAGAGGCAAATCTTTTTCCTCTCATTAGGTGAGGGCAAAACACCTTCGTTTGTCACTTCCAGTTTTGCTCATTTCGGGATTTGATATTCAGACACTTGAAAGATGGTAGAAATGCAAATTTCCTCTATACTCGACATACAAATATTGAGTATGCTTATTGATCTAGCCTAGAGTGCCCCACTTATTTTGGACCCAAAAGTTTAATGCTACTTATGAACAGCATTGAAGGGTCAAATGTCAACCTGAAAAATATTACCAGCTCAAAATCATCTCCACGCAACACTGACTTTACTAACAAGAGGAGCAATACCTCCTACATACATGTATGTGATATCGACCGTGCATCATGCGTGGCGCATGCGGTGACCGCCTGTAAATTGCGCCCTCTGTTGTTGATGAACGTTCAAGACGTGTGGACAAGGTATTGCTCCTCTTGTTTTTAAAGTCAGCGTCGTGTGGAGATGATTTTGAGCTGGAAATATCTCCTTTTCTTGACATTTTTGGAGGAATATTTCTACCCTTTGGGAAAGATGGACTGTTGAATTGTTGGTAGAGATGATTCCAAGAATATTCTTGCAAGTAAAGTGATATTTTTAAACCAGAATTTCTAGCATGCCATAGACTCATAAGCCCTGTCCGCACTGGACTTATTTTGGTAAAACTTACCGAGACGATGGGAACTTTTCCCATTTTAAGTCCAGTGCGGACAGCCTTGGACGTTTTCCTCTCAGTTACTTTTCCTGAGTCCAGCGGTTACTTCTACCGGCCAACTGCTGCCCAGGAAAACTGACCAGGTAACTTTTCCCGAAACGATAAGTCCAGTCCGGACAGTGCGTTGCGGTAAAAGCGGCTCAGAAAAGCATACATCCGGCCCGAGCGCAAGGTCATGCTTTACAGGGAAACCATGCATGCGCTTTGCATTGTTTTACCGTGGTGCGGTGCGGTGCACGTGGTAAGTTTTCAAATTCCAGTGCGTTGTTTCTCTTTTGGTCGCAATCATGGTAGATTTTATTATTGATAAAGTCGGAAGTTTGATTGGTGCTAAAGACGTAGGCCTGCGTGTACACATCGGCCGGAAAAATGAAAAGGCAGGCGTGATTTGGGTCAATCGCGTCAATGTAGAAAAGTCATGCAAAGCGCCCTCATGAGTCGTTATATTGACAGCTCGGTTACTTCTCCCACGGTCTCGGTAAAATTTTCCCGTGTCGAAAGTCCAAGTGCGGACAGTGGTCACATTTGACATTTTTCATTTTACCATCGTCTCGGTAAAACCTTCCAAAAAAAAGTCCAGTTCGGACACGGCTATAGACATAGTCCTCCCGTGCAGTTAGTGAGTTACTACAGTATCTAGGCATAGACTAGCTTGAAAATTCCAGCTCTAGGCTCAAGATTCGCCATTAGAGTTGGAAGGAATTCTATAGGGTACGTTAGGGTCGTTTAAGATCTTGCCGATATCTTCCGTTTCCCAGAATATATCAACTAAACACTCACCTTGAACTGTAGAGCAGTCATTCATGCAGCTTTTGATCCCCTCAAAATGAGAATATGATCAAGTTAAACCCGAACAAATTTTTTTTTCGTGCAACTCGGTGCATGCACAAACCAGCTGTGTACAAAGTAATGGAGCGGATTTTTGAACATGAACGATGTTTACTTTGTACACAGCTGGTTTGTGTATGCACCGAGTTGCACAAATGTTTTTATTTTTTTCGGGTTTAACTTGATTATATTCTTATTTTGAGGGGATCAAAAGCTGCATGAATGACTGCTCTACAGTTCAAGGTGAGTGTTTAGTTGATATATTCAGGGAAACGGAAGATATCAGCAAGATCTTAAACGACCCTAACGTACCCTATAGTAGGGTGGGACGCTGTATTACCGCGGTACTTATCAGGGTGATATCACGTTTCCCGATCGGAATAGAGATTGCTCACTAACCTTCCCGAATTGTCCTGTCTTTTGTGTTGTATAACTCTTGCTCTTTTTAAACTGACATAAAAAATCCGACGGTGGTTTGGTTTATTCCCATGCGATGCCTGTGAAAAACTGAAAATAGACATGCTCGTCATTGCTCGTCATTGCTCCGCGGAGTACAGACTCTGTATTATCGCGGTATGTGGGAAGTGTTTTTACAATGATTTCAACTTTTTTATTCATGGTTAATGTTTGACCAAAACATCCCCTGAATAAAGTCTGATATTTTCCCTGTAAAGTTCAAGTTGATTAAAGACGATTCGGCCCTGCAAGATGATTTCTTAACACCCTGTCCCCCCTCGAAGGCGACAAAATTCACTGAGACAAGTCTACTGATTGACGATTGGGGGCGCCATTCACTTTACACGGTGCGTCGTTATATTTGTTTTACCGCACTGTCCTTATTTTGATCCCGTAAATGTTTCTACGATTTCGCGGTGGAAATATCGTCTTTCGGCGTCATTTTGCATTTGCAGCTGTAGAATGGGAACCAGACAATGGAACTTCCATGGACAGAGCACCATTAACGATTCATGTTAAAATATAGACAGTACCTTTTAGCAGACATGGTGAGGCAAAATGTACAAGTTTTGGAAAACGTGAATATTTATTAAAAATCGTTAAAAGTCCCGACACATTTTGTAATCGTAATTTTTTTACACAAATCAGCAGAAAGTCCTTAATGCTTGATGAATTGGATATAAAATTGCCAGTCGAAGGAGTTTTGGCAACGAAAAAAAAAAGAATTTCCGATGCCGCGATAATAGAGTTGCCGCGATAATAGGGAGTCCGACTATATATAGAATTCCTTCCAGCTCTAATGGCGAATCTTGAGCCTAGAGCTGGAATTTTCAAGCTAGGCATAGACATTAACGCTAGTCACTACTGTGAAGAAGACATGCTTTTTTTTAGCATAAGTAGGCCTACCGACAAGATATGACCAAATGATCACAGTAACTTCCATTGTGTCTCGGTCATCGGACAATTTATGAGGTACATTTTTTCACGAATAGCATGCAATACAACATTACGGCAGTTTCGTTTCTTCAATAATGACTTTTAATACGGACCTGTTGTGTCACCAGCCCTGTATGCTGGATCCTGTGAGTACTATCCGATGCCGACATCGTTCAGCTGTTTATTAGTTTTTTTACAAATGCTGCAGAACTGGTAATCATCGACACCGGTTAAAGACTTACATTTTTACCAACTTTAGGCCAGTTTTTTTTATCTGGGGAAAAAACATCACATCAGCTGCAGGTTGAACAACTGCGATTACGCTGCGCTGGTGACTAGCAGAAAAAAACGTTCACATGATATGAACCGATGTAGCTGGCTACCAGTTACCAAGAGAGGGCGCTGTTGATTTTGCACAGCGTTCAGCTGACCCCGCCTCCTTGGCCTTATGCGTCTCCACGCCCACGTCTCGATCCACGCCCATTGCCAACTGTTGTTGTTTATGTTGTTTGTATAAGTACTTATAAAATAAAAAGGATGCAATCAAGCCGAAGGGAAAATGTCAAAAAAAGTGTTTTATTGAGTTTAGCACTTTTGGGCCAGCCTAACCTTCGATTTCAATTGATAAAATTTAATTCGTGCATTATAATGAACAAAAATAATAACCATTATGTCACATGCTCATACATACTTATATACTTGCTTTGTGATCAATTTCGGGCCCGAGAAAAAAACCCCGTCGTTTACACAATCACAAAAAAATTGTATGATCGAGGCCCATTATTTTGACAACTTTACAGTGACCTACTATTTAATAATGTGTAATATTATCCAGTCCCGCAGGATTATTTCCAAAGACACATAAAGGTTGTTCGTGCACCAAAAATTACCCTAAAAGACGAGGGAGTTGGTCCAAATTTGCATTCAGGGAGGGAACCCCCCCCCCCCCCCCCCAAAAAGAGAAAAATAATAAAATTACAAAGAAATTCCTAGAATAGATACAGTTTAAAAACTTTGGGATATGATAGAATATGATTTTTCGAAATATACAGCTGTTATAATCCCAAAATTTCCTTTCCAATGAAAAAAAATGTTTCTGCTTGTAACTCAGAAAAACCATAGTGCGACTTTCCGCTCATTTTGTACTGCTAGGTCACATTTTTAGTTCCTCTTCGAGCCTTCCAACCATGCACATCTCCTGATCTGGCCGATGGTGGCGCGATCCCACTGCCCGTGGTTCAGGATCGACTGAATCAGCCCTTTTAGCGGGCCGCACAAAGGGCGCCTCGACACGAAACCCACGTCATATCTCAGAACCGCGGAAACCATCTGCTTTACATTGGCGTCGTCAAAGGGCATCTTACCCTGCACCTAAGGAAAGTGAACAAACACGATGAAAAATAATAAAAATGGGTGGCCATCTTACAGTAAAGTGGTGATTTCCACCCGGAATGGTCGGCATTGCGTGCGATAGCCTTTTTCGCGAAGAAATGGCGATCCTTCTACATACGGCACTTTACACGCTGTCGGCGCGGAACGGTCGGAAAAAAAACTAACCTTTAGGCCTACCTCTATGACCTAGAACCTGCTCTTTCTTTTTTGTTATGAACTAATGATAAAATGCTACTGGAACACCTTCCATGCATAGTATCTATAAAAGAGGCATATGAAGCAACAAATATGAAGGGGCTGTATTATTTGTATTAATTTACTTTTGTTCCCCGATTAATTTATTAACCCACCATGACAAAGAGTACAATCCCCATGCTCCATATATCCGCCGTGCTCGGCTCGTACGGCGATCCCTGGAGAATCTCCGGCGAGGCGTAGGCAGCGCTGCCGCAGTAAGTGCGGCACAGCTGGTGAGGTTCATACCACTCCCTCGCAAAGCCAAAGTCCGTCAACTTCACCCGGTGTCCTGGATCCAACAGAATGTTCTCACACTTCAGGTCTCGGTGGTAGATCCCGTTTTGATGCAGGTAGTCGATTGCTTCCAAAATCTGCGAGAAGATGGTGCGCGCCACGGTCGCGCCTAGGACCTTGTGCCGCTGGATGTAGCCAAGTAAATCCCCCCTCTGAGCGAGCTCCGTTACGAAAAATACCTTGTTCTCGTATCTGAGGCTCGTATACAACCTGGTGATATTCGGGTGGCGTACCTTACAGAGCAATTCCGTCTCTCGAGGAAGGAACTTGACCCGAAAGCGGTGGTTGGTTTTCTCGAGGGAGATGATTTTTACGGCTACCGGTCGTGGGGGTTTCATCTGGCAGCCCGCGTGGACCTGGGCGTACGTCCCCTCCCCAATCTTCTTTTCCAACTCGATTCCATTCCGGGTCAGGAACCACAGATCGCGGTTATCCACGGCGTCTTCGTCGCTATCGTTAGTGGAGGAGGAATCATCGGAGTCGTCTCTTGTATAGGCCCGTCTTCTGCGGCGTCTTCCCCGTTGTTTACCCCATCGAGAACCGGTCGTCCGTCCGCCCGAAGTCCCTTGGTGTTTCTTGCTCGTTGCCGACGCCGTCTTGCTATCATCTCTCAGCTGGCGCTGTCTGTCGCAGGCGTAGGCCAGACCGCGTGACCTACCGGCATTATTAACGTTAGTACCTTTCTGGCTGGTCTGCTTCCTCTGATCATGCCCTCCCTTCCCCGGCTCGACCTGGTTTCTGGACTTGGTTCTCGGCCGGACAAACTGCCTGATTCGCTCGTAGGCGTAGCCAAGAGCCGAGCGTGGTCTATCTGCTTCCTTCCTGCTCGGTGTTTCCGGGTCTTGAGCCTCGCACATCCCCAAAGTCATGGTAGACCACACTCCGAATTAGTGGAGCAAAAACGTCAGCATGGTGCTGTCACAGATATTGGATCTGTCCATCCGATGTCTGGACTCCTTAAATTCCTCGGGGAGATACACAAATTTAAATTAACGTCCAGCTTTTTTCCACCACAAGAGTTGCGTTTGAAGTTTTCTACATGAATCTTAAAATCCCACCATTTGCCACAGCTAGCTAATCCGATGTTGCTGCAGCATTACTGTTTCCAAGGCTGACCCTGGCGTCAACGCGCGTATCGAAACTTTTAGCCAATCATGCCTTTTCCATTGTTGCGTATTTAACTTTCAACTGCGCATGTGCATGACTTGAATCATCACAATGCACCGCACGTACCAACGCACGCGCATACCCCAATGAGCTCATTATCTTTCTCTATTTGGTTTAATTTTTCATTTATACTGAAAACAGAGGCAAAGAAAACATAAAATAATTATATAAAATTGAGTACAATGAAATAATATAATTATGACTATAATTGTAAATAAATAAACACACTGCAAAAACGAATGGTTCAATATTTAACAATTCGTCCAATATAGATGGTGTTAGGTGTTAATTTAGCACAACAGTTTTTGCAGACTACGAGAACTGACATACTGGTCAAAAAGGAATATTGACCTTTTTCATGCTGTGGCCCGGGTTCGATTCCTGCCCTGGTCCACATTGTGGATTGGGTTTTCAGTCCCTACCTGATTCCGTGGGTTTTCCCCAGAATATTTTCTGGGGTTTTCCTCCCACCTCTAAAACTGTAACTTCTTCTCATTGTCTTCTCTCTACAGGTTTCTTCAGGCTCTCGAGCTACATTGCCTCGGACAATTTTTAGGAATCTTTGGTTTCATTACCAGAATTAAGTGCTAATAAAGTGCTCATCAAGTAAACCAGTCAAGTTTGACATTTGCACGCACGTGGTTTAACCTGCCCCATTATGATGTATGTACTATACGATCACTTCAAGGCGGGTCCACACGTGGTAGTTTTTTTAAATTTCACGCTATCGTGTTACCTGGGTGAAAAAAGGTCCATAGTGCCCAGAAATCTCCAAAATTGTATTTTTATACGTTCACAGAAAAAAAAGACCATTGAATGTCTAAGCATCCAATATTCTGCTGTATTGTTATCGTCAATGTTCAATGGTGTTTAGATTATAAACGCGTCACGTGTCACCGGTTTTACAGGAAACTGTAAAGTTATAACGCTTGTGAAGTGGATTCTTCCAAGAGATAGCTCAGTTAGTAGAGCGCCGGTACGGTAACCCGGAGGTCGCAGGTTCGAATCCCGCTCCTGCCAGTTTCTTTGTTCACTGTGAAAATGTATTCAAATTTACCTAGTCAGTTTCCCTTGTGGATTGTTTGATGAATTATAAGTTAAAAAGTCGTATCCTCATTGAGTGATCTCCACAATGTCGCTTCCCAGGTTGTATTGTAAAATTGGGTGTGGTCCCTGGCTATACGGCATTCTGTGTTTTTTCTACTTCTGACTAGCGCCCACCCGAACAAAAATACTGACAATTTGGGAGACCGGCCAACATAGGGCAAGATAGCTCAGTTGGTAGAGCGCCGGTACGGTAACCCGGGGGTCGCAGGTTCGAATCCCGCTCCTGCCAGTTTCTTTGTACACTGTGAAAAAATATTTTTTGTTTAAGTCGGCAAAATGTCGCCATGGGGACAACTGTCCCCCTACCCTGCTAGATTCGTCGTTGGGGCTTAGGAAATACATTATGATGAGCAGAATTAAAAACCGTACACGTTACATACAGAATAGTCATCATGACATTTTTGGCTGGATACTTCTTTTGCCCCCAAGTTGTGAGTGTAAAACTTGCGTAACTTTGTAAGTGCACAGCACTAATTTAGTTATCATAGCCCATGGTCCGTGCGTGTCCCGTCAAAGTTTTAAACGCCTGATTGCCCGATTTGACAGTGATCTGATTCTGATTGAAGTACTTCATTGTCCAAACCGTTCTTTGACTAGCCGCCCCGAGCACTCCTACCGCCCCCTTCGTCACACGTAGTGAGTATATAGCATCCCACCCCTGAATAGAAGGCCAAATTATCCGGTCTTTGGATCATCCTTCACCGGCCTCGCAAATTAGGTGTGTGTGTCCCATTTTTAACGGGCTCTTCACGGTTTTGTTGGGGAGCTTAGAACATGGTACCCTAATTGGTGCCCAAGCCATCAATATATTATTACCCATCGGTGACTTGTCACGGGCAGGGGAAAATATAATCATATACAGTTACAGGATTTTTTCCCCTTTTGCGTTCCAGGATCTTAATTAGCCCACAAAGATCATGTCCTCTACGGGTCCAGATCGGACTTGGTGATTTGATTCTAGACGCGTTGTGCGCCACACGACGAGCGGGAGTTTTCGATGGTTGCAGCGGGGCGATCGGACCTGTCTTGCCGGGAAATGTTTTTCTGGAGCACCGCAGCACTCGTTGCGTTCATCACTTGTACCCCGAATGTCTCTGGCCTGAAGTGGATGTAAGTTACATATTTGTTCTCTCTTAGAACCCGTGGATGACGTTTTTTACTCCTAAATAAAGTATACTTAAAAGAAGCCAGGCTCTTCTGGGTGGGAAAATGAATGGCTATTTTTGGAGGAGGAAGTATATCAAACTTTTCCGGTCGAAATATATATTTTTCGTAGTGTCCTCGAATGTTGTTTCCCCGGCAAATTCTAGAACACTTATAGTTTCAGCAGTACAATAATTACCACTCTACCATCGTTCCAAGGCCCGTAGCTAATGGGGGGGGGGGGGGGGGGGGGGTGGAGGGGCCAGGCCCCCCTTGGCAACTAATTGTCCCCCCATTGGCAAAAACCTAAAGTATCAGAATTATATATAGTTGTGTTTTTCTTGTGATGTGGCCCCCTCCCCTAGCTGGCACTGTGGCCCCCTGGTGCCCAGGGCTGGCTACGGGACTGCATCGTCCCAACTGTAAAAATATATAATGAATGCGGCAACTTTAGCAGGGAAAGATATAGACATTTTGTATGGGGTAAGCCTTACAAATATTTGTTAACCTGTCAAAGTAAAAACAGCTACAAACAAAATATATAGTTAGTTTAAACGAAAAAAGAATCATTCATTTAATTTATTGACATCAACTTTACATTTTAATAAGTTTAGTTTCAATGGGTAAAACACATAATAGGCGTAATAATAAAGCAAGATACTTGATGTTTGTAACTCTAGCAACTCGGTATAATTGTTAATGAAAATTTTATACAAAATCTATTCTCAATTACCCTGAAACGTAGGGCATCATTAGCTGAAACTTTAACAACTGTTGGAAAGTGTAAATGATGTCTGTTTCTATGGACAAATGGTTGATGACGACTTATTTCGTAATCAGACTTAATAAGGGTTGCTGGAGGTTACATGACACGCCGACAGACAGTCTTTCTGAAATTGTGTACAAAAAGAGAAAAGATCAGCACCACAAAGTTTCCGTTAGACTCCACAGGAGACAACACTTCAGAAAAAACTTCCAAAACCATTATGAGAGTTGACTACAACATGTACAATACACCCCTCTTTCAGTCTGCAATTAGCTAAATGGCACGTACCGTCACACCTGCCTATCTTCCTCCCATCGAAGCGCGCATTGAAAGGCCCGCCTCAATAATTCGTCTCACGCTGGAGGCCGCACACCGGCGTTTGTTCTGACGAACAAGAGCTCATTAGCGGAACTTGTCCTATCCTTATAAGTCCACACATGCTTAGCGGCTGGGGAGCGTGGAAAGCCCAAATTCAAAGACGTCAAATCATATCACATACGGTCGCTTTCTTCCTTTTGTGCTGGGATTTACAACAGGAAGCTAATTAGGGGTACCTCCCTACAAGAAGCTGTAAATGAGGGGGAGATTTACGAGAATAAAGGGTGCCGCCGGTGTATACAAATGATAATAGCAGATCTGGTTGTTGTGAAGCTTTCAAGTGGGAATCGACGGCAATGTCATTAGGGTTAACAGTGACGTAAGGGTCTAGACTTGTAAGCATGGTCAGGCAAGTTAGGGAAAAAGGCCACACAACGCGTCCAGTATTTGGCCCGCAATGTCCGTCCCAAAAATATCTCCATTTGTTGCTTACCATTGGGTTTTGACTATTTATGGCTTTCAATTTCCATAAAGTTTCCTGGGTCTATATAGGTCCACGATAATTTATATGGAATCTGTTGAAGAATATCCTCTATTTAGATGTGCACATATGCAGGAAAACCGTAAGGGTCACAGGGCTGGCAACCCCACCAGCTCTGTAGCTGTGTGTATCCCTATACCTGGATCACAGGGCTGGCAACCCCACCAGCTCTGTAGCTGTGTGTATCCCTATACCTGGATTGGCTTTTAGCCTTGTAGCCTATTAGGTGACTTCCATTAACAATCGATTTGTAACCAAGTAAACTGGCAGGAGCAGGATTCGAACCTGCGACATCCGCTTTACCGTACCGGGGCTCTGCTAACTGAGCTATCTTGCCCTATATTGGCAGTCTCCGAAATTTTCAGTGTCTTTGTTCGGGGGCGCTAGTCAGAAATCATAAACCCATAATGCCGTATAGCCAGGGATCACGCCCAATTTTACGATACAGCATGGGAAGCGACATTGTGGGGATCACTCAATGAGACTTATAATTCGTCAAACCCAGCCTACAGACACATGACATCACCTCTAATGTCACACAACCAACTTAAACCACCCTTTCTCAATAATTACCCGTCCGAAACCACAACATGACACCCAGAGACAATTCATTCGGGAGTAGAACCGTCTAAGCTCTTCGCCGGAGTTGTGTAAATAGCACGCAAGGTGCCGGTGTCATGATTTCAACTTGGCCGGCTCACACAGCGAGTCGATAGAAACAAACAAACAAACAAACAAACATGCATCACCTTGGGATGAAACTTTGCTAAGGGGCCGAATTCCATTTTTAAAATGGCAGCCTAATACGGGCACCTGATGGCGCACGCTGCCTGCCGCAACCGTTTAAAAAACCGTTTTAAATATAATTTAAATACTTAAACCTACATCATGTACATCCAATTTACCACTTTCGACCTTTGGTTTGCCATTCCGAAGGCGTTGATAACCTTTTAGTAATCTTTTGGATTTTATGCTATAAATTTAAATATTAATGACACGGGATTAAGGGAATCTTCAGGTCAGGGAACCAAACTAGGGTAGGCTGGCCCCACTGATATTACCAATGGAAGGGTTGATAATTGCGTATATACTGATTGAAGGCAAGGAATTACCTGACAAATAATTGTGGCAGTCTGATGACTTATATGCACATAAAGTAGCAAAGGCTAAAGCATTATTTTGTGGGGTATATACTGCCCAAATAAATTAATAAACAAAATAAAAAATAAATACAACGAAGTTCACATAGCCTCTCCGGAAACCCATATACGTACCCCTAAAAAATCTTATTCTGTTAGCCCAAAAAATATTTCAACGGAGTATTGGTGGAATTGTTTGTAAAAAATCACAGATTTCGCAAAAAAATAATCAGCTCCCCAAAACTGCTTCCTGCTTCAATTCTGTCAGGCCCCTTTCTCTATACATGTAGCTAGAAAAATCTCTGTGCATAGTTTGTGCCAAATTTGCGTGTGGTGTAGTTGCGGGTTTAAGCGAAACCCTAATTCTATTTTTGGCTGCATGGTCGAGTTTGTTACCGCCTAACGGCTCTCTGACTATCGAAACATGTTTTTGCTTACTTTCGACGGAAACGATCAGCATGTGACACGCAGCATACCAAAAAATCGAGAAACTGTGTGTTGACGATCATTTCGTTTTTCAGAGCACTCACGAAGGAGCACAAGAACACAGCATGGGCCAACGCCACGGCCTGCAAATCGACCAAGCTGCTAGTCTCCCCACAAACGGCTATCTGCAAGAGAAACCTCGACGTCATGCCGGCCGTGGTGGAGTCTACGACCGTAACCTTTGACACTTGCCAGCTTCAATTCGAGGATCGGCGCTGGAACTGTAGCAGTATCAAGTCAGCTCCCAACTTTACGCCCGATTTGGATAAAGGTGAATGATTGATTGATTGATTGATTTTATTCGGTATTACCATATAAATACATGTATAAACAAATATATATGTATATGTATATGTATATGTACAAACAAACAAACTATTACTACAATACATTAAAAACATGGTAATACCAGGGATAGCCCATGAAAGTTGTTCAACTTATTTCCAATGGGGTCCCCTCATTGCACAATAACCACAAAAAACCCAACACTCCAAAAACACACAACGTCGAAACAAGCAAAAACAAACAACACTTATACAAAAAACGTCGAGCAAAACACAAACCAAAAACATAAAAACCACTCAGAACAAAACAACAAAAATACAACACGAATAATCCATACAGAACTAAAGATTACAAAAACAAAACAAAAAAATACAATACTAAAAAGCATCAGTCAAATAATGTTAGTCTGTATAAAGGTATTGCTGTTAATCACTGGTACTCCAATACTTTTTTAAAGGTCTCGCATACCCGAAGAGAAAACAGAACTCCCTCATAATACTTTTGGAAAGTACGAACGCAAACACTTGAGCCCTACCTGTTGAACAAGTCATAACTGAATTTAGGAACTTTGTTTAGAGTGATCTCACTTAGTTGGAATTTTATTTGCGATCTGGAAGTATCAACAGTTTCAAAAGACCTAATGCCAAATGCTCACTTTCCTTTAAAAAATAATTACTTTGAGAGTTTATAATAGCAATGAAAGTGATCGTTCCAGTGCAGAGATACATGTCCTCATCAACGTAATTTGATTTGAGTTGATAATGATGAAAAACAACTTAGCCTGAGGGTGGAGCAATTATGATAACTGCCCCGTCAAAATAATTATATCAATTGCTCCCCGTCCATCAGGCTTAGTGTCATTTTTATTAAGAAATTAAACGACCTCTTCAAGGTTTTCAGAATCACTCATTCACACAAGGCAATGTAATGGCAGATCTGAAAATTTGGCACGTACAGAAACAGAACAGAACAGAACAAAACAGAACAAAAGAGATCGGATTGAAATAATAATTTGGGCTGGCATTAAAAGCACACATTCCCTTCGGTCCTAAAATCGCTATACATGTAGTTGGAAAGTTCATTAAATGTAGAATTTAATAATGTACACGACCATCGTACAAAATACATCGTTTGTGAGGAAATCATTGAGGAAAATAATTTCAGGGGCGCCAGTTTGGTTCGGAAAAGTCGGACCGTTGGAATTCAGAGAAGTGCCGTTGACGAAGAGTGGTGCCCTCGGTACGGGTTGCACTATGTGCCCTCGGTACGGGTTGCACTATGTGCCCTCGGTACGGGTATCAATGTTTCGGTCTTTTCCTCATTTCTTCGTAAACATTACACATTTGTACACTCAGAACTGGGAAATAGGTTTGTAAACTAACCAAAGAGATTATTATTATTATTATTATTATTATTATATTTTTTAAGCTTGAGAACGAAATAAATTAACTATGCAGTTGATGAAAGCAAAACGAAAAACGTCAAAAGCTCCAAGGGTCTAGAGACATTAGGCGAAGTCAAAAAACATATGTAGTGTCCACGCCCGCTTCTCATGTGGGGGCTGCCTGGATTTAAAATTTTACCAGTGGAAAATGAGGTGAACCCCCTCCCCACCCCAAAAATGTCAACCAATCCATCAGAAAATAAAATACAAGCTTTGCTAAATCTGTTAAAACCACTGTAAACATGTTACATTCTCTTGCCCAACATACGTCTCTTTCATTTTTGTATCTTTGAACAGTTGAAAAACCTGGGGTTGTCAGAAATTTTAAAAAGAATGGCGACAATCTTGAAAATCAAAAATAAAAATCCCCCCCTCCTTTCTTTTTAAAAAACCTAGGACGCTAACATGTTTTTTTTTTACTTGGCATTATGTGTTTTTTAAATTTATTTTATGTAAGCCGTCCATAAGTACAAGGCTAAAAGCCACTCTAGGTAAAGGGCTATAAAGAGAGGCGGTAGAGTAGATCAGATAGCTAACCCTACCAACCGTGCGGTCTTTTTATATTGCTATAGCGTGTATTTTCCAACTGTGCATGCATGGGTGATAGACCTTGTTGAATAAAATAATTATTAATTATCATTATTAAAAATAAATGAAGCAAGGCTATGCTTCTGTAGTTGGCTTTTGAAGCACTAACCAGCCAGGGTGTATTGTTAACTGTTGGGCGTACTGCCGTCGGTGTTTTGACGCGCACCGACATGGGTTCCACGGGCGCAAGGTTCTTGACCGTAGTTCCGACGCTTTTGTTGGCGGGCTGCCACTCGATGCCGGCTGCCACGTCGGTTGGCAGCTGTAGAACGACGCGTGCTACACCATAGAGCAGACATCTGTGTCTTGGAAAGAAGCCAGTCGAAACTGCCGGCTGATCGGTGGGGACCTGATCGCACCGGCATTCGATGAGGAGAACTCCCAGGCCCAGCATTTTATGCACCTGAAGAGCGTCTACTCACAGCTGGATCGACTGCGCGGTCGGCAGCAATACGTGGAGCTGCAACGGTAAACCCGCTGCTGAGACCTACCAATTCTATTGGGCAGGATGGCTCACTTTTCCGGACAGGGAAAAATAGAAAACATCTCTGTTCTAATTAGCATCACCCCCGACGCAAACGTTCCATCGTTAAACATATTCCATAACATACCAACCTAGACTGATGAATTTTAATTTGTGTATTTGAAATTCCAGGTTCCTAAATCGTAAACATGAACTAACAATACTTAGAGACAAAGGCATATGTATTTTAGTTGTTCGAAATGGTGTACGCACTTTTAATATTAAAATGATAACATTTGTTCATCGAATTTATTCATCATAACTAATGAGATGAACAAAAAAGATGATGTCGTGGCATTTTCTACACTAACATTTTGATCAGTGAAAAACAGATTTTGCACTTCACATTTTCGACGGTGTGTTGTGTAGAAATTAATAATATTATTTAAATTGCTCACGAACTTCAAAATAGTCTCATGTACAATTTCGAATTTGTAAACAATTACTAAGCTGACTTTGGTGATTTTTAAGCTTTGAATGTGTAAAAGACAATTGAAGCACATGTTTAACATGTTTTTAAAAATAAATTTCGGATTGCAAATAATTCTATAAATGTTAAATTACAGATTTTTAATAAAGGAGTTTCGTGACTGTTGAGCAAGATTTGAAATAAATGTACGATTTCTGCACCCAAATGCGTGCGGCATTTCTGCTAGTTCTTTAGTCCGGATTTTCAGCTAGCTAAGCTAGTTCCCTGCCATCAGGCTATATGGCTATCCGTAAATCTGGCTTGATGTTGTGGCTACGAGCGCGTCTTCCTTGTATGCAAGCTAGCTTTCTAGCTTACAGAAAAGTGAATGACTTATTGTCTTGGTAACTATTTCAAATTATAGTGTAAATTCAGACGGTTCGAAATGCGGTACGCCAACATTATATGCGGTTGCCAAAGAGAGTTCATTTGCAAACTTCATGGTCGACAAATCTCTCATATTGCGTTGTTCATCCGGAATTTTTCTCGGGATGTTTCAGTCTGGCAGTGTTTAAAAAGCATTCGGAAACCTGGCAACTGAAAGCACCGCTGAAAAAAAACACACAGAGAAATTTTTGAACTACTTATAATTATGTATTATAGGCGCATCCACCAATATTGTGTAGTTGTCGAGTTTTGCAAATTCGTACATACCTGTATGATGATTGATGTCGCCCTTTTCCCATGATACACTGCAAAAAATAGCCTCGCCGCGGCAAACTTTTGGTGGCGTACTGTATTAAAAATCGCCTAAGAGCAAGTTCGGGTGCTGCTGACCTAGTCCTTTTTGTCAATTTTTGCGATTTAAATCACGCATGCGTTGTCTGTCGCCCAACCGAACTTGCTCCCAGTTTTGTCAATTTTTTCGATTTAAATCACGCATGCGTGGTCTGTCGCCCAACCGAACTTGCTCCCAGTTGACAATGAAATTTGTGTACATCGTAATAACTGTTATCTCAACGAAATGACTTACAGGTACCCGCGAAGCTGCTTTCGTAGAGGCCCTGTCAGCAGCCAGCTTGGCACATACCTTGGCTGTAGCCTGCAGCGCCGGTGCACTGTCCAGTTGCGGGTGCGGTCAGCTTCCCTTGGTGGACAGCGACACGGCGCCCCCTAACGACGGCCAGGAAGCTTTCAGGTGGGGAGGCTGCAGTAGTGACGTAGAGTATGGGACAGAGTTCACCACTAGGTTTGCTAACGGCCCTCTCCTGACAAGTCGCAACAGGGACAACCCCATATCAAAGATGAACCTGCATAACAACATTGCTGGGCTAAAAGTGAGTTGCTGTTTTCTGTTGTTGTTGGTAGTCGTTGCGGGTACTGCTGTTGATGCTGCTGTTGTTGCTGTTAATGCTAAATATTTAACAATTCTGCTGCTTTGGTTTGACTGATATACTTCCTGCTGCTAATGATATTTTTGTTAGAATGCTATTAATGACAGCGGTGTTTGCTTGATGCTGCTGCTAGTGCTACAAAATGTGAACGATATAGGCTATCAAATTAGGGAAAAGGAGAACGAAAAAGTCTAGTACGTCATACGTACGTCATTCCCCAGTGTTCTGGTTCACGCGCCAGTCAATAATAGCGTAGACCATATGCATTATAAGGCGGTCGTCGCATATGACACGTTCACTTACGTCCGCAGCGCCAGAGGATGCAGTACAGGGGTTTTGGGGGCCGGGCTTTCTCTTCCCGACAATGAGCCAACCACGTTGCAAACTGACGCTCAGGTCAAACATTTCTTCCTACTTTTCTTCAATAATTTTTCATATATTGTAATATTAATTTTAAATTTATCATCCATATTTATGGCCGTTTCAAAGTATTATAGAAAACAAAATCGTAAAAGTCCTATAGCCGGCGGCTCGGAGGTGCCCGGAAGTTTAATCGTGACCTTTATGCGCGAGACTTACACGGTCTATACAGACACAGGCTGGTTCCTTGATGATTAACCGGTCTGCATGTTGTTTTTCTGATAAGTTAAAGAAGATTATGTTTCTTTTCCTGTTTCATTTCTCTTCCCTGACCCCCGGAACCTGATTTATTAAAAAATGCTTTATATAAAAAATCTTCAAATAAAGTTCACGTTTTGTATCAGTTAATAGAATCGACGGTTAAGAGGCGGTGTAAATGCCACGGTGTATCCGGTTCGTGCAGCCTGAAGACCTGCTGGCAAGCCCTACCCAACATTTCCATAATAGGTATGTTTGAATTTTGTTTTACCATATTAATTCTGTTTACGCATGCGTGGGTCTGCTACCCTCTATCGACATCAATGAGCAGGCGCGGATCAAGGGGGGGGGGGGGGGGGGGTCGAAACCCCCCTGCTCGTTGCCAATTTGATTAATTTGTTATTGTTTATTTTATTGTTTATTTATTTTTTGCTTGTAGGGGATAGCCTAACACTATGAACATCTAACAAAAGAAAACCCACGCAGTCCTTTGTTTGTAACGAAACATTTTGAAAGTCACCTTTCTGGGCAAATTTCAGGGGGGGGGGGGGGGGTGGTTCTAAAGCTTGAGGGCAGCAAACGTCACAGCTATACTTGTAAAACAACAAAAAAGACATCGTAACACCTTGTACACATGTTACGCCTTGCGCCTCCATGTTAGGAATGAATATTCAAATATTCATGAGCATGACGATGCCTTTTTGGTTGTTCTCGAACAGTGCCTTCCTATAGAGTACCGAAGTCTGACGTCAGTTGCCGCGGCAATGGTTCCAAACACATGCAGTTTAGAATGTTTCTGGTTCCAAACATTGCATTGATTGACGTCATCACTTCGGTACTCTATACTTGTCCGTTGCTTAGTCTCAGTAGGAGAATTATATGCATTTAAGGCTTAGCGTAAAGAACTTCAGCGAGGCTAGGGCCGCGTCCGAGTCTTATGTCTAGAGTGAGCTCTTGGTCTTTGGCGATTGCAAAAAAATGGGGGCATGCTAAAAATAGACGTAGCCGTAGCTCTGAATTCGGACACGGCCTAAATCTATTTGGGAAAAGGCTTATGTGTACATGTATGCCGCCACCCAGCATCTGAAAAATTTCCCATCAGTTGCACTAACCAAGCGCGCGCTAACAGCGAACTTCTTTAATATGTAATCGTCCAAAGAGGGCGCAATCCAGAGACTCGAAGCAATTTCTTATTGAAAGTAAGGATGATAGGATATCTTGTATAAATTTGATGAATACTCATGAATAATCACGAAGATTTATCTCGTCATCTGTACCTAAATGCCCTTGGCAAAACCTCTTCACGTCTGGTTTTATAATGATAGTGCGTCACTCATGTCGCAACCGACGAACCTTAAAAAAAGAACAATCTCAACACACACATTTTAACTTGGTGGAGATGATTATCAATAATCTTCCCTTACGTTTTTGTTTAGAATTCTTTAAAAAGTGATGCTAACCACTGCACTGGCCAAAAACCATAGACAGAAGACAAATAGGGAAATGTTTATTGTAGGTGTTGGAGGAAACCCGGAATAGTTTCTCCGTGAAAGCCCACGCAATCAAGTAGAGCCGAAACTCGTGGCGGGATTTGAACCAGAGTCACAAGAACTGGAAGGCGAGGAAAGTACAACTGCGCCGACCTGACTGCCTCATTTTCATTACATCACCAAGACAAAACAATCTGGCTTTGCACACAACCAAATATTAATTGTCCAATGTTCCACTGCTTACGCGAAAAAGGTTCATTTCCAGTGTTGCTATACTAAAGTTAAAAATCCCATCACAAATCTCCTTAGGCAGAAGACAACGCGGTTTTCTCCTATTATTCTATAACAGTTACGTTGATGGCGCATGAGACAAACACATTTTGCTGACAGGCATGCCACGGAGGTCTGCAGAATTACTGCATGTTTCCACTTCAAGAATGATGAGTAGAAATGCTTTGAATAAATGTTTTCGGTACAGTTTCACCCTAGGGGAACTCCCCCGGTATTCCCACGGCGGACGGCCCCGCCGTTTGCCCCGTCCTGTTTCCGGAGTTATCAGTCAATGCCTCACGTTTTTTTCGCGGACTAGACAAGAATAACAACCCCTGATGTCATTAATAAACGGCAGGACACGATATTTTGCAAATACCAGACACGAATAAAACGACATCTGTTTCCCTCGGAAACAGAAGAGCGCCAAAACGGAAATCTGGAATCTGTTTCAGTCTAAAATGTCTTGTGCTTATAGGCCCCCTAAGCTGCATTCTTCAGACGTCATGTGGAAGGAAAGCGAATACAATAAAACCTGCTACTTTGACCAACTTGTTAAAAAGCATAAAGTAGACAGCCGGTGATTTTCCGTACAAAACATAATACATGTATCCAACATACATTTTACAAAGTTTGTGATTAATTCTTAACAAGTTATTGCTAACGAAAAACTATTCTTTTTTCAAATTTCAAAAACTATTGTAGTGAATACTCATGACTGGACATAGCTGAAGTTTTGTTTCAATATTCAGAAAACCCGCCGTTTACAAAGAAACCGGTATTTTTCTGAAAAAGCGTTACATTAACATGCTCTTAAAAGCATCGAAAACATCGCACATTTTTCAAAAATCTGTGCCAAAACAGGTTACCAGCTAAAATGCTGTGTCAAGTGTATTGGTTGTGATTGGTTCAATCCCAATTTTTGCTTATAGCACGTAATTTTTCTAAGTGTTATTTTCTGCTCTTTTTTGTTAAGCATCTTCATTAAAATTTATAAATATGGGTAAACAATTTCTTTGGGAAACATTTGCCATGGGAGGATTGGAGACCAATACCCCTGGCAGGATTCGAACCAGCGCCACCGCAGACTGTGTCCGACTTGACTGTCCACTAATTCTGGTTTCCAGGGATGGCCCTGAAGCGGAAGTACTCCGGGGCAACAGAGGTCTCCTTCCAGCGGACGGTAATGAGGCGTGAACTGGTACCCAAAGACACCAAGCTCCAGGACTACACTGCCTACGATCTGATCTACCTGACGGCATCGCCCGACTACTGCCGGCAGAACATCAAGGCCGGATCCTACGGCACACGAGGAAGGTACGGTAATTCAACCTGCGAGAGGTACTGGCCAATGCGCAATAGATCGATATGTACAAGAAGTATTTTTGGTGCAAAAAATGTGACCAAATCGCTAAAATACAGTTGTCAGTGTTCAGGACTAAATGCGTGAAATTTGCTTCCTGAAAAAAATTAAGTAGCTTCGGAACTTTTGATTGACAGATTATTCAGAAGTATTTAGCTAAATCAAAGTTAAGACGAAGTGCTTTGAGAAGAATTCGTTTCATGAAATCAAATGGTTTGGAGATTGTTCAAATTGCCAGCACTAAGTTGATTGCCATCTCTTTACACTTAAATGTTAACATATTACACTACAAAAGTTGTGGTGTCATACTAACAGAATCTTCATTAAACCATTCGTTCAATGTACCGCATGGTTACTGAACCACCGTTTCTGGAGCGTACTCGGTTTTTCATTCCAAAAACATTTATAATGAGAGTGGCGACTTTAATTATTTTTATTCCATTCGTTTTGTACAAGTCACGTTTTGATATTTTAAATATAATCCACGAAAAGCCTTCAAGCCATAACTAACTCCATTTCACTACTATCATGCTGGAGTCGATTTCCGACTTTCAGTAACACTCACATTAAAGGCCGGCTCGAATTACTCCCCGCCGAGCCTGTTAATATGAATTTCACCAGTTTAAGTATTGGCAGCGGTGCACGTGGTACCCCGTTTGGTGATGCTCGTTTCACGCACTTTATCCCCCCCCCCCCCCCCCCCCCCCCCCCAGGACGTGTAACAGGACCTCGCCGCGTAACGAAGGCTGCGACTTGATGTGCTGCGGACGAGGCTACGAGACTTTCGTGTCAGAGGTCACGGAGCAGTGCCGGTGCAAGTACAACTGGTGCTGCTACGTCACGTGTGACGAGTGCAACCAAATTGTCGAGAGGGACGTTTGCATGTAGCCGAGACCCTTCGCTTGGAACTTGGACATTTTTGCGACGCCACTCGTTAAAAAGAAGAGAAAAACAAAAGAAAAACCTTCGTATTTTGTCGGTGCGTTGGATGACTTATATACATGTACCGCCAGGCAGAAATGCTACACAAAGCTTTGCGTTAAAATACGGCGGTAAAATAGCCTTTGTGAAAAATGACATAAATTTAGCGTATGCTACTCTTCTTTGCTAATATTCATTTTTACTCCACGGATGTATTGCGGGTCCAGGTTATATACACGTGTGTATATATACGTCCGTGCCTGATACAAGCTATATTTTTTTGGTAATTACGAATGAAAACGCTAATCACAGCAACAAAGACAGATAACGGACTCGTCTATTGCAGTTTTGCCGTTCATTGGGCTGTGTCTGGATCAAGTCTCATACTTTCTTTTACATTCGATGAAGGGCGCCACACACAAAAAAATCAGTTTCTGCGAGTGTACATTGTACAACTCTGTTCTTTCTTCGGGTTTACGTTCAAAACTATTTCATTAAAATATTGCCTCGACATTATTGTACAGAGTTACGTAAAATTTGCCATTTTGTTGTTTGTTAAAGTTTCTTCAGTAAGGTAAATAATGCATCGATTAAAAATCGGAAATTTATATATATATATACACATAACAGTAAAAAAACCAACTTATAACCGCATTAATGCTCTAATTTACTTTAGCATTTGAAAATAATGTGTTGTATTCATTATTCTGGTTTCCCTATTTTAGATAATGTGTTATTGCCTACTGGGGCTAATCGAGCAAAGATGTTGAATAAATCATGCTAATTGAAATTATCTGGATGTCCTTAAAGGAATTTTTCTAAATTTAGTGATTCAGTTTGCACTCCCACTGACCGCACAAAATTGACATTTACGTTGTGTTGCACAGAGTATCTTTTATTTTGAAAGTTAAATCCTGATTAATTGGGCGGTTATATACCATCATCGATATAATATATTGAAATTGGTTACAAACCAATTTCATAATAATTCGTTTCAAGAAACACTTTACAGACACCAATAACAAAATCGTGTTAGTATCAAAACCTCAACGTATAAGTATATACATTATATTAATAACTTACTGAATAACTTTCGAAAGTATTATTAATCATGAACTGAAACGCTATAACTTCCCATAAAACACTGCGTGCAATTAAATTATTTCACACTTTTTGCTTAATGTTGATTCTCTTAAAATAAATGTTAGGGCAATCTCAGACTTGGCTGGTCATTTTGTGGAAGGTGGAGCATATGGCTATTGCCAATGTGCACTTCTAATGCATTATATGCAGTTTTAGTGCTAGGTATTTGGGATCACTTTTGTCATTAGCGCTGTGTGCTCATTGCAGTAGACAACGAAGGGCCCTAATCAGGACACAAAATGGCACCCTCGCACAGTGATGAGAGCAGTCTTTTGCTCATTTTGTATGTGTACAGATAGGCTATGCATCCATTTTGTGTTCAAATTTCAGACGCCCGCTGTCGGAACTCTCGCTTCCATGGCTCAATGCTTACGCAGCAAAAAAATTAAACAAAGTAACGATTTCCCTCTAACAACTATGATTAGTCCAAATAAGAACTAAAGGAAACAGTCCTTGACAATTGGAGAAAAAATGCCCAAGTCAGCAACGCCTTCTCGGCCATCTGGAACCAGTCAATAGTATTCGCACTGCAATAGTAACGTTTTCGTGCTAAACTGCGACACGCAAAGAGGAGACCAGCGACACAATAGTTTGACTAGAGTTGTTTGCGCTTAAATATTATTGCGCAGGTGCAAGATACATCACAAATCAATAAGTCCTAAACTAATCGTCGCCCCTCCAAGTTGCTCTATAAGACAGTATTTTTCCGAAACGCTTTTTTTCCCATTAGAAGCTTTATCAACGACATTTCCCATCGGAATAAACGCGAGGGAATTTTAAAACACAAGAAGAACCACAATGTGCTAATGATTTGCCAATTATTTGTCCGAAAACCACGATAATTTTCGAATTATCAATTATGAAAATCTAAGCAAAATCCATAATTAAGTTGTTTTGATTTCATCCGATTTTGTTTAGAGTTTATGAGGTAGAAAGACAGCCAGAAAATCAGACGTGGGTTCCTGACGACTAAAGGAGCCTAAAAAGTCACATTAAGACTATACATTTAAAATGCTAATAAATAAAATCTTTATACCAGAACCCCAAGCAAACCGTAAACAAGATATTTTCAAAGATTAATCTATATTTCATGAAAAACGGAATTGAGGAAGGAAGGCTTACACAGAGCTACGGAAAAGTGGAATTCTTATTTCGTATAAAAGTGTGCTGGTCGTTTTCATTGTTCTGGCAACTTAACTCAATTTTGCGGCAACATTTAATCTTCACACTGTTTTCCGTTGACGTAGCTGTCGAATTCAGCTTTCCAGTTGACCATGTACTTCGTGCTCCAATCGCTAAACTGCTGTTTCCATATTCTCTCCGCCTCGCTGATGTCACCTACAGACACAAATATGACACGTTCGCAAAGTGAATGCTCATAATGTTTTTCCATTACTCAAAGACTGAGCACTATTTGTGGCACGTGATTCGTAATAATTTTAAAAGTATTTTAACCAATCACAAGTCCGTATCGGGTTGATGATTTGCCTTGGGCGAATCTCATGGAGCTGCTAAATGTTGCTGAGCATTGACAATTCTTGCTTAGCAAAAAAGGTCACCAGTCAAAGTGAAACCTCTTGTAATTCTGGTTCTTATCAGATTGTTTTGCTTAGCAGGAAAATGTGCTAAGCAGTATTTTGGGCTGAGCAGATATATTTGAATTTGGGTCCCGGTGAGATGACACATGCAAACGGGTCGAGCGCCCCCAGCGCTCAAAGGCGCACTGAATTTTAATCGGCCGCGGATAGCATACCACTTTTCCCACATTCAGGAAACAAATGACATGTATAGATGATGTTTCTAGAGTTCGTAGGTTTGCTTACAAATAAAATAATTTGTATTGGCTTTTCTGATTCAAAAAAAGAGAGAAAAATCAACGTGCATTGTGACTGTCTTAGTCCTACTTCGTATTAGGCTCTATGGACAGCGCGCGAAGCTGCAGGCATTTGCAGTGAACTTCTGGATTCAAAAGAACGTCATATTTACCAAGAGGATAACCACAGTAATCATTTTAATGAATGTACCTGTCTGCGTGACCAGAGTGGGGAAGTACTCCCTCCAAAAGGCGCAGGCTTGGGCGAAAGGACCACGCCCAATTATGTAGTCCCCTCCGACGACTGATTTGTCCAATGTGAAGAAATCTTGCCGAGCCACAGTGTACAGAGGCCAGTCGCTCCCTGAATCGCCATTGGGGTCACTGTGCACGAAAGAAAGGCAAACTCATTGGGATAAGCTTCGCCGAATTTCATTTATTAAATGATCTCGAGACATACCAACAAGTTATTAAACCCAGTACGATTGACAGAAACGTTATATGACGGTCTGTCGTATTGATCCTAGCAGAATCTTACAGGCTATGAGCCTTGATTAACCTTTGACCTTCTGGGCTCTTCAGGAGAGCAGCGTTGATAAGGAATTCTTATTGCCCACCGGTATCACACCAATCGTGTTATTTATTTATTTATTGGACTCGTGGAAAGACTTCGGTCCAAACTAAGTTTCAAGCCGATACATGTATATCTCTATCATTTATGCATTTCGGGTTATTCGAGTTGGCAAGCCGTTTGTAGCTGTATACTATTTCATTTTAAGACGCAAATTTAACAAAACATCTTGAATATGGTGATATATTTTGCGACATCCACCACTGCATCATTCATGGACTTTTCAACTGTTTTTTGGTAACATAATCGTTACAAATGGTTTTCTTTGCATGTGAAAAGACCACGTTCATTCAAATATCAGATATGGCACGGTTGAACTATTTTCATGCACACGCCGTGAGTCAGTACATTTTGTATTGATGGGGTTTGGAATGGACTGTTTACTTGATATTTCAGTAAGCATTCTCTAAACAAGACAAGACAAGACAAGACAAGACAAGACAAGACAAGACAAGACAAGACAAGACAAGACAAGACATAGACAGTGCAACTAGACGAGAATACCCGTTTGCTGTTGACTTACCCACTCCTGGCAAAGTTAGCCCAGTATCTCATCATCATGCGGCTCAGCTGTTCCTCTTGGCTGTTGAACCCATTCGCCGGGTGGAGCGGAAGCCCAAAGATGTAGGCGATCTCGTCGGCGTGGAGCACGCCCATCCAGGCGGGCCAGGGGTTGTTGGAAGACCGATCTGTGAAGCGGTAGTAGTAGACCGGGTGGCCTGCTCTAGCGTAGCCCACGGCCATCTCGTATGTTGGGCAGATAAAGTTGTAGTCCCCGGTGGCCTTGTCGATCGCGTCCCGCAACAGGGCCTGGTCGTTAGGGTTCAGCCAGGGGGTGTACTGGTACTCCAGCGCGTTCAGCCCGAAGGAGTTGGCCCGCGGAAAGGAGTACTTCAACGCCTCGATGAAGGCTTGCTTGTCCAAAAGGCTCTCAGTGTCCTTGGAGAAGCCAGGCACCTCGTAGATCAGGAAAAAGAAACCCTCGTTGGTGTTGCTGCCGATAAGCAGCTCGCAGTCCTTAACGGCGCCGCGCCTGAGGGCCGACTCCGGCTGCTCCGTCAGAAAGGTGCCATCAATAGCCGGAACAAAGGGAAATTGCAAGTACTCAGCAGTGACCCACTGCCTGGTCAGGATCTGCACGACGTCCCTGTTGCGTAGGCAGTCGATTACCTGCGGAACAGTGAGCACGTTGCCCTCGGTGTCTTCAGTGCACTGGAGACTCTCAGCCAGGAGCATCCCCCTCCGGGTGCCCTCCTCCATCGTGTAGTGTCCCCAGGGGACAGTGGTCGCGGCGCTCTCCAGAGCCGCTCTCTTGAAAAGATGCATGCTCTCGGGAGAGATCATGTGCATAGCGATGCTGGCCGCGCCCGCGCTCTCCCCAAACAACGTGACCTGGTTCGGGTTCCCACCAAAGACCCCAATGTTGTCCTGCACCCACTGCATAGCCAGGGCTTGGTCTCTCAATCCCATGTTCCCGGGGGCGTTCGGGTCTCCCATGGCCAGGAAGCCCAGCGCGCCAAGCCGATAGTTCATGGAGACCACAATCACGCCCTCTTCGGCCGCCAAGGTCTTACCGTCGTAGACGTCCAAGGAGTCCACGCCAGAGATATAGGAGCCGCCGAACACCCACATCATCACCGGGGCGTTGGTCGGCCGGGGGTACGGCACCCATACGTTCAGGTTCAGGCAGTCCTCATCCAGGTTGACGTTAGGGTTCCACATCTCGGATCCTGGAAACCCCTGGAAGTTCTCGTCTGGAACCTGGTAGCAGCCGGCGCCGTGCGTAGTGGCGTTATAGGTGCCGGCCCAGGGTTCCCGAGGCAGGGGGTTCTTAAAGCGGAGCTCCCCCACGGGGGCCTTCCCATACGGGACCCCAAAGAAGCCGTCCACCGTCTTTCCAAGGACAGAAAGCCGCTTGCCGAGGATCCGCCCAGTGGAGATGGTCTCTATGGGGCCGAGGTTGCCCGCATCCTGAGACGCCACCAATGTCCACAAACCCACCATGAGGGTGGCGATTAATCGTGACGTCATTGTTACCGATCTGCTGCTCAGCATGTCTGAGAAAGGAAAAATTGAAAACCAGTTGTAAATATAACCAACTTGGGGGGAAGGACTCGTATGGCCTATTTAGTGAATTAGTGTGCATGGGTGTCATTCCACAAAATATGATGACTTAACCTATCTCTGATAGTGTCAATCACCGTGTCGCTAAACTGTGCATTTATGAAACCAGTAATAGTTACAATATTATTTTAACAACAATATCTGAGTGCACAAATGAGGAAATTTGCTCATTTGAATCCTCTCAAAGTGTCTCGAAAACCTTTTCTGACTTAACCACTTGCGAATGGACAGTATGTAAAGTGGATATATTGATCATGACCAGACACAACCAAAAATCAATGCAGCCCTGATCCAGTTCCGGTCGTAGGTTTACGAGGGTCGGCTGTAAAGTTTGTAGGTTGACTCTGAAGAAGTAATACCATATCAAAGAAACTTAGCATGCATTTTATTTCAACCCTTTTGATAACTAATTGAATTGTTTGTTTCCAGGTAAGGCCGTATTTGATGGTTCGTATACAGACGACTTTGTAAAAATTGACATAATTTGGCAAAGAAACGACATTGGCCTTCTTTGGAGGGGGTGAGGACATGTGTTTCCACTGCACGGATTGCCTCTTTGTCTCCAAGAAACAGCACAGCTCCTGGCACGATTGAAGAAACAAAGTTCCAAGTGTATGTAAACGGCCGCAACTGCAGCTGGTATGTTTCGAATCATGAACGCTCCGTTTGGTTCCGTTGACACGTTCACTTTCACTGCGCCACGCAACACCAATCGGAAACTAAACATCCTTGGGGCATCACGACATCGGACATGGCTGACCTTTTGTCGAGAAGTTACAAAAACCCGACACAAGTTGAGAAACATGGTATGTAATTCTGACCCCGGGAAAATGCGTCGCTTTTTAAGTCTCGTGGGTTTGCACGCTTGTTACAAGTTTGACACTGCCTACCGCACCAGCTTACATTACGCTTACATTACCCTGTACGTAGCCGTCTTTCGATATCTATTTTCGTACTTTTACCGTGTAGCACATTATTACTTGGGCATATGGGGTACGGTCGACAGTAGGTATTTTGTCCGATTTTGGGAAATCCATGAAAGTCATTTAGGTGGCGAGATCCATTGTTATGTTCCAATAGACCTATTACATACTTATGGATTTGGATCACCTCTTGATGACAAGCAATTCTGACAACGTAGTCTACTGGAGAAATTTTCTGATTGGGGCACTTTAAACAAAACAATTCCTAGTACAAAGGTCATCCAATTATACAACCTAACGACTTGGACAAACTAACGAATTCTTAACCACTGCCGTTATTCCCCAGTTACGCCTAATACGCTTATGAAACGTCCAGACAACAACCGCACCCTTTCAAATCAAAAACCGTTTGGCCATTTTGTATAATAAAATATTTGTCCCATGCACGTGTGTACATGTACGGGGTCACACACACGGGCCACACGGGAGAGATTGTGTGTTCACCCATGCGGTTTGTAGTGTGTATAACATCCGGGACATTTTGTCACGACTGAGTACCCCAGGTCATTTCAGCCGCTAGATTTTATTGGTCGAGATATTCATGTAATTCACTTTCCGACAAAACTATGTAGCCAATCAGGTACGTGTTATATCAAACGAAAGTTTATAATTCAGCCATTTATAAATCGTTTACCCTGAGATCGCCCGGCCACGAGGAAATGAGTGACGGCTCGGGGAAGAGGAGGCGGTACGGCAAAAGCTTTTGTTTATACGTCAACTCTCCGTGCAAAAATTTCGAGTCACGATTTTTACGGTACAAAAATGAATTTTCCGACAAAACCGCAACTACCATCGGTCTGATTTTGCTTCGGAGGTTTTAATGAGTAGTATTAAAAGCAAAAACAGTTTACCCCAAAGCTTTAATTGCGCGAACTTTTTATCCACCAAGACAATGATACATATAGCATATTAGGATTATGGTGAGAAATAACGTTGCGGTTGGGGTTAGGGTTTAGGACAGATTAGGGTTAGTGTTGGGATGAGGTCAAAGGTTGTCATTACCTAAAACTGTTGTTTATTATAAAAGCACAATTGCAAAGTTGCAATGCATCATGGGTAAAAAGTCGGATATTCATAATTATGACAACGGCAATCGAACTAGAAACCTGTTCTTCAGTGGATATTCTGTTTGCACATAGGCCTAATTCATAACGCGAGCCGGTCACTTCTACAAACAGGCTTATTATACGCTGATTGTGTTGTAAGAACGACTGTATCTTGTTTTTTTTAAAGACACTTAAAATACATAAATCGCAACACCATATTCAAACTAGCAACAATGAATCTCCGTGAATCCAGCCTACTTTTTGTGCAGATTGCGTTGAACGCTGATACCAAAGTGAACCCGGCCAAACAATTGTTTTAGTGTTTAATCCAGGGCCCCAGAGAGAACAGTTTCGTAGATAACCGATGCATAATATACGGTACATAAAATAAATAGTGTGGCAGTCTTGACCAATTTAGCGACGTCATGTCAGCTAAAATCAAATCACAGCTCATCGCAGTAAGGGTGATCGATCAAGTAGAATTTCAAATTTTCAACATTGCCGTTTAGCGATTGTAGAGGTCGATTATACCACTGGAATGTGTTTAAAAGGTTTTTCACAACAGAGACTATACATCTCTGTCGTGTTGTAAACTGCGAGTTTCACCTCCGTTCAAAAACCTACCTGCGGTCATGCTTTCTCACAAGAAATACAACAAAAGCTGTCCTTGCAGACACACGCAAAAGAAAAGCACTCAGCCATAGTTGCCCAATTTTGTTGGCCGGCCACTGAATTTTGTCAATAACTGGGTATTCATATTGTCAGTCCACGTTTACACTACAGCGACCTTGCGTTTTGTGAGGGTACAAAGTCGACGTTAAGCGTCTATTAACCTGCACGGTTTATACATGAGGTACCTTTGGCTGTTTACACACAGACATTCTCCAACTACAAATAACCAAAATGTTTATGTATATAATTGTTGTGCAACTAAAAGAACGTGTCTATCTAATGTTCACTTTAATTACTGCAGGCAGTTGATCTGTTTACGATCAGTCATCTGTCATGTTACGAATCAAACAACCCTTTATAAGTCATCTGGTGTCGAGAACGCAGCATTCCCTGTTTTTGCAATAACATCATGTATGCGTTATCAAGTATCAGCAAAAACATAAATAGCAACAGAATCTCCAAAGGGGACGACACCCCCTGATTGCCCTGGGCCCGCCCATGACGCGCACACCACTTTCAATTCTGTTTAATTAAAACGTGCATGCATACGATCTGCCCCAGTCTCAACAAAGCGATCCGTTAATTTAATATGCACGACAAGGTATTTCATGGTTAGTAGAATGTCTGTTGTGAAATCAATATACATGATTGTATACCGGTACGATACTAAAAGGGAAACACCATGACGTGCACACCACGTTTAATTCGGCTTAATTAGCACGTGCATACAAAATGACCTGCCTTGGTCTTAATGAAAGTTGTCCCGTGCACGCGCTCATTTAATTTGCAGGGAAAGGCACTGCATGGTTGGTAGAATACCTATTGTGAAATAGGTGTTTCATTTCCAGAACATGGCGAAAGGGTGCAAGTGGCACTGTTGTGGGACTATGGACATTTTTCGGATACACCATTTGAAGTGTTACTCGGAAAAGAGACGTGTTGTTTTTATAAGAGCCAGGTATATATAGCATCGACGTTTCGTTATGTTCGGACCGTCATCAGGAGAAATAATCATGTTAAAAGTTCGGCGACAGGATGACTAAGTTTTCATGCGCTGTGCACGATGAGGTGGAGTGGATCATTAGAGATGAAACCCGCCAGAAATGCTGCAACAGTGATGCCAAAATGAGTTGACTAACCCTAATGAGTGACAGATTCAACCCCAGAAATCATTTTGTTCTCTCTCGATTACACATTTAATCAAATTTTTTTCATGGGAGCACAATTTTCCCTAATATTGTACAATGGGAGTCATAGTTCTCCTGAATCTTGCAAAAGTGTGATCAGAATAATGTTATGTAATGCGAAAGTACAATCACAAAGTACGATCATCTTGCAAATGTTGCATCGCAGTTCTTCTTCGTCTCGAAAAACTGCGATCATGTCATGCTGACTTAAAATACATCATTGTAATTGCACAGAACAATTTTCAAGTTAAGAAATATTTTCCACAGGCTTGTGAGAACTCACTCTGCTCAGCCCAAACACATTATATATGTAGTTACACATTGGCATTTACAAATTTTGGTCGACTCCCTGACTAATCCGTTACACCATGGAGGAATTCCTTCATGGTTACACAAGCACTCAACAATTCTAAACGGCTGCTATTAACGTTCCCATAACATAGTTAATGACTACCGTCCGGTGTCTTTTTCAATGACAAATTGTTAGACTGCACAAGAATGACATCATAATGGAAAACAAGGATGTATAAAAGAAACTGATTTTCAATACGATCTAAGAGAAAAAACAGAACATGAACTCACAACACGATGGTTGCATTACCGTCATCTAGGTCCTACAACGGCGGAATTCCGGCGGATAAGATGTCGTGTTGCAAAAAAATGTTTCCCTAACCATAACACTGCAAGGTCTGCTTGAACAAGATGTATTGACCCGATTGATTTGTGCATGGCGCATGGCGTTATGACTTTATTACCTCGCCACAACACTCATTCGGGGGACACATAAGCTAAACCAGGTCCGTCAGTAAATACATAGTCGGTGTTTTTAAGGCTCTGGATAGTATTGATCGATTGGCTGATCCGGGTGTTTTTCGAGCATACAACAGCGTTGAATGGAGGCGTGGAACAAAGCATATACACAAACCCTCGGGTAGAACGTGTACTATTGTCATGAAACGCTATACGCCTTCACGATGCCGGTCCCATTGGATTTGCTCCACTGGGACTTTAATTAAAGGTGGTTGTGTGTAAAGCTTAAATCTGGGACATCTGGGAGGCAGAGCTTCATTAATTACCAATGACTTCATAGGCCAATTTAGGTCAAGAACCCATTAAGCCATAGGATTATGAAGGACACATGTAGTCTAAATACTTAAAGAACATCTTTCAAAGTAAACACTTAACACAGCCACAGTCACACATTACTATACTACTGAGGACAAGCCTTTGTCTTCTCTATGGTACCTTGGTTGGTCTGATAATTTAGGGTGTTATATTGCCCCTTTACTTTAACATTCTGCCACAGCCTGAGTTCATTTGTACCTGCAAGGACCGTAGTTATCAACAAAAGACCTCCCTCAGAGGACAAGTTTATTGTTGTTTCTTTATCCTCAGTAGTAATACAATGTACATACATAGCGACAGAGGAAATGGAGCCTGTAAACCACTGCACAAAATATTGCAAACAAGCAGAAAAAAATGTTGAACTAAACGATGAATCTCAAAGCCAGACACTTGCCAGTTATCGCAAATCATAACCATGGAGAATTAGAATTCCTCCATGGAATAATCAACAAACGGACAAGTGAGCAGGTTGCTTTTGTGGAAAAAGACTGGATGGATTTGGCGGGAAAAGAACCATCTGAAACAAAATGCATTACCAGGTTATATCATTACACACAGGGCAGTGCTCTATACGACACCCTAAATTATCAGAACACAGATGAAGGAAACTAGGTTGCTGCAATTCGACTCCTTGTATTAAAAGAAAAACACTTCGTTGAAAATGCTACATCGTTTGATTCAAATGCCATATTCAAACTCTCTGAAATATGCCGGGTAACAAAATTACACTGAGAAAATGGCTATCACAGGCAAGGTTCATTACACGACCTCATACATGTATAGAAATCAATGAGTTCGAGAAAACATGCTGCTCAGAATGTCAACATCTAAAGCCCAGTACATGGTCTCTCGCACAGAAATCAACGAGTGCGTAAAAATATGCTCCAGACACGGCGTCCATGACACTTGGTACAGACTCAAGCACCACTCGGAAAGAGTGCGTGAGCACCCCCCCCCCCCCCCCCCCCCCCCTGCACATTCTTCCCCATTTTCAGCAGTCTCTCAAACGAATGGCTCATGCATTTTGCATGAGAACTCCGATGGTTGTCGCGAAATTCCTTGCTTTCTTTAGCATGTTAACGAAGTTAGACTTGATTCAAGTCCGTAGTTTTTATAGGTCTGCAGCAATTTCCACCCATCGCAAGAAATACTTCTTCATTAGGAGCCGGATGCGTTCTTTTCGCGCGCCAACATAGTAAGTTTAATTTTGTCTTGGCTCAATCAGAAAAAAAGACGTGAAATTTTCACAGACGGATAACTAGAGTCAGATCGCCAACTCATGAAATTGGCGTCGCTATGATTAGTTATGATGTTAAGATGGTCCCGGAGAAAAAAGAACAAAATCCAAAACTATGACAACCATGCGCACAATTTCCCGGAAGAAAATTCGACGTAGATAAAATCTCCCACCGTTATCTCTGCAGCAACACAATTTTAAATTAGATAACAAATTGTATTCATATTCTACCATTCATAATGTAAAGTCTTACAAGGATATTTAAATAAGGTCGAGATCGAGAGTAAAACTGTTATACCCACCTGGCCAATTAGATAGGGCCGTAAAGAAGAAAATCTTGCTGACTACAGAAAAGTTTATATCTCAGCGCAAAAACAGGTCACCACCCGAAATTTCATAAGATGTATACTTTTTATGTGACTGGTTTGCAACTGATTTGGCTAAGCAAGGATTTTTTACAAGAATAAGTACAGAATACTTAAATACTAGCCTAAGCAGTTCTACGAGCGTGGCCCTAGGAATCGAGTGACGTCAAGAGAAGTCATTTCAAGTTACAAAGAGAAGCCGATATCGAGGGATGCAATTGGATTGAATTAATCTAAGAGCGGGATTTTGCAGGGAGTCAAAACTGTCTCATCCCCGCGGTATAATCACCTCACACCTGCCCCGGAGTTGCTCCTGTAGCGGGGACCCCCATTAGCCAGTCCGGCCGTCGATATAGCTGCACTCTCCCCAATTACGCTCTCGCACTTGATGAGTAGCGAAAGACGAGTGGATTTAGCGGCAGTTTCATCGGCAGAAAAAAAAAACGAGTATCAGTTACCTTTCGGCGTGCCATCAGCCGGGGCTTTACTCGAAGGGCGAGTCAAGAGAGCCCGTCCACCGGATAATGCGACGATGACAGAAACTATAGGCCCTTTTTTCGAAATGATAACCGTGGTGCTTTACCAATGCACAGAACCCCTGGTACATCGTAACATGTCGAATTTTGAATGATCAGGACTGCTGATTATCTGAAATGCAAATTCTAACTCTGCTCCAAGTCCGAAATAATAATAATCGCACATCGCTGTATTAAATGTCTACACATTTAAAGTGTTTTTATGTTTTAATGCGTTAGAACCAAGAGCTCTGTGCTCCAGAACTAAGCCCACTTTACGGACTATAATCTAAAGGTATTAAATATACTAAGACATGGACGTTACTACCAGAATAAAACATACATCCCTCGCATTTATCGGCAGAGGATGGCACTGAGATCATATCAAATTTCCAATACCGCACTATTCGTCCAATATTGATACCGCATGGTGTTATAAACTAACATCGCAGTTCTTGCAGTGTACAAAAAGCAAAATTGTGATAATACGACTAACAGGCCAACAAAATATGTTTATAACGACAATGACCGCTAGCCGCTAGGTTTCGGAAGGCCGACTGCTGTTTTTCCCCTGCGACCCCCCCCCCCCCCCCGAATCGAAATAAAATACTAAAGGAGAGAAACATTCGTCTGATATGATCACAGCAATAACTGTAACTGTTACTACCGGTTTGGGCTCTACATAAACATAGCCGTCTCCAAATTTAAAAGGTCAACACCTATTAAGGATGATACTTTTTGAAATAAAAACTCCCTCTCTTTTCCCTTCAATAAAACCAAGACGCTAAGCATATTTTCTTTCCCGAAGTGAGAAAAATCGATAATGATTGCTGATGCATGAGGCGTGGAGACACAAATCGTCCCTTTCCAATTTCCCCTGCTCGTAATTACCGTGTGTAGTATAGCACTTACAAAAATCACTTGAACTCAAAAATGTTGCCTCGTGCGGCAGAGCCAATGAAGCAAGGTTAACTGCAAGGTGCCAAATTCTTTATACGGCACGACTAAGGGGTCGTTTGCGCAAGTTCAGTTTTGGGATCCTATCTTTGGCTTTGCAATAATTCTCCATCGCACAAAAACCGCATAAGCAACGGACGCACTAAGTGAGTAATTTCGAATATATATTTCAGTCGAGAACGACACACAATTCGTAAAGTTATGAGTCATTGGCCCTTTGAACGGTTGAGTTAAAAGAGAGGCTATACATGCAAGCTTTAACTTTAAACCCCAGGGTGCATGCAAAATCATTTTTTAAATTGGAGGATTTAGGATTGTTATAGGGTTAATTACTTGACTAAATTCTTATGTAAAATCTTAACTTAGCAAGATAATTAGGAGAGTGGCCGGTCACGTGAGAGGGTTTAACCAATAACAGGGAAAAGGAGTCCGATATTCATAGGAGTCTGATTTTCACAACACCGTGATACCAGAATGCGCTTTTCCAACCTAGCCCGATTGCACGAATGCAACGAGGTAAACGCGATATGATGTCATTTCTTCGTATGTCCAATTTGCAGCGTCAGTGTGAGGTTTCACACTCTGGGTTCTCAGGCTAGGTTTGAGCCCGCACTACGAATCTTCTATTGCATGACCCGAGTCCAAAACTAGACCACACGCTCAACATGCAACGAAAATATACGACTTACGGATCAAGAAGTTTCTCAGCAAGCACCTGCTCAAAACGAAAATACAAATAGCTGCAGACTTCACCAGATCCACTCCTCTACCCACGAAGCGCATATGTACATGCACTAATATCGAGTAACACTCAACGCAGCCGCAAAAATTCAGTTGAAACTACTGAAGCATGAAGTCTGCCCGGCATTGTTACTTCAGAGTTGTGAAACGAGTTACCTTGAATAAAAATTCAAACCTACTACTGGCAGAATACAAACACAACAATTGAACTAACTAACATGATCATACACTTCAAAGCACACGTGGTATTCACTTCAATAATCGAAGTTATTATTCGACAAGCGTACACCAAAACAATGAGAAACATAGGGTAACAGAAAGGGTGAGAATAAGAGTGAGAAATATGGTTAGGGTTGGGGTTAGAGGTTAGGGTTCAGGGTTGGGTTAGGGTTGGGATAAGGTTAAATTGCTAAACATTATTGTAATGCAATGTATCATGGGTAAATAGAGTCGGATATTCATGGAGTCGGATGTTCATATGACACCTGCGACAATAAACTGCGACAGCAAAGATTTTCAATTACATGTATAACCTTGACGAGAATTACAAATATAGAAAATGTGCTTGACTGTGATTAGCATATACCTTCTTTATTGAGAGTTTATAAGTTGACCTATAAATTTAGGGAGATTTGGCAAGAACATGATACTTTCGGCCGGGAACACCGTGTAATTAAAAGGCGTGCGGTGTACTATTTTACCGAACTAATTTGTTTTCTGACTGGTCTAAGCTATAGTAAACCTAAACATTTTGTAACACAAACAAAGGTATTTCCGTTTTTAATAATGTTTGAATTACTGCAAATTTATGACCAAAGCAACAGTGAAATCCTCTGAGATCAAGGTTTTAAACTGTCATAAAAGCGTCAGAAACTCCCAGAAAACCTATCATTATTTTATTTGCGGCAACTTCTCTTTTGATGTAGCTGCATGTTTACAATATTGAATTCAGTCTGACGAAATTCTCAATTACTATAAGGCCATCTGTTTTATGCCAATAACACATGGTGCCGCATAGCGTATTTACATCCGGTTTATATGATGATCCTACTCTGTATATATCGATTTCATACCACTGTAGGTGTCAGACTTTCTTAGATTAAAAACAAATTACTGAAAAAATTACGCAATATACACAAGGTGTAGCTTCCACTCCAACAATAGTTTCCAGTATACTGTTTTTTTCACACGACTGAATTATTTTAAACAAAGCCAAACCTTTGTACACAACACATGACATCGAGATGCATTTTATTATGTTGAATACCAAATGTTCAAAATCGTATTTTGTTTATTTGCATTGTGATGGGAACAAACCATAATTGGTTGTAGATTTCCAAAGACTACAGCGTTTGTACAAATTAAGAGGATCGTACATACCGTTTATGGCAAAATGCTGATGACGTCACATTGTGTACCTTTAGTAGAATTGAGGGAAACAAATGGATTTAATAAAGCGATTTTAAATTTGTTTTCTTGCCCTCTGTCTCCAAGAAAATATGAAATAGAAACCTACGTTGAACCTGTTTAGGACACAGACTATATTTCCGTTGCCTTTCTAATTGTTGGAAACAAAAAAGTTAGGACAGATGAAAATCAGTATAACACGTTGCCTTGAGTGTCTCATGAATTGTATAGAACCTTTTTATTTAATATTATGTTCAATCGCACAAAATATGAACACTGTCTGCAACTGTGTTGTCAGCTCTATACCAAAGCTATATAATATCTGTAATTAAATATTGTAAAACTGACATTTCTGAATTAGCGCTGTTTGTGTTACAGTTTGAATTTTATTGACAAATCTTGAAATTCATTATATTATGCAAAGAGGCCTAATCAATTTTCAAACTCTATTCCGATTCACTACGATCTTCGTCAGCTGCACTTGATCTGCGACAGTCAGAACACGGAATGACCAGGCTAGGTGCATTTAATTAAACCTAGAATGATCCCGACAGCTTGGCAGAAGTAGTCCCCCAAAGGTTCAAAGATCGAACTGGCATGCATGTACATCCAGGAGGGTCCGGGATGCATGATTTTGTTATTCCCACGATGAGAGAGGCTATCATTTCGTCACAGTTTTCACGAACAGACGAATTTTGCCTCTCCGCACTAAATCAAAGTTACAAGAAAATCAGGTTTTAAGCTGCTCACTTTTCAAATTGAAGATTTTACCTGCGTTCATACAACATGTTGATTCAGTGTTGACACTATGTTAAAGTTCAGTTCTCGGTCTTTCACAAGTAATTGGCAGCTAAGCGATAAGTCAATTAATTACAGAGTTATTAATTGATTAATACATTTGTCTGTTCGTGAAAACTCAGAAGCGAGAAATGGCCCGTTTTGCCCCACAGAGTGTCAATTGTCTCTTCGTGAAAACCCAAAATCCATTTTCTGGTAATTTTGCCCTTCATAGCCCTATTGTATTAACACGGAGTTCAAATTCGTCTCTTCGTGAAAACCTAAAATCCAATTTCTGGCAATTTTGCCCTTCACAGCCCTATTGTATTAACACGGAGTTCCGAATTTGCTCTTCGTGAAAACCCAAAATCCATTTCTGGCAATTTTGTCCTTCACAAACAAAGAGTTCTGAATTGGCTCTTCGTGAAAACCCAAAATCTATTTTCTGGCAATTTTTGTCCTTCTCAGCCATAGCGTATATATGGCCGAGAAGGGCAAAATTGCCAGAAAATGGATTTTGGGTTTTCACGAAGAGCCAATTCAGAACTCTATGTTAAAATAGCGCTGTGAAGGAAAAAATTGCCAGAAAATGGATTTTGGGTTTTCCCGAAGAGCCAATTCGGAACTCCGTGTTAATACAATAGGGCTGTGAAGGGCAAAATTGCCAGAAAATGGATTTTAGGTTTTCACGAAGAGACGAATTTGAACTCCGTGTTAATACAGTATGGCTGTGAAGGGCAACATTGCCAGATAATGGATTTTGGGTTTTCACGAAGAGACGAATTTGAACTCCATGTTAATACAAGAGGGCTATGAAGGGCAAAATTGCCAGAAAATGAATTTTGGGTTTTCACGAAGAGACAATTGACACTCTGTGGGGCAAAACGGGCCATTTCTCGCTTCTGAGTTTTCACTTATCGCTTAGCTGCCAATTACTTGTGAAAGACCGAGAACTGAACTTTAACATAGTGTAAACACTGAATAAACATGTGGTATGAACGCAGGTAATATCTTGAATTTAAAAAGTGAGCAGCTTAAAACCTAATTTTTTTGTAACTTTAGTTTAGTGCGGAGAGGCAAAATTCGTCTGTTCTTGAAAACTGTGACGATTTGCTTGTCTCGCTTCCCATTGTTTCAGTCATTGGCACTACATTAATATTTCATAAGTTATGCTTCCCTGCTGGTGCTGCTGCTACTACTGGTGGTGCTGCTGCTACTACTGCTGTTGCCATTGCTGCTGCTGCTCCTGCCATTACTGCTGGTGCCAATGCTGTTGCTGCAGATGTTGGTGCTACATATGTTGCTGCTGTTAGTGCTGCTGCCGCTGTTGCTTTTGCTGCTGTTGCTGCCGCTGTAGCTGCTGCTGCGACTACTGCTGCTGCTCCTTCCATTACTGCTGGGGCTGGTGTCAATGCTGTTGCTGCAGATGCTAGTGCCACAGACTTTGCTGCTGCTAGTGATGCTGCTTGCTGTTGCTGCTGCTGCTGCTACTGGTACTACTACTACTACTGCTTCTTCCATTAGTGCTGCTACACTCTCAAACCGGTGAACACATGATGCATTTATAATCTAAACACTATTGAACATTAAAACACTTGGGTGTGTATTTCATAAATACAATGTGTTTCTACACGCGTACGTTTAAACACAATGTTTAACTGGGTTTCAATTGAAACACGTATTCAGTGTTTATTCATAAAGCCCCAGTCCCACAGGGCCCCTGGTTCATGCTAGTTAATGCCGGTTCATGAACCGTGGTGAACCTGTGTGATCCGTGTGTCGAACCGTAGAAATGCCTGGATGGTCCGTGGTGGTCCGTGGTGGTCCGTGAATAACCGTGAGCTGCCCCGGCAGTTTTTGACATGTCAAAAACTGCCGGGGTGAACCGGGACGATCACCCGAACCGGGGTGAACCGTCGCTGTGCCGGGGTGCAACGGGTGGACCTTAGTGGGATAGTAGTGGCAACGGGATCGTCCAGGTAGAACCGTGCCGAACCGGGAGTTACTTTTAACCCTATCAACGCCACGGATCTTCACGGTGCAACTACGTATCACCCAGGACCCAACACGGTTCGCCACCGTAGTGGCGCCGGGACAAACCGTGGCGAACCGTAGCGATGCCGGGGAGAACCGTAGCGATGCCGGGGTGAACCGTGGTGAATCGTGGTGGTCCGGGGCGAACCGTAGCTAAACCGTACTGAAACCTTGTTCATCCGTAGTGCTGCCGGGGCGCTGTCGGGGTGCTGCCGGGGTGGACAATGGTGATCCGTGTAAAAAACGTGGTGCAACCTGTTCGACGGTCGTCGGTCGTGTTTTCTTCAAAATTTGACCAAGAGGTCCCGGTTCACGGTCCGGGGTGAACCGTGTAGGTCCGTGATGAACCGTACTGTATGGGACTGGGGCTTAAACGTGTCGAAATGTTTATAAAGTGTTACAGATTTGCGTTTAATTTTGTCTTCAGAAGTTAAACATATGGCTTTACAGTGTAGACTCCTGCCGTTACTGCTGGTGCTGGTGCCAATGCTGTTGCTGCTGCTGCTAATGCTATTACTGCTGCTTTATTTACTGCTGCCACTCCTGCCGTTACTGCTGCCAATCCTGTTGTGGCAGATGCTGGTGCTGGTGCTGGTGCTGGTGCTGCTACTGCGACAAAACTTAACAACTCTCGAGGTAGGCTAGGCTGTTGTAATATATAAGAGTCGACTACTTATGTCGAGATTCAAATTTTCATGACCTTGTAGCGACACACCGAAACTATAATACAACATAGTGTCGTCATGGACTGCATAATGTACCGGTACTGTTTACATTTTACGCTGTCTGGTCAATTATCTGAAAAAAAGTCTATACCTACAGTATTATTCATGCTATACCAGTTATTCAGCCAATGAAAAGAGGTATGGAAATGTGCCCTTACGTACAGTGGGAATTAAAATTTATTGGTCCTTGATTGTTCTATGTGCCGTCCAACAATAACTACTACACACTCGCAGGGGCTTGAAAACGGCTGTTGAGCGAGAACTTACCAGTGAAGTACCCCTTAGATATCGCACTTCATGAGCGCTCGGAAACGAGAATGTTTGTGGGGAACTGGGCGCTAAGTTGACCTCTTGAACTAGCTGTATTATGCCTGGCCATCTGCTGGCCGATTTGATCGTCCACGCTCCCGTATAACTTCGACCAATTCAAGAAAAATTACGGATTCCCTATGCCTTAGCATATAATGCCTCCTCTTTTTGGAACGGGGCACAAGGATTATCATGCACACACGCCATGTGCGCAGTCACCCAGATTAACAAGTAGACTCCGTCTTGTAACCGCCTTCAATCGTGGACACTGGTCATCTCATCCTCATAGTCCTATAGTGTTCGTACTTTTTAGGAAGGACCTTCATTGGTTTTGTACACGACTTTTAACCGTGGCCCTTTTCTCAACCGTGGACCCTACTTTTCTCTATTGCTGCAGGTCCACGATGAGTACACTGTTTACGACGTGACCCTTTGGTGCCCTCTTTTAGTCCTTGTTATTCCAATTCTTATTCAAAATTTGGAATGGGGGTTGCAGATATTCACAAGTCCACGGTAGTAACGAAACATCGGGAAATAAATCAATTTTTTTGAAACTATACAATTTTTTACCCTCAGTTTTTCTGAAATGCACGAAACCGAAATAAAAACTGTTGCCAAAAGCTCACGAATTAAAAACCCTATCCCCCGAACATACATGTACCCTGTTTCGAAGGTCAATTCGTCCTGGCACAAACACGCGACCCTGTGCACACGATAGATGTTTGTTATTCGAACATGCATGTTTATCATGTAAACACAAACGACTTGGAACTGACGTTTCACACCGGCTCATTATGTGCACACGCACACAAGTGTGTAAATACCGGCAATCGCGGACCCCCTATTGTCCCTCTTTTGTTTGTACTTTAACTTTTCGGAAGGCCTCACATCTGTTTTGTACACGATTTTTAATCGTGGACGTTCGGTCAATCGTGGACCCTTTGTCTATGCCTAACCATTTTGTCCATAGTCCACTACTGCCAGTATTTACATACCGGCAGTCAGTTAAACGTCTATCGACCTCCAAACGTGGACGTCCTAATTGTTCCTTTTTTGTTTGTAGACTCCCATAGGCATTTGTACACGATCTCAATCGCGGATGTATTTCGGGAATTGCGGACGATATTGTTCCATTTCTTATTTATTAGGCCTATATGTCCACGTTTGTTCGGGAGAACAAACGCATGCATACACAGAGCATGTATGGGTTCGCTTGTTTTGTGACGAGAATGTATTTATTGCCTAAAGCCGATTAAATGTTTAGGCTTAATCGGTTTGATGCCACTTAATAACATAACATGCCTATTATGACATGACTTGTTCATGTTCGTACCAGTTACTTGACGGCACGAGCCAATTCCAGTTGTGTAACAGTCACAATGCATGTATAGCGAATACTGACAACGATCGTAAATGCATAAACATTTGAAGGTTCACAAAATATCAGAATAGGAAAAAATAATGCTATTAATGGTTCTAAAGCAACAGAAATAAAGATTTTGATGTTCTTTTGCGTTTTAAGGATAGAAAACTCAGGGGGTGCCCCGCCCACACAAATTATCCCTTGTAGGTGTGACACCAGCTTGGCAAAAATACTTTCCACGGCCTTTATGTCCATACTGTGCAAGTGTACACGCTCGTGGCAGGCAACGTTTTATTATGCCAATGACGTCACACAAATTAATTTAAAGTTATTAAGGATTGTCTGTATCGACCTACCTTTATTGCACTGAGGTTACTGGTCTGCTTTTATAATCTTTGCAGAAGCTTTCTTGCAGAACAGATACTCCGTCAGAATTGCTCCATTCCATTCATCGCCTTAGTATAGCGACGCGGCAGAATCAGGTTATTTCAACATTTACACAAAGTGTTACTCGACAAGACGAGACTAGCCGTCACTAACTGATCAGTCATCAAAAGTACAACCGCCGCTGTCCGGGTTGTACAATCTATACCCCGGCATCCTTTTACATATTGTGATTACGCGATAGAGAAAACTCAGGATAGAAAATTTTTTCGACGTAAGAACGAGACAGCTGGTTCCGTCTTCAGCTGGAAAAAAAATGTGCACAGTATTTATATCCTGTCCCCAATCAAGTCCGGATGAATGTGAGCGCAAACTCGAGCTGAACTCGGCCGGTGATTCGAGCCGGTGACACTGGTTAAAGAGTATGAGGGGACACGCTGCTAGCTCCACCAACCACCCACCCTGCAGGATTGATGAATTGATCGCATCCAGACCAGTTCATTCTGCTCCGAGTTCCAATCTTCTCGCTCTGTGTGTATTATGATGGAGAGGTGCCACCCGCGATTGAAAACGTATACCGTATGAGTTCGTGACCTTTACGGATTTCGATTGCGCGGCGTGGCTTGTTCAGCTTGTCCGTGAAATTTGGGAGCCCGGGTGACTCTCTTTGGATGGCCACCAAAACAACATGACACCCCTTTGATTTACTGTCCAGGCGAAACCGATCCTAAATATGTTAAAGAGGCTTTACTGCTGCAAATTCGTTTTAAAGAAACAAAAAGCCTACTACAATTAAACAACGTGAGCCCTCTCGTGATTTTCCTTATGTATTTTCTCACGTGCCTGAGTTGTATCCAGACGCAAACAATATATATTGTATTGCAATAAAACCTGCAAAGGATTAATGGCATTTTTCAGAACCCATTAACTTCTTTAAAAAAGACCTTGCAATTTAGGTTTAAAATTTCAAAAGAGAAGTAAAATAATATATCCATTTTCCCCCTGTATATGAAAGCAATAGAACACTGCGAAGCTAAGCCTAAAGACCTTGCTTCCTATGGAGGAATCTAACTGAAAACAAAATTATTACTACTTCTAGTACTAGTTCAAGTATATAATATCATTTATTCATTATTGTTCATCTTTGACCTGTAGGCCTATATAGCATAGCTTTTTCACTTCACCGTGCGCATTGTCTGTAAAAGACAAAAATCCCTTGTAAATTAACACAACCTCCAAACGGAAGACGCGGCTAGTCGTTCAGTTCACTTGACGAAAACTGGAAAATGTATTCTTTAACCGGGGACTTGTTTTATTCACACAAGCTGACAGAATTACGATCATTCAACCGCGCCTAGCTTATATATCTGATTTATTGGCCTGCCGGCGGCAAAGAGTCCCGGGGGAATTGGGCCGGAGCTCGGCAGGGAACCACGGCACGATCCGCACGGATCACTTGCTATTGTATCAATTGAGCTTGGCGGTTGCGCGAACCAAGAGTTGAAATTTCGCTGCCGACTGTTCTCTCAACAGAGTTTCTCCTTTTCTTGATTTATTTCTTCAATCACATTGGCCTATGCTTTGGTTGTGATCGTCAGCAGAGGGCGCCTTTAACCATCGCAGAAGCAACAACAGCCAACAGAGGGCGGTGTGGTTATTGGATGAAGCGACGAATACCGGAACAATATCGTTATAAATGTAGTGTGTCTGGGGTGTCGACTGCTTACGCGGAGTCAACGGGGTAGGGAGGTGTATCCCAAGGTCAGGGAGCGGCAAAGCCGATACAAACAACACGGTGACGACCACAGTTGTGTTACTGACTCTTTAATCTTTCCAACTTCTCCACAAATTTGGGGAACAAAAACAAACCCCTGAAAGGACAGTGAATTAATTTTATTGTAACATTCCCCATCATGTATGCCTTCATTTATTTAATACATTGAGCAATTAATGTATTTAATACTTCCAGTTTCTTTGTCATACACATGTAGTTACAAACAAAGAATAGAATTACAGCTTGCCAAAATTAAAATCTGCAGTCTTTCCACAAAATGTTCTTTAAAAGTACAAATTTGGCTCACCCAACAGTAATATAACCAGGGCTTCGACAGGCAGCTATACACGTACAGGACCCAGGATGCGTGATTTATATGGATGCCAGGCTGTGTAAGAATAAGCCACCATAAACGCAAACATAATTATCACACTCGTAATAAACATGTATTGGGTCTCCTGAAAAATAAGCAGGCCAAAGGATAAATTAAGTCCACAACAGCACAACGTAACACCATGTCTGCCCGATCTAACCATAGTACTACTGTATATATGCATAACACAGCGTTACGCGTTGTTTACATGTATCCCTATGCTGTACATGTACATAATTATAATGTTAGTGAGTCTACGTGCAGTATCTGCTATTATAAATAAAACAGCCATAAATATAACGTGCGAGTAGCGCAGAATTACACAAGTTTCTGGTCAATGGTCTGAGTATAAAGCTCATAAAACTGCACTTATGTGTTCGCTTATATGTGATACTAACCCCCAGATACATGAAATGGTACACAGATAGATTATAATACACAAATTAAACAAAAATTGTCCCTCACCGTGATATCTTCTGTGCCCGTTCCTGAGGTGACGCTACAAGAGGCCGAATCACCAGCCAGGCTTCTGTACAAATGCGCGTTGTCTGTGAGATCAAACCCTTTTCATTTGTGGTTCAGGTACGTCGAGTAATCCAACAAAACTATTGTACCATCCCATTTTGCAAAGTATGAATACTAAGAACAAATTATATAACAAATAAAAGCTATAATCATCAATCAATCTAGACCCTACTTTTTGTTTAGCGGAGGGGAACTCCCACATCACCTAGCTGTGACGTGCGCGCCGTAAACAACTCATGAAAGGCACTACATAATGAATAGGACTAACCCGATTCCCCACATGTATAAAGGCAAGATGTATAGCTAAAATATAAGCACATTTTGGAAAATTTCTACCTTGTCGTTTTAGAGTAGTGGTCCCGTAAACACCAGCACCGGATTCAATTCTTGTTGTTTTCCCGTGCTGATGTGCGTGTGAATAGAATAATATCCTTAGTGATGGGGTTAGCAGAACTGTCCATAAGAACAGTTATACATCGTCAGCCACCCTATAGTTTCTTATGTATAAAGGCAAGATATATGACTAAAATTTAAGCACGCTTTAAAAATGTCTTTTTTGTCGTTTTTGAGTAGTGGTCACGTAAACTCCAGCACCGGATTCAATTCTTGTTGTGTTCCCGTGCTGATGTGCGTGTAAATATAATAAAATCCTTAGTGATGGGGTTAGCGGAACTGTCCATAAGTCCAGTTATACATCGTCATCCACCCTATATTTTCTTATGTATAAAGGCAAGATATATGGCTAAAATATAAGCACATTTTGAAAATTTCCTAATTGTCGTTTTGGAGAAGTGGTCCCGTAAACTCCAGCACCGGATTCAATTCTTGTTGTGTTCCCGTGCTGATGTGCGTGTGAATAAAATAGAATCCTTAGTGATGGGGTTAGCGGAACTGTCCATAAGTCCAGTTATACATCGTCATCCACCCTATATTTTCTTATGTATAAAGGCAAGATATATGGCTAAAATATAACCCCTTTTTAAAAAATTTCCTCATTGTCGTTTTGGAGTAGTGGTCCTGTAAACTCCAGCACCGGATTCAATTCTTGTTGTTTTCCCGTCCTGATGTGCGTGTGAATAGAATAAAATCCTTAGTGATGGGGTTCGCGGGACTGTCCATAAGTCCAGTTATACATCGTCAGCCACCCTATATTTTCTTATGTATCAAGGCAAGATATATGGCTAAAATATAAGCACAAATTGAAAATTTCCTTAATGTCGTTTTGGAGTAGTGGTCCCGTAAACTCCAGCACCGGATTCAATTCTTGTTGTTTTCCCGTCCTGATGTGCGTGTGAATAGAATAAAATCGTTAGTGATGGGGTTCACGGAACTGTCCATAAGTCCAGTTATACATCGTCAGCCACCCTATATTTTCTGATGTGTAACCAATGGGAAGGGGATTCGGAGGACTAATATCGCCCAACCAGGACAGAGGCCCCCGAACGACCATAAAGTACAAATCACCCCTCACAGGTCAATGGAAGTCACAATTGGATAATTCAAATTTATTTTATATACAATTGCACAATCATTAACATTTATTTTATAGCAAAAACAAGTTATCAATTGTAGTGCATCCAAACCGGCAAAGTTAATCATAAAGTCGGCTCTTACTCGTGCCTCCAATTAGGTACGAGACAGTAATTCTAAAGTGCTCGAAAAATCTGTAACGTGAATTCTTATTCAAATGTTACATGAAGTCCAATCAAATATTTAATTCTATTTACATCCTAGTTAACTTTATACTGGGATTAACACCATTTCGTGTCAACCATCAATTCAAGACAGTAAATCAAAACTGCTCGAAAAATCTGTAACAGTAATTAACTATTACCCGAAATCCAGTTAAATATTTAATTATATTCCAGCTTCACATGTTACGTTTATATTTAAATCAGCACTCTTGGGCCAGCAGTCAATTCAAAACAGTAAATCAAACTGCTTAAGAATCCTTCACAGGACTTTATACTATTACCCGAATGCCAGTTAAATATTTCTTTGGATGTTCTTTACAATCGATACACAAATAAATATAACACTATTGTGAATTAAATATACAACAATGTGTTACATATTCCCAGTTCCCAAGAGCTCTTCAAGTTTTGTGATAACGTAATTTAAGAATTTAATCCGGCCTTAAACGACAGTCAATACTGCATCTGTCGAAAAATAAGACACTTTTTTAATGTACAGATATTTCAATACAGTCATTCAATTATATACCTTATTGAAAAGAATGACTAATAAGGAAGTCGTATGCATTGCCTTGTGTACATGTGTAAACAAGTTATCACGTTGATATAAAGGGTTTGGCAAGTTTAATAAACACAAATCGCAATTTCTAAAATTAGAGGTTCAATTCGTTTAAAATGATCCATATTGCACAGCATACATGCAATGTTCAAATATGATTATTTCAGATAAAGCAAAATCGTAACCTTTTATAAGTTTATACCTTAAAGTATGGTAAAGTTAGGGTCCTTTAAAGGGGCATGCCCGGCCCTAATTATTCCGCGGGCATAGTGCGGGATGTAAAAAAAACAAAGAAACTCCAAAACAGCTCAAAATATTTGAGATAGGTCTGAAAAATATTTGTAAGTTCATTTAGATGAGATCCTATCACCTTTAATTAGTATTCTCAGGTCCCCTTTAAATTTTAACCCTAAGGCCTAACCCTGCCAGACGTAGCACAGTGCATCTGTGGTGACAGCTTGACCTTGCTGCACTCTGCACACAAGTCACAAGTCAATGTGACAAAGTATGAAATCTGATGCGTCTGGCAGGGTTTCAAGCCAAAATACCCTGGAGGGTTAGAGTTAATAGCGTAGTCTTTTAAATAGCTGGTACTGTAGGCCTATGTGTATATTTCCTCGCATGCGCAGCTGTCGTATTTAAGGTTGAACCAGCATGGAAACCTTGCATTAAAATTCACCAAACTGGGTGTTGAAAGTATTATATGGCAAAAAAAAGGCTTTTGAACGTTTAGCGTGTAAGGATATCTTTAAAGTATGAAAGTTTTTCATGACAGACAAAATTTCTCCAATATGTAGGTTCCAGTGCAGTGGGAACTAACTTTTTTGTTACATTTTTTATTTTTTTTGCCTCAGTCATGTAGAGATGTAAAACTACAATGTACATATATATTCAGCCTCGGGCATAATAAAAAAAAGTTGACTTGCAAGTGCATGGAAAGAGTATTGGTCATAATGTAAATTTCACCAAAAAAGCAATCAGTCACCAAAAGGTTACCCCAGTGATCGCAGCATTATTGCTTCATGCATACAGCATGGGGGAAGGAATAGGCAGCCATGATCGTGACACCGCCGCCATATATTTCAGAAACTACCCTATTTTAGTCTTTCATTAACTCCTCATGTGAGATTTTTATGATTTAGCAGCCCCAAAATCATGAAAATCTGTACCTTTATTTCGTCTCCAAAATCGGATCGGAAGGCAAAACACAAACGAACGTATATGTTCGTGGTACAAAATGTACGAGTCGAAAGAGATTTTCTTCGTCTTTACGATGATGTCATTTCTATTTTTATCCCACCAAATCTCGGCAAATCTCGGGGAAGCTCATTAATATTTTGTGCACCCACAGTTAATTTGTAATAAGAGGTCCATGTGGCCTATAAATGGGGTTAATTGTAGATCTATTTGAGTCTGTCAAGGATCGTTGACTGTTGGCTTCAAACTCGGAGGCCTTGGTTCCAAGACCTTCGTGTTCCTTTTTTCCTTCCGCTAAAATAACGAGGGCGCTGTCTCTTAGTAAATCGACTCGGCAATGTATTCGATTCTAAAATGTTTTATATTACGCGCTCTGAAAAGAATCGATTCTACCGTTCTTTGCTGATTGATCGCAAGCACGTACCTGTACCTTCGCCTGTACTGTACTACCCCTAGAACTATGGGGTTCCGACAGGAACCCCATAGAAAGACGCCGATTTTTCCCATATGCTAGTACAGCAAGAATAAGAAAGTCATTCCCATGCAATCACGTTTCTACATGGTACAAAAGAATTACTGCACGGTTTTCCCCAAAAATCATAATATGCCTTATTTACATCCTCACCTTGCTTGCGCCAAGTAAATTTTCACCTGAAACGGTTCCAATTTGCGGGGAAAAAATGACAACAATCTTCAGTCGTTCCGAAGCGATCACACACACACACACACACAGTCATGTAAACGGGTGCAATCGTGGACCTCCCATTGTTCCTCTTTTGTTTATACTCTAACTTTTTCGGAAGGCCTCCCATTGGTTTTGTACACGATTTTCAATCGTGGACGTTAGGTCAAACGTGGACCCCTTTGTCTACGCTCGAATTCTTTTGTCCTAGGTCCACGATTGCCGGCATATACAAACTCACCACTGAGGAAGCCGCACACACGAAGCTCCTGTTTGGTATCCCGGCATGCATCCTGCCGGGTCATGTGCGGGGGGGCCGTGGGTCGGTCAAGTCATTATTATTCATCGAAAATTTGAAGCGCAGTACGGCAGGCAACTGCCGCGTGTCCGTTATATACCGTCTGCTGCATGCATTGCCTGTCGTACCGCGCTTCAAATTTTCGATGAATAATCATGACTTGACCGACCCACGGCCCCCCCCCCCCCCCCCCCCCCCCCCCCGCACATGACCCGGCAGGATGCATGCCGGGGAGCTTCGTGTGTGCGGCTTCCTCGATGGTGAGTTTGTATATGCCGGCAATCGTGGACCTAGGACAAAATAATTCGGGCGTAGACAAAGGGGTCCACGTTTGACCGAACGTCCACGATTGAAAATCGTGTACAAAACCAATGGGAGGTCTTCCGAAAAAGTTAGAGTATAAACAAAAGAGGAACAATGGGAGGTCCACGATTGCACCCGTTTACATGACTGTGTGTGTGTGTGTGTGTGTGTGATCGCTTCGGAACGACTGATGATTTTTGTCATTTTTTCCCCGCAAATTGGAACCGTTTCAGGTGAAAATTTACTTGGCGCAAGCAAGGTGAGGATGTAAATAAGGCATATTATGATTTTTGGGGAAAACCGTGCAGTAATTCTTGTGTACAATGTAGAAACGTGATTGCATGGGTTGACCGGAGATTGTGCGTTAAGCCCGGGCAGACCCACGCGAAAATCAAGCTGCGACAGTCAGCGGCAAAAAGTGCAACGTGGATGGTACCCTGAAGCACACGGTTAGTTGTTGGCACTTGTGTGGAAAGGAGCCCTACTTAATTCCTTTGGCCTCGTGCGCACGGGACGAACACATTTTTAAAGTTTCTTATTATGTACCCCCAAAAACCACTTAGACCAGAAAGTAATACCTATGACGATTTCAGGTACTTTTCCAAAACCAAATGGGACAAATCTTGGAGAAATTGAGAGAAAATGACAAAACTTTTTGGACCTCTGTACATTTCAATGGGCCGATTTCGCTTTTTGCCTGCAGGGCACATTTATGCGCATGCGTGCATAAATTTGAATTTATTAGGAAACTAATCTGTAGACCGTGTAAGTCTCGCGCATAAAGGTCACGATTGAACTTCCGGGCACCTCCGAGCCGCCGGCTATAAGACTTTTACGTGTGGTTGATTTTGTTTTCTATAATACTTTGTTTTTACGAAGATTTGAACCATGAAACGGCCATAAATATGGATGATAAATTCAAAATTAATTTTACAATATATAAAAATATGCATGACTGTCTAAATATTGGAGAAAAGTAGGAAAACAAATGTTTGACCTGAGCGTCAGGTTTGCAACGTGATTGGCTCATTGTCGGAGCAGAGAAAGCCCGGCCCCCAAAACCCCTGTATACTACATGCGCCGGCTGCGCCTGCTGCGGACGTAAGTTAACGTACGTACATATGCGACGACCGCCTTATAATGGTCTACGCTAAGACTGGCTCGTGAACTACCAGACAATGGCGAATGACGTACTATGACGTAGTATACTTTTTCGTTCCTCTTTTCCCTAATTTGATATATCGATCACATTTTGTAAATTGAAATGAAAAATAATATTTCGCTAAAAGTTTTTATCTATCTTTCAGTAAAAAGAACAGCGTCAAAACAAATTATTTAAAGAAAACTACTCGCTTTACACGTTGAAGCTCCTATTCGAGGCGCCCGGAAGTTCGGTTTCTCGTAAACTCTCGTACGTTCTCGATGTCAACTTACACGCTCTGTAATCATTTCTGTGCTCAGTGATAGCAAAATCGGTTGCTCACCTTTTGTTGAATGTATCTAGACCAACTGAAAGTTTAGAACCCCGTTTGGGAATGTATGAATATTCAGTAGGCTACCTCTTATTGACCCGGTTGGTCACCTGGTCCCTCCACTGCACTATCAGCTTACCTACCATTCTTTTTAATCTAGTGTTGAGTGTGACCGATCTAAATATATGAATCATCTGGTGATCCCTTCACGGTCCTTGTAAAACTTTCTTTTCCTTTACTTCTTTCTCACATTCCTTTCTCTCTATTTTCATGATTTGGAACAAGTATGCGGCCATGCCTTGTAGAGCAATCTTTATTGTACTTTAGTATATGTGTGCATCCTTCCCTCTAGCACAGCGCCCTATTCATGCACCAACCCAGTTTACTCTGCATTGTGCGATGCTCCAGATACATATGTAGCTGTGCAGCCGAGAACAATAACCTATTGTTGCACTACTGCCTCTCCCCATGCTCTCAACTTTTGGGTGTAGCTTTCCTGGCTCAGTGCAAAATTTACTTTAGTCACTCTGTTCTTAAGTTCTGTTAAGAATTTGTAGAGTAATTTAAGTTATTTAAAGTTTGTAAATGCAAAGTAGGGTTAAGTAAAGGCCAACAGCACGCGTTCTTCTTACGCCCGTCGCTTTTGTTGCAGCGAACTTTGGTTCTGTCCTCAAGAATTCGTTCTAATTCTTAGTTCCATTGGCGGCCAGTGGATTGGAAACTGGAATTCCTGACAGACTTTAAAAGGGGTTGAAAATTAGCCCTTAGGGGAATTCTTAGCTTAAGTTTGCCGGGGTGGGGGCGATCTCCCAGATTGCCGAGTGCTGCCACTTGCCCGTGTCTTGGCCGTGTCTTGGCGGTGTCTTACCCGTGGCCGGCTTTTGATGAGACGGATCGATTTCATCTAGCTGCCGAACTGACCGCCGTCTTCGCCCTTCGCCCTTCGCCAGTTGGGACAGCATCTTGATGCCACCCCCGGCAAACTCAAGACCAGGATTTCGCCTAAATTGGAGGTACCTCCCCCATTTAATTTGAATGGCCAATTGCATATGATTGTGTTTTTTTCGTGACACTTGCTGTTAAATGAGGTTCCTTTTGCTGAATTATTCTTGTTTATACGTGTGTGTTTTTGTGAATTGTGAAATAATTAAAATAATCCTAATTTCGTTCTCGTTAAAACTCCTTGATTCCGATCCTAATTCATTTTAGTGTTCCTTTCCCATACTTTTGGTTTTGTCTGTTATGTTGACTTTTTAAATGACCTGACTTCGTAACAGTTCCCTTAAGCGAACATCATCGTTGGTTCTGCTATTCAATTCAAATGCGTGCGTGTTAAGAAATGGCTACATTGCAGCCAATACCCTTAGAATTGCCCCCTGTTTTTCAGCACAATTTTCGATTGGCACAGGACGGGGGACGCTGCATGGTAAGTTACAAATATTTCTTATCGTTACTAAAACAAATTACAATCCTACAATAAACAAAATGTAATGTATTTTGAGAAACGCACCTATTACGAATATTGGATCGGTCGGAGGAATGATCGATGTATTATAAATATAGTAGACTAAGATTTATATTTTGAGTAAAACAAACTGTTGAATTTCTGCAATCCTGCTTATATTCCCATTAATCCTGAAGTGATACAATTTTGAGGAAATAGAAGTACCCATATAGTCTGCTAAGGAACATGTACACCTGAATGCTAATTTTCGAGGTTTAAATGCCTAAATGAGATTTGAAATGAAGTGGAATGGAATCCATTTTTTTATAGAGGAATTTGAACCCAATACAAGTTCACAATGGTTTTAATTACTGTAATTAGCACATATGAACGTCTCACTTTGTAAAATATGCATCTGTGGAGCCTTATTACAATTGTATATTTTCTTAAGTTCACGAGGACAAAAGGCAAACGTGGAAGTCCAATTCTTGAACATGTTTAATACTTTCACAGAAATAGATTGTTTTGCGGGAGTGAGCAAAACAAGATAACGTAGTATGAAGAACAATTATAAATCTTATAAAGTCACAGAACATTTTCTTGTACTTTACAGTTTACATCTTGATATGCCTTATACCTCCTGTACAGCCGTCTTAGCCGTGCCGTATACGTTCGTCAAACCCAGCTTATATGCATATTGCTGGTAGGTGCTTGATCAAATGTGTGCATCTTTATCAATGCTGAAAACTATGCCCAATTTTGGAATGGTATAAGTGGAACTTTTATGCAACGTAAATGCTTAAAGATTCTGCGACAAAATAATTGTTATTGACAACACAAGTTTAGAAAGCTCACCGTACATGTTTAGTGTGCATATTATTGTGAAAATATATGGTAAATTACATTCAACTTTCTAGAGGCCACCTAAATAACCCTGTTTACAGAAATTTCGATTTCACATCTTATTTGATATGTGTGACCAGAATAGTTTACATGATGTGCCGTACAGTGAATTGATAACACAAATGTAGAGAACATTACTCTAGTAAATATAATAGTAAATGAACTTAAATTATTAGGGTAAGTAATGCTGAAATATAAACGACTATGTATTGACTATTTATGGTTGTTTGATAATACATTGACTGTCGTTTTTGCTCGTTTCGAAAAGGGATACTTTTAAATATTGACTGTTGGAACTACCAACTGTGTATATATTATATATCCAGTCTATTGTATGTAAATAAATTGCCGAGAACTTCAGAACCTGATTCATTGTGCCTCCAAATCCCCGTTTTCTTAAAATATCTTCAATATAACCAACCCCTTCGGTTACACTTGTTTTGCATCAATTAATTTGGCGTGTTGAGTATGACCCTTCTCCTAATATGCCTTGTGTGTAGAAGAATCTTCCGGTGATATTTTTTTGTTCCTTTTTTTGTGGCAGGCCTAGAATGTGTATATTCCTATTATATGCAATATTGCCTGTTGTGTTGACATATTGTACTGCTATATTGTAGCTTAATTTGTTGGGTACTACGGTTCCAAATGTGGCTTCGTTTTGGGTAGATTTCCCACGAGTATTATTATCGGCGAGTTGAAATATATCTTTTTGAACGATATCTTTGGGTATGATATTTCGCATTTTTCCTAAAATTGTGAAGAGTACAACGTACTTCAAGTCTTTTGAACGTTCACATTTTTTAGGAGAAATAACTCTTACTTACCGGTATTAGTTGATAATACATTTCATTAGTAAGTTGATGACAAGCTTTGCTCGAATGTCTCTATAGTTTGTTGGGGGTAACCTACCTCCTATTTATGAGTCCAACTGATTTTATTTCAGTATGTAACCGGTGGTCTTGATAGCTCCGGTGATAGACCGGTAGAGTAAATCGCTAATTTCCACCAAACCCCTGCCACCTAGCTAACACATTGATGTTTTGATAACGTGGTATAAATGTTATGTGTAATGTTGTGATGATATTACGAAATAATGTTATGGCGACATGGTCTTACAAACGTTTTAGTGATACCTACATGACATTAATGAAAAAACGTTGGTGCGATGTTTTCATAACGTTTCAAAATGTTTACAAACATTGCCCATGAAATATTAATTTGACATCGTAAAAATATTTCATGGGAATGTTTTGTGAACATTTTGAAACGTTATGAAAACATCGCACCAACGTTTTTTCATTAATGTCATGTAGGTATCACTAAAACGTTTGTAAGACCATGTCGCCATAACATTATTTCGTAATATCATCACATCATTACACATAACATTTTGAAACGTTATGAAAACATCGCACCAACGTTTTTTCATTAATGTCATGTAGGTATCACTAAAACGTTTGTAAGACCATGTCGCCATAACATTATTTCGTAATATGATCACAACATTACACATAACATTTATACCACGTTATCAAAACATCAATGTGTTAGCTGGGTTGCTTGTGACTGGCATTCAGCTCTTACATTGTTTTACATTGTTTCAATAATACAATGATATCTTAGAAATGTTAGGGAATTGCACCCAAATGTTACTAAAATGTTATAAAATAAAATTATAATTTGTATTAATTAACGTTTGAACTACGTGTTGGAGCAGTAATTTGCAAGCTCTATGCACTTTATGCTATTCCCACACTTAATCGTTCCTGCAATTAATGAAACGGTTTATGTTAGCAAGATTCGGCAACTCTGCTCCTGAAAATCAATGATTTATATCGGTTAATACTCAATTAATATTGGTTAATTTACTATACAATATATTAATACTATGTATACATAATATACATAATTAAATGAGGAAGCCCCTCCTCCACTTTATGTATGTCCCTAAATGGTATATATATGCCCAATATCAGCGTCGTCTTTAGTCACAGTTTGCAAGTAAATTTTTATTTTATTTTATTTTTTTATTTTTTGGCAAATTTGTTTCTTTGATACTTTGAATAGTTAAAAATTACACAATTATCTCTATGAAAACACCCTAAAACATATCGCTGTTACGCAAAACATAACGTTTATGTTGAAAGTGACAAAATTGTTTCACCAAGGATACCACGCCCACTTGGGGTCAACATGCAAATTGAGGTCACTATAACAGTACGTGTATTTAACATCATAATAATGTTGCCATGCAGAACACCATCAACAACATTATCACAACGTTTACAACATTTACCAAGGAGTGTTAAAACATCAAAATACAACGTGATTACGATGTGATGGTTATTATATCAATACATTGTCAAAAAAATCAATGAATGCCTCGTTATTAACCTTCATGTTATACATGTATTAAAACTTAAAACACGGGGATACAGATAATGAAATTAAATGTTGTGGCAACCTTGATATAACGTATCAAGACGCATATAAAACATTTAAAAAAATTTGTATAGTTCCTTGGACTCGAACATTTAGGACATGTTTAGACTGCTGTCAACTTTGTTTTCAAACATCAACAAATAATAGATATTTGTTATACCTCGATGTTTCAACAATGTTTTGCAAACATTCAACGTTTAATCCGCGACATTAAATGTTTGTTTTTAAAATGATTTGAATTTGTTTTAATTATGTTTAATAACGTTTTTTATTTAATATGTTTAAAGGAACCATGCTTCTCAAATTGACAGGATCACATTTTATTTCATAAATAAATTCATTTATATGTATTAAATGTGAATTAAAAGCCGAACTGGTTTAAGCGAAGTTTTAGTGTGATTATTTGCCGCTCAAAAATTTACCCCCTTTTTGAAATTTGTTGAGACTCAAATTGAGGGCGCTGTTTGTGTCGTAGACCGAGGCACCGAAATTCATGGGTCGACTCGATAGTCTGGACCCAGCCCGTATACGCACACTAGGTCTACACGTGCAATTTCGTAAGTTGCAACAACTAACATCGAACGTACCCTGATTTTCTCCCTTTTAGCGAAGGCTCATCGGGGAATGGGCCGTTTAACTGCTTTCGCCTTTATCTTACTCGCATCTGGGAACTTTGTTGGGATGGCAGTGGACTTGAGCATATTTTTAATTGTCATCCCAAAGGATTTGAAAATACCAGTATCGAAACACGACGGCTCAAAGTAGTCGCTACTTAATGCTGAAAAGCTGCTGGGCCGGATCTCTTTGCTCTTGTCACCTTCACTTTCGCCGTCCAAACTCTCCGATATTTTGCTTCAGTTGGAAATAAATGAAGGCTTACTCCACCCGTCGTTGTTTTGCTGCACCCAGCAGCCACACACCTTGTCGGCATGGCCGAAAAACCACTATATTTTGCTTAGATTTTGGACGAAGAACTTTCGCCGTACAATGTACACACAATGCATACCCGTGATGAATGGGTAATGTGCCTCGATCTACGTCACACACTTATGTTAATGAGGGTCCCACTCAGGGGGCGGAGTAGCTTGGACAAAAATTTTCAAAAATTGTTTTCTCATATTTAATCTGGGAAATAATTGTCTCTGGACACAGAATATCATTGTCAAGATAATACTTTATTGTTTTAAGCAGCAATAATGCAATATAAATCCTATATCATGTTTCCTTTAATGACATTTTCAATACGTTTGTGTATTTTCATTAAAACATCTTTTACAAATATAACTGTTACATTATATAAACATTTTGTTGAATGCGACTACAATGTTTTAGTAATAGTCTAAAGATATGACAGTCGTAACGTCAATTTATAAATTATAAAAATATCGTAAAAACATTTCATTGAAATTCAAAATACATTTACACGATGTCCTTAAAATATTTCAAGTAGATGTTTTATTAATACCGTAATAACAATGTTATCTCTAAATGTTTTCTGTATGACATTTGTACAACTTTGTTGAAATGTTTTAATCACGTTATGTGATTAACGTAAATTAAAATATCATAAATATATCGTTAAAATATTTCATTGAAAATTGAATAACATTTACACAATGTTCCTAAAATATTTCAAGTAAAAACAAAATAGCTTTTCCGAAACTTTAATCAAACATTTAAAAATAACATTTGTATAACATTTAAAAGATATTACCATTTAATTATTTGTACCTCAATGTTTTAACAATGTTTTTCAGATGTTTTTAAATTTCATCGATGTTTGATTAACACCATAACAATGTTATCACTAAATGTTTTGTGTATGACATATTTAAAACTTTGTGAAAATGTTTGAATCACGTTATGTGTTTGCTGGGTAGTCCCTAAACGTTTAACTTATTCTTTCAAGAACCCAACCTATAACGTATAACATGGTTTCATATTTTAAAAAGATGTTTTCAAAACATCATAAAAAACATATACATCTTCAGATGGTAACATTATCATGACGTCGTTTTTATATCAAATGCCCGAAATATATTTATTACCGAAGACAGATTTTAAACATCAGGCAGAAATGCTTTTACAACATTATTAAAACGTTTACAATAGTTCTGTGGAATATTTATAACATATTTAGCGCTCACTCGAACAAAGATACTGACAATTTGGGAGACCGCCAACATAGGGCAAGATAGCTCAGTTGGTAGAGCGCCGGTACGGTAACCCGGAGGTCGCAGGTTCGAATCCCGCTCGTGCCAGGTTCTTTGTTCACTTTGAAAATGTTTTAAAAATGTTGTCAACAATTTGGTATATCATTTGTAAGATATTTCTGAAACATGTTTTAACGCTAAAGACATGTTTTAAGAACATCATAATAATGTACCACTATTTAGGCGGTAACATTCTAATGATGTCTTCTAAATATCAAATGCTCTAAGATATATATTTAATAATTCAGAAAAGTTTCAAACTCAATATGAAGTGCTTTTGGCAACATCATATAGGCCTAGTCCCTAAACGTTTAACTTATTCTTCCAAGAACCCAAACATTTATAACATGTTTTAAGAATGTTATGTATAATTTGGCATAACATTTTTAAGATATTTAAAAAAAATGTTTTTTATGCTATACGCATATGTTTTAAGAACATTATAATAATAATATACGACTATTTTAGGTGGTAAAATTATAATGATGTCTTTTAAATATGAAATGCTCTGAAATATATTTAACAATTCAGACGTTTAACTGATTCTTTCATGGACTCAAACATTTACATCATGTAAGAATGTTGTCAACTCTTTGTCATAATATTTTAGGGATATGTGTGAAACATGGTTTCATATTTTTAAAAGATGTTTTAAGAACATCATGAAAACATACACATGTTCAGATGGTAACATTATCATAGCGTCGTTTCGATACCAAATGCCCGAGATTTTTTTTTTTTACCTAAGACAAGTTTTAAACATCAGGCAGAAATGCTTTTTTGACATTATTAAAACATTAATAACAGTTATGTGGACTTAACATTCTTAAAACATGTTATGAATATTTATCAATAATTTGGCATAATATTTTACACATAGTTCTGCAACATGTTTTTAAGGCTACAAATGTATGTTTTAAGAACATTATACAAACATACGACTGGTAACATTATAATGATGTCTTTTAAATATCAAATGTTCTGAGATATATTTAATAATTCGGACAAGTTTTAAACATCAGGATGAAGTGTTTTTTAAACATTATTTTAACGTTACTGATTCTTCCATGGACTCAACCATTTCTAAAATGTTTTATGACTGTTGTCAACTCTGCGGTATGACATTTTAGGGATATTTCTAAAACATAGTATTTTTTTTTTTTAAATATGTTTTAAGAACATCCTTAAAACTTACAGATAATAAGGTGGCAACATTATAATGACGTCTTCAAAATATCACATGCACTGGCATTTATTTATTAAGTTAAACCACTTTTAAACATTAGGTAGAAGTGCATTTATAACATTTTCAAACGTTTGTGATAGTACCGTGGACTCGAGCATTTATGAGATGTTTTAGTAACGTTTTATGATATTTATAAAACATCTGGATAATGTTTGTAAAATATCACATTTATGGCAAACGTTTCCCTCATGGAAACTAATTTAAAACATTTGGTTATAACATTTGGATGACATCACTTTAACATACTCGATAAAACGTCAAATTTGAGACATTTAAGTTATGTTATTAAAATGTTGTTCTGTTTATCATAACATTTCTATAAGGTTTTAAAATGTTATTTAAAAATGTTTTATATATAACATCCGTACGACCTTTTCATAATGTTATAAAAGCTGAATGTGTTTGCTGGGCAGGTACGAGGTGATTTAGCTTGTTTATTCTGTAACTGTTCAATGTGAACATATTGAATAATTTAATGTAATGTTTTGGTCTCCAAATGTGTAAATATTTCGCAAAATTTAGGTTACTGAAAATGTGCAGCCTCTCAGTGAGAATTTTTTTTATTTTATTGAAATGATGCAGTGTTGAGTTACTAACTGGTGTTTCGACTATATTTGCGCACAAATTAGGTATCTGCAAATGAAAGTAAATTTCATGTTTGAAAATAATTATTTTCGGCATTCATGAAAATTGTATTTTCGGCTTTAATTACATGTATTTGTTTTTGTCTCAATTCTCTACAGACTCCCCTTATGGTGTGGTAGCCTTGTTATTAGCCTTATTTCTCACCCATAATTATTCAGGTGGTTTCATAGCCTTTTTGGTGATCATAAAATAACCACTGTACACTTACCCGGTTATTGCTTCACCTAAAATCTATGATTTAATGTTTGTATTGTCCTAATTAATTAAACCATCTTGTTGTCGGACCTGAAAAAGTACCATCGTACGTTTGTGTCACATCTTGCGTCTGCTTTGTTACAATAGGAATCCATACTGGGTCATTCGGTGTTACATTTTAGAGGTCATGTTAATATTCTCGGCCTTGGAAAATACATGCACCTCAAATTTCTACAGGTTTGTGTTAAAGATTGAAAGTTTAATGTTTCTCTTGTCTAAAATCTGTATTTAATGAGTAATAAAACCTTCTGAATTTGTTTTAATTTGTCTCATTTCTACAGAAAATACGGTGGACAAGGATTTATTTATGCTTCTTGATCTGTGTGCAGAGTCGCTTAGAGCTGATACCACAGCAGGTACTAGTCCCCACGTGATGTTTCCAGCCGGAAGAATCTCAACGAAGATGAGGTACATGTACCTTTACTTTTTATTTGACTTTGTGGATTTAAATCTTGTATGCCAACAAACAATAATGCCTCAAAAATGGTTCTGCTTCCGATTACATGCCTTTCAAAAATAGGGTAGGTAGGTCGGACATTTTTTTTCTTCCAATTTTGTTTGTGCTGATTGAATGGGGTATTTAATTATATCCGAATTTCAGTCTGAATTATTTCCATTTACGCTACGAAAGCTATACACAAATTGTCCACAGAGATTTGAACGTTTGATGTCTCATTTTAAAAGTGGAAAGGCATATCTTTCAAACCATAGCCAGTAACCCGGCCGTTGCTCCAGCCAATGACCGGGCCGCTGTGCCTAGCCAATGACTGTCCTGCACCGGTGCACACTAGATCCCCGAGAAGCGGATATAAGGACAACACCGACAGGTCTACACCATCGCCTGATGAATACCAGCAGTTGCAGTCGAAACGTCGAGGTCCACATTGTTGACTACATCTTGAGACAACGTATAAGTATAGGTTTTCCCGGACGATTTCGCAAGATGTGCATAAATGTTTGTAAAACTTAAATTCAATTTCGCGCTGATTTTGAGAACGACGTATATCCGGGTTTCATTTTCGCAAAAACTAGCATTTGATTTAATTTTGTATCATTCAAATAAATGAATGTGCATAACGTTTCATTTAAACGATTACAAATACGTGATTAGGCTTTCGGTTTGACGTATGCGTGGCCGATTATTAAGAATGTGCAATCTATTTCGCAGCAAATCGATTTGTCATTGTGGCACGGCCTGAATTGAATATTCGTTTTCATTTGTTACAATTGAAATTCGCAAATTCTGCATCCAATTTAAATAAAGCATATAGGCCTATACAATTCATGATACAACTTTAATTGATTAATTAATTATTTAATTATTCAATGTATTGTAGACCTAATTGATCATTAATGTGTTTGTTCTTTTATATTGTTGGTGGTTCTTTGTCTTAATTGTATTTTCATGTCTTTCTGTATTTCTTAGGGTTCTCTCTCATTTTATCAGTTCGATTGTCTACCATTATTTGATATTTTAGGAGGCCTACCGGTATGTCAACTGTGAAATTTGGCTATATGATGCGACCGTGCAAATGCTGAGCAAAGAAAGAACGATTTTCTAAGGCTTATTTTTCAAAAGACTATAAGACCACCTGGTTTAGTTCCCCATATGTTACTTTTGTTAACAAATAAATTAATTCCAATGCTTGACCAGGGATGCATTAAAAAAATACACTACGTGGGAAATCGGCTGCACATTTAGCGAAATAGATTGGTAATAAATTAAAAGGAAAACAGGATTGCGGATGTGCATTCGAATTCGCGCTAAAATGAATTATCAATTACTAATTCAGTGCACATTCGGGAAATCATACGCTGATTTTTTACGTCTGAATGCACCTTTATGGAAATAGAATTATCAATTGCTAAATAGAAAACAGGATTGTGAACGTTAATTCTATTTCGCACGAAAACGAATGCATCTTTTACAAATTAATGTGCACATTTTCCGAAATCGTCCGGGAAAACCTATATTATTTTAATTATTATACTTAAAAATATTTCCAAAAAAACCACCCAACCATAAATACTTAAAACAAACTTTTAAAATCACAACCTAAAAAATCGTACAAAAATATAGCGTAAAAACTATAACCTAAGACCCTTACAAATTACAACTTGAAAAACCTTTAAAAATGCAACATAAAGAATACAACTTAAAAAACCTTAAATTTAAATATAGAAAACTTACGTAAAATACGTAAAAATTAGAACCTAAAAAGTACTTTAAAAATTCCGAAGTCAAAATGTACAACCTAAAAAAAATACTTAAATTCAACTTTAAAAAATACTGTCAATATGTTTCCTGTATCAACACCTTTGCATATCATTTTTGTAAATTTCTTGCTAACATCTTAATTGTCTCCCCTTACAGGTTCATCGAACTTTGCGCGGTGCCCAACTCGGCGACCTTTTTGTGGAGACCATCCAGGAAGACGAGAGAATGGTTTCCCGATAAAGACGAGCAGTTGCAGTCCAAACGTCGTGCTCTACATCGTGAGACAACGGGTAAGGTTTAGTAAAATTATTAACCTTCAAAATACTTTTAAAATGTTTCCTGTATATTGTCTCTCGTTACAGGTTCATCGGACTTCACGGTGCCCAAGTCAGCGGCCATTGCGGCCTCAGGGACGGATGTAGGTTTTAACTAAGGGGGGGGGGGGGGGGGGGGTTTACCCGAATGCACGCCTTGCTAGGGGGGTCCGGGGCATTAAACCTGTAAAGCATGCCCCCCGGAAAAAATTCACTGGGCAGCCCAAGGGGGGGGGGGGGGGGGGGGGGTTTAAACCCCCCAACCTCCCCCCCGCCACTGGGCCTACCTGCGCAAGGAGACCATCCAGGAAGACGAGACCATGGTTTCCTGATGAAGGCTAGCAGTCGAAACGTCGCGGTCCACATCGACTACATCGTGAGACAGCGGATAAGTATTGCTTTCATTATGATACTAAAAAAACAACCTAAAAAAATACAACCTTAAAAAATACAAAGTAACAAATCTGTAAAAATTCAACTCTAAAAATTCAAGCTGAAAAAGCTTTATAAATTCAACCTAGAAAGAAAATTTAACCTAGAAAATTCCACGCTAAAAAACTTTCAAAATTTAACCTTAAAAACTCCACTTGAAAAATTCCACGTTAAAAAAGCTTAAAAACTTAGACCCCAAAAATTGCACCTAAACAAATACAGAAGTTCAACCTCGAAAATTCAAGCTAACAAAGCTTAAAAAATTCCACTGAAAAAAAAATTATATTAAGAAATTCATCAAAAATTTCCTATAAAAGAGATTAAACACCCTAAAAAGCTTAACCAATTCAAGCTAAAAAAAAACTAAAAAACAAATAAATCCAAACAATTTAAAAGAATTCAACCTAAAACGAATCCACCTAAAATTATAATTCAACCTAAAAAATGCAACCTAAAATCTTTAAAAATTCAACCCCTAAATGGAAACTAAACAATATTTGAAAATTCCACCTGAAAAATCCAAGTAAAATATTTTTTTTTTTAAATTAGATCTAAAAAGGCAAGCTTAAAAAGGTTGTAAAATTCCACTTTAAAAATTCGAGCTAAATACTACCTAAAAATACAACTTAACAACACAACCTAAAAAATTCTATCACAAAAATATAATCTAAATCTTAAAAAAATACAACATTTATTTATTTATTTATTATATTTCTTTACCCAGGGTATGCCCAAACAGTTTAAAACTGGTTTCCATTGGGGCCCTGCGAACATGAAATACTTTTAACATGTTTCCTTTATCGATACCTTTGCATATGATTTGTCTAAATGTCTTGCCAACATCTTGTCTCCCCTTATAGGTTCATCGGACTTCACGGTGGCCAACTTGTTGGCGACCTACCTGCGCAAAGAGACCAGCCGGGTCGAGACCATGGTTTCCTAATGAAGGCTGGCAGTTGCAGTCCAAACGTGGCGGACGACATCGTGAGACAACGAGTAAGAATTAGAACCTTAGAAAATACTTTTAAAATGTTTCCTGTATCAACATCTTAATTGTCTCCCCTTACAGGTTCATCGGACTTCACGGTGCCCAACTTGACGACCCTTGCCGCCTACCTGCGCAAGGAGACCATCCGGGACGCAGAGAACGTGGTTTACTGATGGAGGCTTGCAGTTGCAGTCAAAACGTCGCGGTCCACATCGCTGATTACATCGTGAGACGAGTAAGAATTACTTTCATTATTAACCTCAGAAAATACTTTTAAAATGGTTCCTGTATCGACACCTTTGCATATGATTTGTCTAAATTTCTTTCCAACATCGTAATTGTCTCCCCTTATAGGTTCATCGGACTTCACGGTGCCCAACTTGGCGACTCTTGCCGCCTACTTGCGCAAGGAGACCATCCGGGACGAAGAGACCGTGGTTTACTGATGGAGGCTTGCAATTGCCGTCGAAACGTCGCAGTCCACATCGTTGACTCCATCGTTAGACGAGTAAGAATTACTTACAATTATCACCTTTAAAGAAATAGTTAAAAAATGCAAACCTAAAAATACTAATAAAATGTTTCCTGTATCGACACATTTGCATATGATTTGTCTAAATTTCTTTCCAACATCTTAATTGTCTCCCCTTACAGGTTCATCGGACTTCACGGTGCCCAAGTCGGCGACCTTTGTGGCCTACCTGCGCAACGAGAACATCCGGGACGACGAGACCATGGTTTCCTGATGAAGACGAGCAGTTGCAGTCAAAACGTCGGGATCCACATCGTGGACTACATCTTGATACGAGTAAGAATTACTAAAATTATTACCCTTAAAGAAATAGTTTTAAAAATGCAACCCTAAAAATATTTATAAAATGTTTCCTGTATCGACACCTTTGCATATGATTTGTCTAAATTTCTTTCCAACATCGTAATTGTCTCCCCTGACAGGTTCATCGGACTTCACGGTGCCCAACTTGGCGTCTCTTGCCGCCTACCTGCGCAAGGAGACCATCCGGGACGAAGAGACCGTGGTTTACTGATGGAGGCTTGCAATTGCCGTCGAAACGTCGCAGTCCACATCGTTAACTCCATCGTGAGACGAGTAAGAATTACTTACAATTATTACCTTTAAAGAAGTAGTTTAAAAATGCAACCCTAAAAATACTTATAAAATGTTTCCTGTATCGACACCTTTGCATATGATTTGTCTAAATTTCTTTCCAACATCGTAATTGTCTCCCCTTATAGGTTCATCGGACTTCACGGTGCCCAACTTGGCGACTCTTGCCGCCTATTTGTTCAAGGAGACCATCCGGGACGAAGAGACCGTGGTTTACTGATGGAGGCTTGCAATTGCCGTCGAAACGTCGCAGTCCACATCGTTGACTCCATCGTGAGACGAGTAAGAATTACTTACAATTATTACCTTTTAAAGAAGTAGTTTAAAAATGCAACCCTAAAAATAGTTACAAAATGTTTCCTGTATCGACACCTTTGCATATGATTTGTCTAAATTTCTTTCCAACATCGTAATTGTCTCCCCTGACAGGTTCATCGGACTTCACGGTGCCCAAGTCGGCGGCCTTTGTGGCCTGGTTGCGCAACGAGAACATCCGGGACGACGAGACCATGGTTTCCTGATAAAGACGAGCAGTTGCAGTCAAAACGTCGCAGTCCACATCGTTGACTCCATCGTGAGACGGGTAAGAATTACTTACAATTATTACCTTTAAAGAAGTAGTTTAAAAATGCAACCCTAAAAATAGTTACAAAATGTTTCCTGTATCGACACCTTTGCATATGATTTGTCTAAATTTCTTTCCAACATCGTAATTGTCTCCCCTTATAGGTTCATCGGACTTCACGGTGCCCAACTTGGCGTCTCTTGCCGCCTATTTGTTCAAGGAGACCATCCGGGACGAAGAGACCGTGGTTTACTGATGGAGGCTTGCAATTGCCGTCGAAACGTCGCAGTCCACATCGTTGACTCCATCGTGAGACGAGTAAGAATTACTTACAATTATTACCTTTAAAGAAGTAGTTTAAAAATGCAACCCTAAAAATACTTATAAAATGTTTCCTGTATCGACACCTTTGCATATGATTTGTCTAAATTTCTTTCCAACATCGTAATTGTCTCCCCTGACAGGTTCATCGGACTTCACAGTGCCCAACTTGGCGTCTCTTGCCGCCTACCTGCGCAAGGAGACCATCCGCGACGAAGAGACCGTGGTTTACTGATGGAGGCTTGCAATTGCCGTCGAAACGTCGCAGTCCACATCGTTGACTCCATCGTGAGACGAGTAAGAATTACTTACAATTAGTACCTTTAAAGAAGTAGTTTAAAAATGCAACCCTAAAAATACTTATAAAATGTTTCCTGTATCGACACCTTTGCATATGATTTGTCTAAATTTCTTTCCAACATCGTAATTGTCTCCCCTGACAGGTTCATCGGACTTCACGGTGCCCAACTTGGCGACTCTTGCCGCCTACCTGCGCAAGGAGACCATCCGCGACGAAGAGACCGTGGTTTACTGATGGAGGCTTGCAATTGCCGTCGAAACGTCGCAGTCCACATCGTTGACTCCATCGTGAGACGAGTAAGAATTACTTACAATTATTACCTTTAAAGAAGTAGTTTAAAAATGCAACCCTAAAAATACTTATAAAATGTTTCCTGTATCGACACCTTTGCATATGATTTGTCTAAATTTCTTTCCAACATCGTAATTGTCTCCCCTGACAGGTTTATCGGACTTCACGGTGCCCAAGTCAGCGGCCATTGCTGCCTACCTGCGCAAGGAGACCATCCAGGAAGACAAGACCATGGTTTCCTGATGAAGGCTAGCAGTCGAAACGTCGCGGTCCACATCGACTACATCGTGAGACAGCGGATAAGTATTGCTTTCATTATGATACTCAAAAAACAACCTAAAAAAATACAACCTTAAAAAATACAAAGTAACAAATCTGTAAAAATTCAACTCTAAAAATTCAAGCTGAAAAAGCTTTATAAATTCAAGCTTAAAAATGTAACCTAAAAAATTCCACGCTAAAAAACTTTCAAAATTCAACCTAAAAAACTATACTTGAAAAATTCCACGTTAAAAAAGCTTAAAAACTTCAACCCCAAAAATTGCACCTTAAAAATTATAGAAATTCAAGCTAACAAAGCTTAAAAAATTCCGCTGAAAAATAGTTATATTTAAAAATTCATCAAACATTTCCAATAAAAAATATTAAACACCCTTAAAGCTTAAACAATATATACATCCAAACAATTTAAAAGAATTCAACCTAAAACAAATCCACCTAAAATGATAACGAAACATAAAAATTGCAACCTAAAATCTTTAAAAATTCAACCCCTAAATGGAAACTAAACAATATTTGAAAATTTAACCTAAAAAATGTCACCTAAAAAATCCAAGGTAAATAAATGTTTTTAAAAATTCGATTTAAAAAGGCAAGCTAACAAAGTTTTAAAATTCCACTTAAAAAATTCGAGCTAAATACTACCTAAAAAAACAACCTAACAACACAACCTAAAAATTTCTATCACCAAAATATAATCTAAATCTTAACAAAATACATCATGAAATACTTTTTACATGTTCCTGTATCAATACCTTTGCATATGATTTGTCTAAATGTCTTGCCTCCCCTTATAGGTTCATCGGACTTCACGGTGCCCAACTTGGCGACCTACCTGCGCATAGAGACCATCCGGGACGAGACCATGGTTTCCTAATGAATGCTGGAAGTTGCAGTCAAAACGTCGCGGTCCACATCGCTGATTACATCGTGAGACAACGAGTAAGAATTACTTTCATTATTAACCTCAGAAAATACTTTTAAAATGGTTCCTGTATCAACATCTTAATTGTCTCCCCTTACAGGTTCATCGGGCTTCACGGTGCCTAACTCAGCGACTTTTGCGGCCTCCCTGCGCAACCAGTCTATCCGGGACGACGAGACAATGGTTTCCTGATGAAGGCTTGCAGTTGCCGTCGAAACGTCGCAGTCCACATCGTTGACTCCATCGTTAGACGAGTAAGAATTACTTACAATTATCACCTTTAAAGAAATAGTTAAAAAATGCAAACCTAAAAATACTAATAAAATGTTTCCTGTATCGACACATTTGCATATGATTTGTCTAAATTTCTTTCCAACATCTTAATTGTCTCCCCTTACAGGTTCATCGGACTTCACGGTGCCCAAGTCGGCGACCTTTGTGGCCTACCTGCGCAACGAGAACATCCGGGACGACGAGACCATGGTTTCCTGATGAAGACCAGCAGTTGCAGTCAAAACGTCGGGATCCACATCGTGGACTACATCGTGATACGAGTAAGAATTACTAAAATTATTACCCTTAAAGAAATAGTTTTAAAAATGCAACCCTAAAAATACTTCTCAAAGTTTTTTCTGTATGAACACCTTTGCATATGATTTGTCTAAATTTCTTTCCAACATCGTAATTGTCTCCCCTGACAGGTTCATCGGACTTCACGGTGCCCAACTTGGCGACTCTTGCCGCCTACCTGCGCAAGGAGACCATCCGGGACGAAGAGACCGTGGTTTACTGATGGAGGCTTGCAATTGCCGTCGAAACGTCGCAGTCCACATCGTTGACTCCATCGTGAGACGAGTAAGAATTACTTACAATTATTACCTTCAAAGAAATAGTTAAAAAATGCAACCCTAAAAATACTAATAAAATGTTTCCTGTATCGACACATTTGCATATGATTTGTCTAAATTTCTTTCCAACATCGTAATTGTCTCCCCTGACAGGTTCATCGGACTTCACGGTGCCCAAGTCAGCGGCCATTGCTGCCTACCTGCGCAAGGAGACCATCCAGGAAGACGAGACCATGGTTTCCTGATGAAGGCTAGCAGTCGAAACGTCGCGGTCCACATCGACTACATCGTGAGACAGCGGATAAGTACTGCTTTCATTATGATACTAAAAAAAAAAACCTAAAAAAATACAACCTTAAAAAATACAAAGTAACAAATCTTTAAAAATTCAATCTTAAAAATTCAACCTGAAAAATTCCACGCTAAAAAAAATTCAAAATTCAACCTAAAAAACTATACTTGAAAAATTCCACCTTAAAAAAGCTTAAAAACTTCAACCCCAAAAATTGCACCTAAAATATTTTAGAAATTCAAGCTAACAAAGCTTTAAAAATTCCACTGAAAAATAATTATATTTAAAAAATTCATCAAATTTTCTATAAAAAAGATTTAACACCCTAAAAAGCTTAAACAATATATACATCCAAACAATTTAAAAGAATTCAACCTGAAACAAATCCACCTAAAATTAAAAGGAAACCTAAAAATTGCAAACCTAAAATCTTTAAAAATTTAACCCCTAAATGGAAAATAAACTTTATTTGAAAATTCAACCTGAAAAATGTCACCCAAAAAATCCAAGTTAAATAAATGTTTTTAAAAATTAGATTTAAAAAGGCAAGCTAAAAAAGGTTTTAAAATTCTACTTTAAAAATTCGAGCTAAAAACTACCTAAAAATACAACCTAACAACACAACCTAAAAATTTCTATCACCAAAATATAATCTAAATCTTTAAAAAATACATCATGAAATACTTTTTACATGTTCCTGTATCAATACCTTAGCATATGATTTGTCTAAATGTCTTGCCAACATCTTGTCTCCCCTTATAGGTTCATCGGACTTCACGGTGCCCAACTTGGCGACCTACCTGCGCCTAGAGACCATCCGGGACGAGACCATGGTTTCCTAATGAAGGCTGGCAGTTGCAGTCAAAACGTCGCGGTCCACATCGCTGATTACATCGTGAGACAACGAGTACGAATTACTTTCATTATTAACATAAGAAAATACTTTTAAAATGGTTCCTGTATCAACATCTTAATTGTCTCCCCTTACAGGTTCATCGGACTTCACGGTGCCTAACTCAGCGACTTTTGTGGCCTCCCTGCGCAACCAGTCTATCCGGGACGACGAGACAATGGTGTCCTGATGAAGGCTTGCAGTTGCCGTCGAAACGTCGCAGTCCACATCGTTGACTCCATCGTTAGACGAGTAAGAAGTACTTAAAATTATCACCTTCAAAGAAATAGTTAAAAAATGCAACCCTAAAAATACTAATAAAATTTTCCTGTATCGACACATTTGCATATGATTTGTCTAAATTGCTTTCCAACATCTTAATTGTCTCCCCTTACAGGTTCATCGGACTTCACGGTGCCCAAGTCGGCGACCTTTGTGGCCTACCTGCGCAACGAGAACATCCGGGACGACGAGACCATGGTTTCCTGATGAAGACGAGCAGTTGCAGTCAAAACGTCGGGGTCCACATCGTGGACTACATCTTGATACAACGAGTAAGAATTACTAAAATTATTACTCTTAAAGAAATAGTTTTAAAAATGCAACCCTAAAAATACTTCTAAAATTGTTTTCTGTATAAATACCTTTGCATGTGATTTGTCTAAATTTCTTGCCAATATCTTGTATCCCCTTATAGGTTCATTGGACGGTGCCCAACTTGGCGACCTTTGCGGCCTCCCTGCGCAACCAGTCTATCCGGGACGACGAGACAATGGTTTCCTGATGAAGGCTTGCAGTTGCCGTCGAAACGTCGCAGTCCACATCGTTGACTCCATCGTTAGACGAGTAAGAAGTACCTAAAATTATCACCTTCAAAGAAATAGTTAAAAAATGCAACCCTAAAAATACTAATAAAATGTTTCCTGTATCGACACATTTGCATATGATTTGTCTAAATTTCTTTCCAACATCTTAATTGTCTCCCGTTACAGGTTCATCGGACTTCACGGTGCCCAAGTCGGCGACCTTTGTGGCCTACCTGCGCAACGAGAACATCCGGGACGATGAGACCATGGTTTCCTGATGAAGACGAGCAGTTGCAGTCAAAACGTCGGGGTCCACATCGTGGACTACATCTTGATACAACGAGTAAGAATTACTAAAATTATTACCCTTAAAGAAATAGTTTTAAAAATGGAACCCTAAAAATACTTCTAAAATTGTTTTCTGTATAAATACCTTTGCATGTGATTTGTCTAAATTTCTTGCCAACATCTTGTCTCCCCTTATAGGTTCATTGGACGGTGCCCAACTTGGCGACCTTTGCGGCCTCCCTGCGCAACCAGTCTATCCGGGACGACGAGACAATGGTTTCCTGATGAAGGCTTGCAATTGCCGTCGAAACGTCGCAGTCCACATCGTTGACTCCATCGTTAGACGAGTAAGAAGTACTTAAAATTATCACCTTCAAAGAAATAGTTTAAAAATGCAACCCTAAAAATACTAATAAAATGTGTCCTGTATCGACACATTTGCATATGATTTGTCTAAATTTCTTTCCAACATCTTAATTGTCTCCCCTTACAGGTTCATCGGACTTCACGGTGCCCAAGTCGGCGACCTTTGTGGCCTACCTGCGCAACGAGAACATCCGGGACGACGAGACCATGGTTTCCTGATGAAGACGAGCAGTTGCAGTCAAAACGTCGGGGTCCACATCGTGGACTACATCTTAATACGAGTAAGAATTACTAAAATTATTACCCTTCAAGAAATAGTAACAAAATGCAACCCTAAAAATACTAATAAAATGTTTCCTGTATCGACACATTTGCATATGATTTGTCTAAATTTCTTTCCAACATCTTAATTGTCTCCCCTTACAGGTTCATCGGACTTCACGGTGCCCAAGTCGGCGACCTTTGTGGCCTACCTGCGCAACGAGAACATCCGGGACGACGAGACCATGGTTTCCTGATGAAGACGAGCAATTGCAGTCAAAACGTCGGGGTCCACATCGTGGACTACATCTTAATACGAGTAAGAATTACTAAAATTATTACCCTTCAAGAAATAGTAAAAAAATGCAACCCTAAAAATACTAATAAAATGTTTCCTGTATCGACACATTTGCATTTGATTTGTCTAAATTTCTTTCCAACATCTTAATTGTCTCCCCTTACAGGTTCATCGGACTTCACGGTGCCCAAGTCGGCGACCTTTGTGGCCTACCTGCGCAGCGAGAACATCCAGGACGACGAGACCATTGCTTCCTGATGAAGACGAGCAGTTGCAGTCAAAACGTCGGGGTCCACATCGTGGACTACATCTTGATACAACGAGTAAGAATTACTAAAATTATTACCCTTAAAGAAATAGTTTTAAAAATGCAACCCTAAAAATACTTCTAAAATTGTTTTCTGTATAAATACCTTTGCATGTGATTTGTCTAAATTTCTTGCCAACATCTTGTCTCCCCTTATAGGTTCATTGGACGGTGCCCAACTTGGCGACCTTTGCGGCCTCCCTGCGCAACCAGTCTATCCGGGACGACGAGACAATGGTTTCCTGATGAAGGCTTGCAGTTGCCGTCGAAACGTCGCAGTCCACATCGTTGACTCCATCGTTAGACGAGTAAGAAGTACTTAAAATTATCACCTTCAAAGAAATAGTTAAAAAATGCAACCCTAAAAATACTAATAAAATGTTTCCTGTATCGACACATTTGCATATGATTTGTCTAAATTTCTTTCCAACATCGTAATTGTCTCCCCTGACAGGTTCATCGGACTCCACGGTGCCCAAGTCAGCGGCCATTGCTGCCTACCTGCGCAAGGAGACCATCCAGGAAGACGAGACCATGGTTTCCTGATGAAGGCTAGCAGTCGAAACGTCGGGGTCCACATCGACTACATCGTGAGACAGCGGATAAGTATTGCTTTCATTATGATACTAAAAAAAAAAACCTAAAAAAATACAACCTTAAAAAATACAAAGTAACAAATCTTTAAAAATTCAATCTTAAAAATTCAACCTGAAAAATTCCACGCTAAAAAAAATTCAAAATTCAACCTAAAAAACTATACTTGAAAAATTCCACCTTAAAAAAGCTTAAAAATTTCAACCCCAAAAATTGCACCTAAAATATTTTAGAAATTCAAGCTAACAAAGCTTTAAAAATTCCTTTGAAAAATAATTATATTTTAAAAATTCATCAAATTTTCTATAAAAAAGATTTAACACCCTAAAAAGCTTAAACAATATATACATCCAAACAATTTAAAAGAATTCAACCTGAAACAAATCCACCTAAAATTAAAAGGAAACCTAAAAATTGCAACCTCAAATCTTTAAAAATTTAACCCCTAAATGGAAAATAAACTTTATTTGAAAATTCAACCTGAAAAATGTCACCCAAAAAATCCAAGTTAAATAAATGTTTTTAAAAATTAGATTTAAAAAGGCAAGCTAAAAAAGGTTTTAAAATTCTACTTTAAAAATTCGAGCTAAAAACTACCTAAAAATACAACCTAACAACACAACCTAAAAATTTCTATCACCAAAATATAATCTAAATCTTTAAAAAATACATCATGAAATACTTTTTACATGTTCCTGTATCAATACCTTGGCATATGATTTGTCTAAATGTCTTGCCAACATCTTGTCTCCCCTTATAGGTTCATCGGACTTCACGGTGCCCAACTTGGCGACCTACCTGCGCCTAGAGACCATCCGGGACGAGACCATGGTTTCCTAATGAAGGCTGGCAGTTGCAGTCAAAACGTCGCGGTCCACATCGCTGATTACATCGTGAGACAACGAGTACGAATTACTTTCATTATTAACATAAGAAAATACTTTTAAAATGGTTCCTGTATCAACATCTTAATTGTCTCCCCTTACAGGTTCATCGGACTTCACGGTGCCTAACTCAGCGACTTTTGTGGCCTCCCTGCGCAACCAGTCTATCCGGGACGACGAGACAATGGTGTCCTGATGAAGGCTTGCAGTTGCCGTCGAAACGTCGCAGTCCACATCGTTGACTCCATCGTTAGACGAGTAAGAAGTACTTAAAATTATCACCTTCAAAGAAATAGTTAAAAAATGCAACCCTAAAAATACTAATAAAATTTTCCTGTATCGACACATTTGCATATGATTTGTCTAAATTGCTTTCCAACATCTTAATTGTCTCCCCTTACAGGTTCATCGGACTTCACGGTGCCCAAGTCGGCGACCTTTGTGGCCTACCTGCGCAACGAGAACATCCGGGACGACGAGACCATGGTTTCCTGATGAAGACGAGCAGTTGCAGTCAAAACGTCGGGGTCCACATCGTGGACTACATCTTGATACAACGAGTAAGAATTACTAAAATTATTACCCTTAAAGAAATAGTTTTAAAAATGCAACCCTAAAAATAATTCTAAAATTGTTTTCTGTATAAATACCTTTGCATGTGATTTGTCTAAATTTCTTGCCAATATCTTGTATCCCCTTATAGGTTCATTGGACGGTGCCCAACTTGGCGACCTTTGCGGCCTCCCTGCGCAACCAGTCTATCCGGGACGACGAGACAATGGTTTCCTGATGAAGGCTTGCAGTTGCCGTCGAAACGTCGCAGTCCACATCGTTGACTCCATCGTTAGACGAGTAAGAAGTACCTAAAATTATCACCTTCAAAGAAATAGTTAAAAAATGCAACCCTAAAAATACTAATAAAATGTTTCCTGTATCGACACATTTGCATATGATTTGTCTAAATTTCTTTCCAACATCTTAATTGTCTCCCGTTACAGGTTCATCGGACTTCACGGTGCCCAAGTCGGCGACCTTTGTGGCCTACCTGCGCAACGAGAACATCCGGGACGATGAGACCATGGTTTCCTGATGAAGACGAGCAGTTGCAGTCAAAACGTCGGGGTCCACATCGTGGACTACATCTTGATACAACGAGTAAGAATTACTAAAATTATTACCCTTAAAGAAATAGTTTTAAAAATGGAACCCTAAAAATACTTCTAAAATTGTTTTCTGTATAAATACCTTTGCATGTGATTTGTCTAAATTTCTTGCCAACATCTTGTCTCCCCTTATAGGTTCATTGGACGGTGCCCAACTTGGCGACCTTTGCGGCCTCCCTGCGCAACCAGTCTATCCGGGACGACGAGACAATGGTTTCCTGATGAAGGCTTGCAATTGCCGTCGAAACGTCGCAGTCCACATCGTTGACTCCATCGTTAGACGAGTAAGAAGTACTTAAAATTATCACCTTCAAAGAAATAGTTTAAAAATGCAACCCTAAAAATACTAATAAAATGTTTCCTGTATCGACACATTTGCATATGATTTGTCTAAATTTCTTTCCAACATCTTAATTGTCTCCCCTTACAGGTTCATCGGACTTCACGGTGCCCAAGTCGGCGACCTTTGTGGCCTACCTGCGCAACGAGAACATCCGGGACGACGAGACCATGGTTTCCTGATGAAGACGAGCAGTTGCAGTCAAAACGTCGGGGTCCACATCGTGGACTACATCTTAATACGAGTAAGAATTACTAAAATTATTACCCTTCAAGAAATAGTAACAAAATGCAACCCTAAAAATACTAATAAAATGTTTCCTGTATCGACACATTTGCATATGATTTGTCTAAATTTCTTTCCAACATCTTAATTGTCTCCCCTTACAGGTTCATCGGACTTCACGGTGCCCAAGTCGGCGACCTTTGTAGCCTACCTGCGCAACGAGAACATCCGGGACGACGAGACCATGGTTTCCTGATGAAGACGAGCAATTGCAGTCAAAACGTCGAGGTCCACATCGTGGACTACATCTTAATACGAGTAAGAATTACTAAAATTATTACCCTTCAAGAAATAGTAAAAAAATGGAACCCTAAAAATACTAATAAAATGTTTCCTGTATCGACACATTTGCATATGATTTGTCTAAATTTCTTTCCAACATCTTAATTGTCTCCCCTTACAGGTTCATCGGACTTCACGGTGCCCAAGTCGGCGACCTTTGTGGCCTACCTGCGCAGCGAGAACATCCAGGACGACGAGACCATTGCTTCCTGATGAAGACGAGCAGTTGCAGTCAAAACGTCGGGGTCCACATCGTGGACTACATCTTGATACAACGAGTAAGAATTACTAAAATTATTACCCTTAAAGAAATAGTTTTAAAAATGCAACCCTAAAAATACTTCTAAAATTGTTTTCTGTATAAATACCTTTGCATGTGATTTGTCTAAATTTCTTGCCAACATCTTGTCTCCCCTTATAGGTTCATTGGACGGTGCCCAACTTGGCGACCTTTGCGGCCTCCCTGCGCATCCAGTCTATCCGGGACGACGAGACAATGGTTTCCTGATGAAGGCTTGCAGTTGCCGTCGAAACGTCGCAGTCCACATCGTTGACTCCATCGTTAGACGAGTAAGAAGTACTTAAAATTATCACCTTCAAAGAAATAGTTAAAAAATGCAACCCTAAAAATACTAATAAAATGTTTCCTGTATCGACACATTTGCATATGATTTGTCTAAATTTCTTTCCAACATCTTAATTGTCTCCCCTTACAGGTTCATCGGACTTCACGGTGCCTAACTCAGCGACTTTTGTTGCCTCCCTGCGCAACCAGTCTATCCGGGACGACGAGACAATGGTTTTCTGATGAAGGCTTGCAGTTGCCGTCGAAACGTCGCAGTCCACATCGTTGACTCCATCGTTAGACGAGTAAGAAGTACTTAAAATTATCACCTTCAAAGAAATAGTAAAAAAATGCAACCCTAAAAATACTAATAAAATGTTTCCTGTATCGACACATTTGCATATGATTTGTCTAAATTTCTTTCCAACATCTTAATTGTCTCCCCTTTACAGGTTCATCGGACTTCTCGGTGCCCAAGTCGGCGACCTTTGTGGCCTACCTGCGCAACGAGAACATCCGGGACGATGAGACCATGGTTTCCTGATGAAGACGAGCAGTTGCAGTCAAAACGTCGGGGTCCACATCGTGGACTACATCTTGATACAACGAGTAAGAATTACTAAAATTATTACCCTTAAAGAAATAGTTTTAAAAATGCAACCCTAAAAATACTTCTAAAATTGTTTTCTGTATAAATACCTTTGCATGTGATTTGTCTAAATTTCTTGCCAACCTCTTGTCTCCCCTTATAGGTTCATTGGACGGTGCCCAACTTGGCGACCTTTGGGGCCTATATGCGCAACGAGACCATTCGGGACGAAGAGACCATGGTTTACTGATAGAGGCTTGCAGTTGCAGTCCAAATGTCGCTGTCCACATCGTTGACTCCCTCGTGAGACGAGTAAGAATTACTTACAATTATTACCTTTAAAGAAGTAGTTTAAAAATGCAACCCTAAAAATACTTATAAAATGTTTCCTGTATCGACACCTTTGCATATGATTTGTCTAAATTTCTTTCCAACATCGTAATTGTCTCCCCTGACAGGTTCATCGGACTTCACGGTGCCCAAGTCAGCGGCCATTGCTGCCTACCTGCGCAAGGAGACCATCCAGGAAGACGAGACCATGGTTTCCTGATGAAGGCTAGCAGTCGAAACGTCGCGGTCCACATCGACTACATCGTGAGACAGCGGATAAGTATTGCTTTCATTATGATACTAAAAAAAAAAACCTAAAAAAATACAACCTTAAAAAATACAAAGTAACAAATCTTTAAAAATTCAATCTTAAAAATTCAACCTGAAAAATTCCATGCTAAAAAAAATTCAAAATTCAACCTAAAAAACTATACTTGAAAAATTCCACGTTAAAAAAGCTTAAAAACTTCAACCCCAAAAATTGCACCTAAAATATTTTAGAAATTCAAGCTAACAAAGCTTTAAAAATTCCACTGAAAAATAATTATATTTAAAAAATTCATCAAATTTTCTATAAAAAAGATTTAACACCCTAAAAAGCTTAAACAATATATACATCCAAACAATTTAAAAGAATTCAACCTGAAACAAATCCACCTAAAATTATAAGGAAACCTAAAAATTGCAACCTAAAATCTTAAAAAATTTAACCCCTAAATGGAAAATAAACTTTATTTGAAAATTCAACCTGAAAAATGTCACCCAAAAAATCCAAGTTAAATAAATGTTTTTAAAAATTAGATTTAAAAAGGCAAGCTAAAAAAGGTTTTAAAATTCTACTTTAAAAATTCGAGCTAAAAACTACCTAAAAATACAACCTAACAACACAACCTAAAAATTTCTATCACCAAAATATAATCTAAATCTTTAAAAAATACATCATGAAATACTTTTTACATGTTCCTGTATCAATACCTTAGCATATGATTTGTCTAAATGTCTTGCCAACATCTTGTCTCCCCTTATAGGTTCATCGGACTTCACGGTGCCCAACTTGGCGACCTACCTGCGCCTAGAGACCATCCGGGACGAGACCATGGTTTCCTAATGAAGGCTGGCAGTTGCAGTCAAAACGTCGCGGTCCACATCGCTGATTACATCGTGAGACAACGAGTACGAATTACTTTCATTATTAACATAAGAAAATACTTTTAAAATGGTTCCTGTATCAACATCTTAATTGTCTCCCCTTACAGGTTCATCGGACTTCACGGTGCCTAACTCAGCGACTTTTGTGGCCTCCCTGCGCAACCAGTCTATCCGGGACGACGAGACAATGGTGTCCTGATGAAGGCTTGCAGTTGCCGTCGAAACGTCGCAGTCCACATCGTTGACTCCATCGTTAGAAGAGTAAGAAGTACTTAAAATTATCACCTTCAAAGAAATAGTTAAAAAATGCAACCCTAAAAATACTAATAAAATGTTTCCTGTATCGACACATTTGCATATGATTTGTCTAAATTGCTTTCCAACATCTTAATTGTCTCCCCTTACAGGTTCATCGGACTTCACGGTGCCCAAGTCGGCGACCTTTGTGGCCTACCTGCGCAACGAGAACATCCGGGACGACGAGACCATGGTTTCCTGATGAAGACGAGCAGTTGCAGTCAAAACGTCGGGGTCCACATCGTGGACTACATCTTGATACAACGAGTAAGAATTACTAAAATTATTACCCTTAAAGAAATAGTTTTAAAAATGCAACCCTAAAAATACTTCTAAAATTGTTTTCTGTATAAATACCTTTGCATGTGATTTGTCTAAATTTCTTGCCAATATCTTGTCTCCCCTTATAGGTTCATTGGACGGTGCCCAACTTGGCGACCTTTGCGGCCTCCCTGCGCAACCAGTCTATCCGGGACGACGAGACAATGGTTTCCTGATGAAGGCTTGCAGTTGCCGTCGAAACGTCGCAGTCCACATCGTTGACTCCATCGTTAGACGAGTAAGAAGTACCTAAAATTATCACCTTCAAAGAAATAGTTAAAAAATGCAACCCTAAAAATACTAATAAAATGTTTCCTGTATCGACACATTTGCATATGATTTGTCTAAATGTCTTTCCAACATCTTAATTGTCTCCCCTTTACAGGTTCATCGGACTTCACGGTGCCCAAGTCGGCGACCTTTGTGGCCTACCTGCGCAACGAGAACATCCGGGACGATGAGACCATGGTTTCCTGATGAAGACGAGCAGTTGCAGTCAAAACGTCGGGGTCCACATCGTGGACTACATCTTGATACAACGAGTAAGAATTACTAAAATTATTACCCTTAAAGAAATAGTTTTAAAAATGGAACCCTAAAAATACTTCTAAAATTGTTTTCTGTATAAATACCTTTGCATGTGATTTGTCTAAATTTCTTGCCAACATCTTGTCTCCCCTGATAGGTTCATTGGACGGTGCCCAACTTGGCGACCTTTGGGGCCTATATGCGCAACGAGACCATTCGGGACGAAGAGACCATGGTTTACTGATAGAGGCTTGCAGTTGCAGTCCAAATGTCGCTGTCCACATCGTTGACTCCCTCGTGAGACGAGTAAGAATTACTTACAATTATTACCTTTAAAGAAGTAGTTTAAAAATGCAACCCTAAAAATACTTATAAAATGTTTCCTGTATCGACACCTTTGCATATGATTTGTCTAAATTTCTTTCCAACATCGTAATTGTCTCCCCTGACAGGTTCATCGGACTTCACGGTGCCCAAGTCAGCGGCCATTGCTGCCTACCTGCGCAAGGAGACCATCTAGGAAGACGAGACCATGGTTTCCTGATGAAGGCTAGCAGTCGAAACGTCGCGGTCCACATCGACTACATCGTGAGACAGCGGATAAGTATTGCTTTCATTATGATACTAAAAAAAAAAACCTAAAAAAATCAAGACCATGGTTTCCTGATGAAGGCTAGCAGTCAAAACGTCGGGGTCCACATCGTGGACTACATCTTGATACAACGAGTAAGAATTACTAAAATTATTACCCTTAAAGAAATAGTTTTAAAAATGGAACCCTAAAAATACTTCTAAAATTGTTTTCTGTATAAATACCTTTGCATGTGATTTGTCTAAATTTCTTGCCAACATCTTGTCTCCCCTTATAGGTTCATTGGACGGTGCCCAACTTGGCGACCTTTGCAGCCCACCTGCGCAAGGAGACCATCCGGGACAAAGATACCGTGGTTTACTGATGGAGGCTTGCAGTTGCAGTCCAAACGTGGCGGTCCACATCGCTGATTACATCGTGAGACAACGAGTACGAATTACTTTCATTATTAACATAAGAAAATACTTTTAAAATGTTTCCTGTATCAACACCTTAATTGTCTCCGCTTACAGGTTCATCGGACTTCACGGTGTCCAAGTCGGCGAACTTTGTGGCCTACCTGCGCAACCAGTCCATCCGGGACGACGAGACCATGGTTTCCTGATGAAGACGAGCAGTTGCAGTCCAAATGTCGCGGTCCACGTCGTCGACTACATCGTGAGACAACGAGTAAGGATTACTTAAAATGATTAACATTAAAAATAATTTTCAAATGTTTCCTGTATCAACTTCTTAATTGTCTTCCGTTACAGGTTCATCGGACTTCACGGTGCCCAAGTCAGCGGCCATTGCTGCCTACCTGCGCAAGGAGACTATCCAGGAAGACGAGACCAAGGTTTCCTGATGAAGGCTAGCAGTCGAAACGTCGCGGTCTACATCGTAAGACAGCGGATAAGTATTGCTTTCATTATAATACATAAAAAACAACCTAAACAAATACAACCTTAAAAAATACAAAGTAACAAATCTTTAAAAATTTAACCCTAAAAATTCATACTGAAAAAGCTTTATAAATTGAACCTTAAAAATTCAACCTAAAAACTCCACTTAAAAAATTCCACTTAAAAAAATTTTTATTTAAAAATTCATCTAAAATTTTCTTATAAAAAAGATGAAACATCCTAAAAAGCTTAAACAATTCAAGCTAAAAAATATAATTTAAATCTTTAAAAAATACAACATGAAATACTTTTTAACAATACATTTGCATATGATTTGTCTAAATGTATTGCCAACATCTTGTCTCCCCTTATAGGTTCATCGGACTTCACGGTGCCCAACTTGGCGACCTACCTGCGCAAAGAGACCATCCGGGACGAGACCATGGTTTCCTAATGAAGGCTGGCAGTTGCAGTCCGAACGTGGCGGTCCACATCGTTGACTACATCGTGAGACCACGAGTAAGAATGAATTTCATTATTACCCTTAAACAAATAGTATAAAATGCAACCCTAAAAATACTTTTAAAATGTTTCCTGTATCAACACCTTTGCATATGATTTGTTTAAATTTCTTACCAATATCTTAATTGTCTCCCCTCTGACAGGTTCATCGGACTTACACGGTGCCCAATTCAGCGACCTTTTCCGCCTACCTGCGCAACGAAACAATGTGGGACGACTAGACCATGGTTTACTGATGAAGGCTTGTAGTTGCAGTGGAAACGTCGCTGTCCACATCGTTGACCACATCGTGAGACAACGAGTAAGAATTACTGAAATTATTAACCTTAAAAAATACTTGCAAAATGTTTCCTGTATTAATATCTGAATTGTCTCCCGTTACAGGTTTATCGGACTTCACGGTGCCCAAGTCAGCGGCCATTGCGGCCTTCCTGCGCAAGGAGACCATCCAGAGGAGCTATTACTTGGAATGACATTAATGCAAATATTCAAAATTTACCAAATCTGCCAACCTTTAAAAGGCAACTTAATAACTCCTTTGCTGCGTAAATCCGCGATGATGACGCCTCCACAGCACAGTGATGCAACTGATACTATATTTTAAACTAAGTTTGTTTATGATTCATCTATTTAATTTAATTTAATTTAATTATTTTATTTTATTCCATTCTTTTGTACCGATCTTAGCAATATTTCTTTTAAAAATGTTATACCTTTTTATTTACTTGTGAATTCGCACCTTTAAGTTCATTTTATACTAGTTTTTATCTTATCTTATTTTGTGTTCCCACATAATAACTTTGACTTCTGACCTTTATTAATTCCTGTCTGTTTATATATTTACATGAAATGTCTGACTTCCATCACCAAAGTTTCATGTTGTATTTTCTCATTTCATTTTAATTTTAATTTTAGATTTAGTTTTATATAACTTTAGTTTTACATTATTTTAGCTTTGTATTATAATAACTCGTCACTAAGGCGTCTTACTGTTTTACATAATTTTAGTTTTGCATCATTTTAGTTTTTTTCTACCAAGGTCATTTGTTTGTAAGCTTAAGTTCTTTTTCTACACGGCCCCTTGAAAAGCAGCACTATGTTGAATGGGCTACCGTGTCTAAAAAAGTGATAATAATAATCCAGGAAGACGAGACCATGGTTTCCTGATGAAGGCTAGCAGTCGAAACGTCGCGGTCCACATCATCGACTACATCGTGAGACAGCGGATAAGTATTGCTTTCATTATTATACTAAAAAAAAACACCTACAAAATACAACCTTAAAAATATACAAACTAAGTAGATAATATTTGAAAATTCAACCCTACAAATGCAAGCTGAAAATGCTTTATAAATTCAACCTTAAAAATTCAACCTAAAAAATTCCACGCTAAAAAAGCTTTCAAAATTCAACCCAAACAATGTGAAAAACTTCAACCTAAAACATTGAACGTAAACAAGCCTAAAAACTTCAACCCTAGAAATTCCACCTAAAAAAATATTGTATAAATTCAAGCTAACAAAGCTTAAAAATTATAATGAAAAACCACAATTTAAAAATGCATCTGAAATTCCCAATAAAAAAGATTAAACACCCTAAAAAGCTTAAACAATTCAAGCTAAAGAGCTAAAAAAAAAAACTCCAACAATTTGAAAAAATTCAACCTGAAAAAATTTCACCTAAAATTAGAATTAAACTAAAAGAATGCAACCTAAATGTTGTAAGAACTCAACCCCCAAAATGGAAACTAATCAATATTTAAAAATTCTACCTGAAAAAGTCCACCTAAAAAGTGGAAGGTAAATTAATGTTTTAGAAAATTCAATCTGAAAAAGGCAAGCTAAAAAAGGTTTCAAAATTCCACTTCAAAAATACAACCTAACAATACAACCTAAAAGTTCTATAACAAAAATATAATTTAAATATTAAAAAAATGGAACCCTAAAAATACTTTTAAAATGTTTCCTGTATCGACAACTTTGCATATGATTTGTCTAAATTTCTTTCCAACATCTTAATTGTCTCCCCTTACAGGTTCATCGGACTTCACGGTGCCCAAGTCGGCGACCTACCTGCGCAACGAGACCATCCAGGAAGACGAGACCATGGTTTCCTGATGAAGGCTAGCAGTTGAAACGTCGCGGTCCACATCGACTACATCGTGAGACAGCGGATAAGTATTGCTTTCATTATGATACTAAAAAAACAAACCTAAAAAATACAACCATACAAAATACAAAGTAACAAATCTTTAAAAATTCAACCTAAAAAACTCCACTTGAAAAATTCCACCTAAAACAATTATATTTAAAAATTCATCTAAAATGTCCTATAAAAAAACATTAAACACCCTAAAAAGCTTAAACAATTCGAGCTAAACAAATATAATTTAAATCTTTAAAAAATACAACATGAAATACTTTTAACATGTTTCCTGTATCAATACCTTTGCATATGATTTGTCTAAATGTCTTGCCAACATCTTGTCTCCTCTTATAGGTTCATCGGATTTCATGGTATTGAAGTCGCCAACCATTGCGGCCTACCTGCGCAAGGACACCTTGCAGGAAGACGAGACCATGGTTTCCTGTTGAAGGCTAGCAGTGGAAACGTCGCGGTCTACATCGTTGACTACATTGAGGGACAGCGGATAAGTATTTGTGGTTATTTTAATTAAAATTTAAAAATCTTTAGAAATGCAACCTAAAACATCTGTACAATTTCAACATAACAAAGTTCCAGCTAAAAAAAGATTAGCTTTAACCAGATATAAGAGTTGAAAAAGCTTAAAACCATGCTAAAATTTAACCAGAAATGTATTAAATATAACTTTAAAAAAATCTTTAAAGCCTTCAACTCGCACAATAGTCCATTTAAAAACCTCCAACCCTTCAACTTGCACAATATTCCATTTAAACCCCCCAACCCTTCAACTGGCACAATATTCCATTTCAAAATCTCCAACCCTTCAACTGGCACAATATTCCCTTTAAAAATCTGCAACCCTTCAACTGGCACAATAGTCCCTTTAAAAAACCCCAACCCCCTTCAACTGGCACAATAGTCCATTTTAAAACCCCCAACACCCTTCAACTGGCACAATAGTCCATTTAAAAAACCAAACCTTTAACTGGCACAATAGTCCATTTAAACCCTCCAACCCTTCAACTGGCACAATATTCCATTTAAAAATCTCCAACTTTCAACTGGCACAATATTCCATTTAAAAATCTCCAACCCTTCAACTGGCACAATAGTCCATTTTAAAACCCCCAACCCCCTTCAACTGGCACAATAGTCCATTTTAAAACCCACAACCCCCTTCAACTGGCACAATAGTCTATTTTAAACCCCCAACCTTTCAACTGGCACAATAGTCCATTTTAAAACTCCCACCCCTTCAACTGGCACAATATTCCATTTAAACCCCTCCAACCCTTCAACTGGCACAATATTCCATTTAAAAATCTGCAACTTTCAACTGGCACAATATTCCATTTAAAAATCTCCAACCCTTCAACTGGCACAATATTCCATTTAAAAATCTCCAACTTTCAACTGGCACAATATTCCATTTAAAAATCTCCAACCCTTCAACTGGCACAATATTCCATTTTCAAATCTCCAACCCTTCAACTGGCACAATATTCCATTTAAAATCTCCAACCTTCAACTGGCACAATATTCTATTTAAAATCTCCAACCTTCAACTGGCACAATATTCTATTTAAAAAACCCAACCCTTCAACTGGCACAATATTCCATTTTAAAACCCCCAACCCCCTTCAACTGGCACAATAGTCCATTTAAAAAACCCAACCCTTCAAGTGGCACAATATTGTATTTTAAAACCTCCAACCTTTCAACTGGCACAATAGTCCATTTTAAAACTCCCAACGCTTCAACTGGCACAATATTCTATTTTAAAATCTCCAACCTTCAACTGGCACAATATTCCATTTTAAAATCTCCAACCCTTCAACTGGCACAATATTCCATTTTGAAATCTCCAACCCTTCAACTGGCACAATAGTCCATTTTAAAACCCCCAAACCCCTTCAACTGGCACGATATTCTATTTTAAAATGTGCAACCTTCAACTGGCACAATAGTCCATTTTAAAACCCCCAACCCACTTCAACTGGCACAATATTCTATTTTAAAACCCACAACCCTCTTCAACTGGCACAATAGTCCATTTTAAAACTCCCACCCCTTCAACTGGCACAATATTCCATTTTCAAATCTCCAACTTTCAACTGGCACAATATTCCATTTTCAAATCTCCAACCCTTCAACTGGCACAATATTCTATTTAAAAAACCCAACCCTTCAACTGGCACAATAGTCCATTTTAAAACCCCCAACCCCCTTCAACTGGCACAATATTCTATTTTAAAATCTCCAAGCCCCTTCAACTGGCACAATATTCCATTTTAAAATCTCCAAGCCCCTTCAACTGGCACAATATTCCATTTTAAAATCTCCAAGCCCCTTCAACTGGCACAATATTCCATTTAAAAATCTCCAAGCCCCTTCAACTGGCACAATATTCCATTTAAAAATCTCCAAGCCCCTTCAACTGGCACAATATTCCATTTAAAAATCTCCAAGCCCCTTCAACTGGCACAATATTCCATTTAAAAATCTCCAAGCCCCTTCAACTGGCACAATATTCCATTTAAAAATCTCCAAGCCCCTTCAACTGGCACAATATTCCATTTAAAAATCTCCAAGCCCCTTCAACTGGCACAATATTCCATTTAAAAATCTCCAAGCCCCTTCAACTGGCACAATATTCCATTTAAAAATCTCCAAGCCCCTTCAACTGGCACAATATTCCATTTAAAAATCTGCAACCCCCTTCAACTGGCACAATATTCCATTTAAAAATCTCCAAGCCCCTTCAACTGGCACAATATTCCATTTAAAAATCTCCAACCCCCTTCAACTGGCACAATATTCCATTTAAAAATCTCCAACCCCCTTCAACTGGCACAATAATTCATTTTAAAATCTCCAACCCCCTTCAACTGGCACAATATTCCATTTTAAAATCCCCAAACCCCTTTCAACTGGCACAATATTCTTTTTAAAAATCTCCAACCCCCTTTCAACTGGCACAATATTCTATTTTAAAACCCCCAACCCCCTTCAACTGGCACAATATCCTATTTTAAAACCCCCAACCCCCTTCAACTGGCACAATAGTCCATTTTAAAACTGCAACCCCCTTCAACTGGCAAAATATTCCATTTTAAAACTTCCAACTGGCATAATTGTCCAATTATTTAACTCAACCCGAACCCCCCCCCCTCAATCCCAAACTCTCAACCCGAACCCCCCCTCAATCCGAAACTCTCAATCCGAAACTCTCAATCCGAAACTCTCAATCCGAAACTCTCAATCCGAAACTCTCAATCCGAAACTCTCAATCCGAAACTCTCAATCCGAAACTCTCAATCCGAAACCCGAAACTCTCAATCCGAAACCCGAAACTCTCAATCCGAAACTCTCAATCCGAAACTCTCAATCCGAAACCCGAAACTCTCAATCCGAAACTCTCAATCCGAAACCCGAAACTCTCAATCCGAAACTCTCAATCCGAACCCGACTACCCGGCCCCTCAACTTGAATCCAACACCGGTTAAGGGTTCTATAAGTTGTGGGTTAGGGTTAGGGTTAGGGTTAGGGTTAGGGTTAGGGTTAGGGTTAGGGTTAGGGTTAGGGTTAGGGTTAGGGTTAGGGTTAGGGTTAGGGTTAGGGTTAGGGTTAGGGTTAGGGTTAGGGTTAGGGTTAGGGTTAGGGTTAGGGTTAGGGTTAGGGTTAGGGTTAGGGTTAGGGTTAGGGTTAGGGTTAGGGTTAGGGTTAGGGTTAGGGTTAGGGTTAGGGTTAGGGTTAGGGTTAGGGTTAGGGTTAGGGTTAGGGTTAGGGTTAGGGTTAGGGTTAGGGTTAGGGTTAGGGTTAGGGTTAGGGTTAGGGTTAGGGTTAGGGTTAGGGTTAGGGTTAGGGTTAGGGTTAGGGTTAGGGTTAGGGTTAGGGTTAGGGTTAGGGTTAGGGTTAGGGTTAGGGTTAGGGTTAGGGTTAGGGTTAGGGTTAGGGTTAGGGTTAGGGTTAGGGTTAGGGTTAGGGTTAGGGTTAGGGTTAGGGTTAGGGTTAGGGTTAGGGTTAGGGTTAGGGTTAGGGTTAGGGTTAGGGTTTAGGGTTAGGGTTAGGGTTAGGGTTAGGGTTAGGGTTAGGGTTAGGGTTAGGGTTAGGGTTAGGGTTAGGGTTAGGGTTAGGGTTAGGGTTAGGGTTAGGGTTAGGGTTAGGGTTAGGGTTAGGGTTAGGGTTAGGGTTAGGGTTAGGGTTAGGGTTAGGGTTAGGGTTAGGGTTAGGGTTAGGGTTAGGGTTAGGGTTAGGGTTAGGGTTAGGGTTAGGGTTAGGGTTAGGGTTAGGGTTAGGGTTAGGGTTAGGGTTAGGGTTAGGGTTAGGGTTAGGGTTAGGGTTAGGGTTAGGGTTAGGGTTAGGGTTAGGGTTAGGGTTAGGGTTAGGGTTAGGGTTAGGGTTAGGGTTAGGGTTAGGGTTAGGGTTAGGGTTAGGGTTAGGGTTAGGGTTAGGGTTAGGGTTAGGGTTAGGGTTAGGGTTAGGGTTAGGGTTAGGGTTAGGGTTAGGGTTAGGGTTAGGGTTAGGGTTAGGGTTAGGGTTAGGGTTAGGGTTAGGGTTAGGGTTAGGGTTAGGGTTAGGGTTAGGGTTAGGGTTAGGGTTAGGGTTAGGGTTAGGGTTAGGGTTAGGGTTAGGGTTAGGGTTAGGGTTAGGGTTAGGGTTAGGGTTAGGGTTAGGGTTAGGGTTAGGGTTAGGGTTAGGGTTAGGGTTAGGGTTAGGGTTAGGGTTAGGGTTAGGGTTAGGGTTAGGGTTAGGGTTAGGGTTAGGGTTAGGGTTAGGGTTAGGGTTAGGGTTAGGGTTAGGGTTAGGGTTAGGGTTAGGGTTAGGGTTAGGGTTAGGGTTAGGGTTAGGGTTAGGGTTAGGGTTAGGGTTAGGGTTAGGGTTAGGGTTAGGGTTAGGGTTAGGGTTAGGGTTAGGGTTAGGGTTAGGGTTAGGGTTAGGGTTAGGGTTAGGGTTAGGGTTAGGGTTAGGGTTAGGGTTAGGGTTAGGGTTAGGGTTAGGGTTAGGGTTAGGGTTAGGGTTAGGGTTAGGGTTAGGGTTAGGGTTAGGGTTAGGGTTAGGGTTAGGGTTAGGGTTAGGGTTAGGGTTAGGGTTAGGGTTAGGGTTAGGGTTAGGGTTAGGGTTAGGGTTAGGGTTAGGGTTAGGGTTAGGGTTAGGGTTAGGGTTAGGGTTAGGGTTAGGGTTAGGGTTAGGGTTAGGGTTAGGGTTAGGGTTAGGGTTAGGGTTAGGGTTAGGGTTAGGGTTAGGGTTAGGGTTAGGGTTAGGGTTAGGGTTAGGGTTAGGGTTAGGGTTAGGGTTAGGGTTAGGGTTAGGGTTAGGGTTAGGGTTAGGGTTAGGGTTAGGGTTAGGGTTAGGGTTAGGGTTAGGGTTAGGGTTAGGGTTAGGGTTAGGGTTAGGGTTAGGGTTAGGGTTAGGGTTAGGGTTAGGGTTAGGGTTAGGGTTAGGGTTAGGGTTAGGGTTAGGGTTAGGGTTAGGGTTAGGGTTAGGGTTAGGGTTAGGGTTAGGGTTAGGGTTAGGGTTAGGGTTAGGGTTAGGGTTAGGGTTAGGGTTAGGGTTAGGGTTAGGGTTAGGGTTAGGGTTAGGGTTAGGGTTAGGGTTAGGGTTAGGGTTAGGGTTAGGGTTAGGGTTAGGGTTAGGGTTAGGGTTAGGGTTAGGGTTAGGGTTAGGGTTAGGGTTAGGGTTAGGGTTAGGGTTAGGGTTAGGGTTAGGGTTAGGGTTAGGGTTAGGGTTAGGGTTAGGGTTAGGGTTAGGGTTAGGGTTAGGGTTAGGGTTAGGGTTAGGGTTAGGGTTAGGGTTAGGGTTAGGGTTAGGGTTAGGGTTAGGGTTAGGGTTAGGGTTAGGGTTAGGGTTAGGGTTAGGGTTAGGGTTAGGGTTAGGGTTAGGGTTAGGGTTAGGGTTAGGGTTAGGGTTAGGGTTAGGGTTAGGGTTAGGGTTAGGGTTAGGGTTAGGGTTAGGGTTAGGGTTAGGGTTAGGGTTAGGGTTAGGGTTAGGGTTAGGGTTAGGGTTAGGGTTAGGGTTAGGGTTAGGGTTAGGGTTAGGGTTAGGGTTAGGGTTAGGGTTAGGGTTAGGGTTAGGGTTAGGGTTAGGGTTAGGGTTAGGGTTAGGGTTAGGGTTAGGGTTAGGGTTAGGGTTAGGGTTAGGGTTAGGGTTAGGGTTAGGGTTAGGGTTAGGGTTAGGGTTAGGGTTAGGGTTAGGGTTAGGGTTAGGGTTAGGGTTAGGGTTAGGGTTAGGGTTAGGGTTAGGGTTAGGGTTAGGGTTAGGGTTAGGGTTAGGGTTAGGGTTAGGGTTAGGGTTAGGGTTAGGGTTAGGGTTAGGGTTAGGGTTAGGGTTAGGGTTAGGGTTAGGGTTAGGGTTAGGGTTAGGGTTAGGGTTAGGGTTAGGGTTAGGGTTAGGGTTAGGGTTAGGGTTAGGGTTAGGGTTAGGGTTAGGGTTAGGGTTAGGGTTAGGGTTAGGGTTAGGGTTAGGGTTAGGGTTAGGGTTAGGGTTAGGGTTAGGGTTAGGGTTAGGGTTAGGGTTAGGGTTAGGGTTAGGGTTAGGGTTAGGGTTAGGGTTAGGGTTAGGGTTAGGGTTAGGGTTAGGGTTAGGGTTAGGGTTAGGGTTAGGGTTAGGGTTAGGGTTAGGGTTAGGGTTAGGGTTAGGGTTAGGGTTAGGGTTAGGGTTAGGGTTAGGGTTAGGGTTAGGGTTAGGGTTAGGGTTAGGGTTAGGGTTAGGGTTAGGGTTAGGGTTAGGGTTAGGGTTAGGGTTAGGGTTAGGGTTAGGGTTAGGGTTAGGGTTAGGGTTAGGGTTAGGGTTAGGGTTAGGGTTAGGGTTAGGGTTAGGGTTAGGGTTAGGGTTAGGGTTAGGGTTAGGGTTAGGGTTAGGGTTAGGGTTAGGGTTAGGGTTAGGGTTAGGGTTAGGGTTAGGGTTAGGGTGGTTAGGGTTAGGGTTAGGGTTAGGGTTAGGGTTAGGGTTAGGGTTAGGGTTAGGGTTAGGGTTAGGGTTAGGGTTAGGGTTAGGGTTAGGGTTAGGGTTAGGGTTAGGGTTAGGGTTAGGGTTAGGGTTAGGGTTAGGGTTAGGGTTAGGGTTAGGGTTAGGGTTAGGGTTAGGGTTAGGGTTAGGGTTAGGGTTAGGGTTAGGGTTAGGGTTAGGGTTAGGGTTAGGGTTAGGGTTAGGGTTAGGGTTAGGGTTAGGGTTAGGGTTAGGGTTAGGGTTAGGGTTAGGGTTAGGGTTAGGGTTAGGGTTAGGGTTAGGGTTAGGGTTAGGGTTAGGGTTAGGGTTAGGGTTAGGGTTAGGGTTAGGGTTAGGGTTAGGGTTAGGGTTAGGGTTAGGGTTAGGGTTAGGGTTAGGGTTAGGGTTAGGGTTAGGGTTAGGGTTAGGGTTAGGGTTAGGGTTAGGGTTAGGGTTAGGGTTAGGGTTAGGGTTAGGGTTAGGGTTAGGGTTAGGGTTAG